>ML786741.1:769155-820353 GCA_009831015.1 Picea engelmannii | reverse complement strand
GATTTTCTAGGGGCTTATTTGGTGTAGAAGTCCCTTTTTTTTGGTGGCATGTTGGCCAAGTATCACTTTTGAACCTTGATTTTGAGGTGGTTCTTCTAGACAATATTTATTCTGTTGTATATCCCAAATTTCGGCCCTTGTGGGTATGAAACTTTCTTTTATGTAGTTCTATGATATTTCTTCTCTACAATGCCACAGGTCTGATCAAAATTGGATGTGCCAAGTGAAATTTATGGTAACTTCCCCACAACTTGTTGATTTTTGGCCTTTCCAAGAGATCCCACTTGTATAGCGTGCCCCACACAAAATAATTGATATAAAATTCTGAAAATCATGCCCGAAATACTACAGACTATCCAAGATCCAATGAAACTAGTCACACTCAATTTGGATACTCTAGGAAGAAGTTATGATTGTTTTAACTGGAACACCTTCTTGAGACTAATCAATAGGACTAGTCAGATATCCTATCTTACACAGGGTGTATCTACAAATTTAAGATGACCCAAAATATGAACTTTGTATCAAGGATACCTTACTAAGTTCTATAAATATCCTCTATATTTCAGGGTCTGAAATGTTACAAAAAAAAAATTATAGCGACAATTCTGCAATGACTCAGTTCAGGATGATTCCAGAACCCTATCTTGTATAGGCTTTATTTCGTAATTTATAAGGCCTTGAGAGATGAATTTTGAACCCAACGTACCTTGATCCGTCCGCTAAATATCCTCCAAGCCGTTCCTTCAGAAACATTGTAGAAAAGAAGTTATAGCAAAAATTCCAAGGTATCTCAGATGTAACAGCGAAACCCCAATACCTTGAGCTCTGATACCATATGTTAAGAACCAAATATCACTATAGCATAGAAAAACCTCAAAAAAAGTACTCAACGCCTTGAAAAAGAGATAATTTCAGATAATAAGCCTCTTTGAGGGGGCAACCTCCTTTTACCCCACTTAAATGTTCAAGTACAAGATGATTCAAAATGAAAATGTCTCCTTGGTATATATAGGAGACTAGGAGGTATAATTACAACTAATGGTCTAAATCCGACATAAATAAAATAATATTACTAATATAATATGCCTCAATTAAGGGGTAATGAGCTAATATTAGGGCTTAATAGTTTCCCCAATAGATAAGGGCACCAAAGATCAATGACATACATCATAGCCAACATTTCCTTTTCATAGATTTATTTGCCCAAATTGCGTTGAGATAGTTGTTTGCTGGTAAAGGCTAAAGGTCGACCCTCTTGCATAAAGACAATGCCGATTCTTTTCCCTGAAGCGTCACATTCCAGGACAAAGGTCTTTGTGAAATCAGTAAGTGCAAAGACGGAAGTGGTGCATATGGCCATCTTGAAGGTTTGAAAAGCCTGAGCAACTATTGGAGTCCAGGTGAAAGAATTATTTTTAAGAAGTGCAGTGAGAGGGGCCTCAATATTTCCATAATTATTAACAAACTTGCGATAATAACATGTTAAGACCAGAAATCCAAACAATCTTTTGAGATTCTTTGGGTAAGACCAGTCTTGCATAGATTCCATCTTTCTAGGATCCACCCTGACGTTGTTCTTACCAACGATATGACCCAAGTAATTGACTTATGAGGTGCCAAAAGAAAATTTAGATTGTTTTAGGAAAATTTGGTGGTGAGAGAGTAGATGGAGAAATTGATACACATGAGAAAGATAGTCTGTCCAAGTTTTTCTATAGATGAGGATATCATCAAAGAAAACTAAGGAAAAATGATGGAGAAAAGGACAGAAGACATGATTCATGAGGCTTTGGAAAGTGGAGGGAGAATTACACAAACCAAAGGGCATGGCCAAAAACTCATAGTGGCCATCATGAGTTCCAAAGGAAGTCTTAGGAATGTCTGCCTCTTTCATATAGATCTGGTGGTAGCCAGAACGAAGATCAAGTTTAGTAAAGAACTGGGCGCCACTCAATTCATCCAAGAGGTCATCAATGACAGGAATGGGAAATTTGTCTTTAATGGTGATTTTGTTGATGGCGCAGAAATCAGGACACATGCACCAAGTTCCTTCTTTATTCATGACCATGAGCACATGAGAAGAGTAGGGGATTGTACTAGGGCAGATAACACCTAGTTTAAGCAGTTCTTGAAACATTTTCTCAATTTCATTTTTTTGGGAAAAGGGGTGATGATAGGGATGGATATTGGGAGGAAGGATTTCTGGGACAAGGGGAATGGAATGATCATGAACACCATGGGAAGGAGGGAGTCCCTAGGGAGTGAAAAAACCACTTGATGTTTAGAGAGGATGGATTGGAGGTCCCGCAATACAAAGGGTGTCTCAGTTGCTTGTATGGCATGGAGTTGGGAAAGAATGCTTGAATGACCTTTTTTGAGAATCTTTTCCATGCAATGGGAACTAATGATCTCAGGGGAACTGATGGTGATTCCATGGAAATTACATTGTTGGACCTCCTGGTCGAATTGCATGGTTAATTCCTTAAAATCCATGAGAATGGAACCCAAAGTCCTTAGCCACTCTACACCCAACAAAATGTCACAACCTCCCATGTCGATAACAAACATATGATATTTTAGGTGGTAGTCACCAATTTGGAGACACACATTTTCACAACACCCTCCACATTTCATGGACCTACCATAGGTAGTCATGATCTGGAAATTATTGACTGCATGAATATAACAATTAGTTTCTTGGGCAATGTGGAGATGAATAAAATTATGAGTGCTTCCACTATCAACAAGAATAATGACCTTCCTATGCTTGATATAGCCAATTAGTTTGAGGGTTTGGGGTACAGAGAAGCCTGTGAGAGCATTTAGGGAAATGACTGATTCTACTTTGGGAGGGTCTGAGGGAGGGGTAATGTCGGTGGGTTCAGGTGACTCAAACATAAGGGGAGCTTCAACATCTTCTTTCAAAACATCCTTCGAGATGGCCATAAAAATATTTTGTTCCTTTCACTTGTGTCCCGAAAAATATTTGTCATCACAATTATAACAAAGGCCTTTGAGTTGGCATTCAACCATTTCGACCCTAGTCAATTTTTGGATCTTTAGTGGAGTTGAAGGAGGAGTGGGATTTACTGGTTTAGTGCGAGGAATAAAGGAGGGTTTTTGGTTTTGAGAAGAGACCACATGTTTTTCTTCCTTGGCTCATTTAGTATCCTCCACCCAACTCTGAGGCCAAGCAATGAGGACATGGGCATGAATCTCATCCTTGAGGCCACTGATAAAAAATTATCGGAAAAAGGCATCATACATGCCTTCTGTATGAAAATCCAGTCTCTCAAAAGAAGCTATAAAGTATTCCACTGTGCCATATTGTTTCAACTTTGTCAAACAAACTAAATGGTTGTTGTCAGTATCAAAGCATTCATAAAGCTCTGCCACAAAGTGTGTCCAAGAAACATACCCTTGACGGGTAGTTTTTCTCCATTGCCACCATTGCCAACGTTTTTGATCTAGACGAAGAACACCATACCGAAGTTTGGCCAAGTCATCTATAATGACGTACAAAGAGAAATAATGTTCCATTTGAGTTACCCAACCAGTCGGATATGAGCTATCAAATTTGGTCACATCCACCCGCGGAAGGCGTCGGTCACACTGAAAGTGATGGGGCTGACAATTATGGGAATGAGAGGAAGTTTCATCTTTGGTATGAAAAGGTGGGTCAGATAAATGGGGATCTGTAGGGATATGCATCTTGGTGTATATCATCGAAGAAACAGATTCAAGCTGGGTAGTCATGTCTTGTTTGAGGTCTTCTTTGAGTTCTGCGATTGAGGCGACGATGGAGGAATGCATGTTTTTATTGATGGAGGAAATATTAGCATTGAGTTGTCTCACTTCTTGTTGGGTCTCTGTGAAATTAGATTTCAAGGTATTGAAGCAAGATTCTAGGTCTTGGCTACGGGTATGGGCCATGATGAAAAGGGAGCCGAAGAGGGGTAGGTGGGGTCAAAATTTTTGCTAAAAAATGATAGGCATGAATGTGATGAGGGCGCAGAGATAAATCCAATGGAATATGTCTCAAATAATGGTGCAAAAATTTCCAGACTCATTTTTTTTTACACCTGCAGAGTTATACTCCGGCTTGAAGAATGTTGTAGTGATGAAATGCCCAAATTCTTAACCAGGAAGAAATGTGTAGTGATTTAGCAACTCGAACATAGTTGTGCGGAAAGAGATATTTTTTGTTTTACTTTGTGTTTCCGTCCCCAAGGGTTAGGTATTCAAGGGTTATATAGACAAGGGTTTTCCTTGTGCTATATCTCTTTGATATATGTCCAGGGTCGAATAGTAGTACTCAACCCAATATCTCAGGGCACCAACTAAGGAGGCTAGACCATGCCCTTAGCCGTACTACCTGACTACCCAAGTATTAGAGAGTGTCTTCCCGAGTGCTGTTCTCGGTGGCGCTATAACAATCAGGTCACCAATTAGTTTATCTAAAGAGGTCTTTAGGAAATCTAGGTTGATTCGTATACAAGTGCTGTCTAATGCACTGCCAATCGAAGGGGTACCAACATGGGTTACAAGGGTGGCCAACATATGTATGAATCCCCAACCGCGGGTTTATGTGCATAATGATAAATCTTTGTAGATTAAAGACGTCGCAATACGTCTCTACCCTGACAAAATTTAACCCATAATTTTCTGCTGAGGAAAATGATTTGATACCACTTGTAATATTCCAGATATAAAAAGTATGCAAAAGAGAAATAAAATGCTAGAAATGGAAGATGAACAACAATATAACTAGGACAACACCACAATAATACCAAAATGATACTAGAATAACACCAAAAATAGCACTTTGATTACTGAGAGCAATGTTCACTTGCCTCTTTGAGGGGGAAACCTCCGACAGAGCATATCTCTATTACAATAATATTGAAGACAACAGTTCTCATACCCTCGACTCATATTTATACTAAATATGTCTATCAAAAGAACCATCTAGAGGAAGATCCTTCTAGAAGAAGAAACTTCTATTAGGTCTTCTTACATCCAAATTATTCTTCCTTATTGCTAGGCCTTATTAATATTGACCTTTATTACATCAGAATATATTATTCTACCTACGTGAGGGGCTAGCTACCTAACAGATAGGTAGGATGACATTTTTGTGGATGAAACCATAAAATATTTTAACAAATTTGTTCCACCACGTTGAGAATCCATGATAGAGTCAGTTTCTAAAATATTAATACTTTTATTGGAAGCAGGAAGTTAAAGCATCCTTTCAAATATTTTTGGAATTAATATAACAAGGTTTTTCCCTTCGAGTGCTACTCTATTTTTTCTACTTTTTGTATAAAATCTACAAGAACTCTAGGAAAATATCTCTCTAAAGTCAAAAACTTCAAGAATACAACCAACATTTATCAAGCATGTTGTCCATATTTTCTTATTTTCCTTCATTCAAGAGTTAAGATATGATACCACTGATATGCCACATACCAATGAAAGTATTTTTTGTGACATGTGAGATAGTTATAAGTATCTCCACAAAAAGGCTCTTTCCTCCTAGTTTCCATATTCCTTATTCTTCCAATGCACTTTGATATACATGACATGATCACTTATGAATTATGGATCCCAAGTGTTACACACCTATTTGTCACACTTAAATGAGGGAGCGTTTTTCATGATCCCTAGACATGTTGGGGGAAAAATTGATCATATGAAGGTCAAAATACTATGTGCACATGTGTTATTCATTTTATTAAAAAAATAAAATTAATTTAGTGTGAGAATCCACCTCACATCTAGTTTCCTAATATCAAGGAGAAGTTGAGAGTATCATGGATGATAGAGATATTTTCTCAAACCAATATCCTAATTTGATGGATATTGAGAGTTATTTCCTCCCTAAAATCCTTGATAGGTATTTTTTCCCTAAAATCCTTGAGAGATATTTTCTCCCTGAAAATATTGGAGATCCCAATTTAGTGGATCTAGTGAGTGATCTTCTGCTTGGATTGTTGAGTTAGTTTTCAAATGGAAAAATATTTAAATTCCTTATGTGAGAGATTAGGGAGAGAGAATTTCAGAGTATCATAGTTGTGATATCGAGATATTCAAGAGAGGAAGAGAATTAATAGCATCATACCTATGATTGTGTGAGATCCAAGGGGATGGATAGGAGAGCTTGGAAGAGCTACTAGAACATCAAACTTGAGATTGTAAGCTCTTTCATTTTGTTGGCTTTCCATTAATACATAACTTGGGATATTCCTTGCATTTCTGTGCATTCAAGTGTCTACATGTCTATTGTTTTAAATTCATCATAGATAGATCTATTTTCACTTAACAATATAGTGTGGAAGAAGGAGACTTCTCTTTGTTCTTTGTAGGTATTTTCTTTCACCTAGGATCTTGGACATGAAGGTCAAAGGATGGATAAGTGAGGAAAACTGTCATAAACAGGTAATCCATCCATCTCTTCCTTCTCATTCTAATTTATGAAATAGTTCTAAGAGGAAAGTAGTTCACCATTTGTTTTCTTCAGCCTTGGAGCTAGAGGGGTCTTGATCCAAGGTGGGTTTCACTTGCCCATAGGGGGAACTTTACCATAACAAAAAAATGGCGACTCCACTTGGGATGAGATTTCATTATTCTTTTCTTGGTATTTTATATACATTTGAATGTTACATGATATTTTTGGTTTTTATGCTTCTTCTTTGATCTCTCTCCTTCCCATATCATCATTGGAAAGTTGTATGAGCCAAATATCCGACCTTATCTCAAATATAGGTAAATATTGAGTTTTTTAACCACTTTATAGGATTCATCATCCCCCATAAGGGACAACAAGGTGATAATACCATTTTCATCACCCCCCCACAGTATATTAGAGAGTGATAGTCACTCTGCCTGCATGGTTACAAGAGTGATGGTCTCTGTTTTGAGTGAATTTGGAACTTGTTTTTCCTCTCTTTTGTTATATTTTTGTCTCGAGCCTCCTCATCTTCTTTTCGTATAAGGATTTGTTTTCTTAGGATCCAATGGTAATCATTGGCTTAATCCTCTTTGAGTCTCGTTTTCTTTTCAATTTTGTTTGAATGCACATCACCATCTTGGGTTAACTATGATTCTTAGATTGTGCCTTTGGAATATTTGGCTTGGCTGTCACTTGATGTTGATCTTTAATGTTATGAACATTGTTTCAAAGTTATGAAAATAATTGTTTTACTTTACATTCAAATCTATTTTTTGAATTGAAAAATTCACTTGTATTTTGGGCATTTTTTTGTTTTTGACCTATTATAAAATTGGTTTATTGTTTTGAGTGGAAAGTATTGAGAGATTTTTTCATTTGATTTATTTTGATGCTTGTTGACCTACTTGATTGAATTTTTTGGTTTACATTTTTTTTTTTTGAAATCTTTGAGTTTTCATTTATTTCTATTCATCTCATTTGAAAGAAACAAAACAAAAGAAGTTGCATTAAATTTTTTCATTACATTTGAAAGCATTGGAAAACCAAAAAGTGATTTCATTCTAGTTAGTGGGTGGAGCATTTTCATTGGAAGAGTAGTTCATTCAAATAATCGTGTATCCTATAGTTTATTTGACTCATATATGAAACACATTTTGCATTCAAATAGTAGTTCATGTTTCTTTCATTGAATGATATTCTTATTTATTTGCTTGATATCTCTTTGTCCTTTCTGTAGATAGGCTTCATAGAAACTAAAAATTGCATTCCATTAAATTTTTCTTTTGAAATATTATTGGAGTTAGAGTGATAACACCATATGGTACACTTACATTTACCCTTTTGATTAATAAGAACCATAAGAGGAACACGATACCTAATCTAAAATAAACTTATTAGAAAATGATCACAAGCCTAGGTTGTAGGGACTTGATTGTAAGTTGGAGAGTAAATTCTCCAAGGCCACTGAAAAAAATCTAGGAATGCTAATGAGTGAAAATCCATTAGTAATGTGAAGTGTTTGTTGGGAAAGATATTATAACAAAGGATTCAAGTGGTATGAGAATTTGAGAAGAGTGCTTGGACTGGTCGCCAACACTCTCTCTGGGTGGGATTATGTGAGTCAAGGGGGAAATATTAGTAGTGTAAAGTCCTTGGGGTGACACAACTATATGAGTTACTTCCAGTATAACACATTTTTCTTACATTCACCTACCATTCAAACAAGCCCTCTCCCATGACCATTCATCCCAACCACCAATCGTGAAGTGGTAGCTCTAGTTGCTTTTCCTAGGATACCTTCCTAGGTGACTGTAGTGGTGGTAATTTCAATACTTTTGATAGGCACACACCACACGATTTTGGATCCTTAGGAGGGTACTTGGTTTCATCCATTGCTCGCACCTCTAGAATTCCATTACATAGTAGTTGGGGATAAATGTTTCTTGTTTCTTCGTTGATAGACTCATCCTCGTCTCGGGAAGATCCTTACTTCCTTTCTCTCTGTTACAAGAGAATTGTTTTATTTATATTATCTTATAGGGACACTGGTAGTGTTTTCTCTTTGATTTAGTAGACACTTGGTTGAGTTTGTGTCTATGGAAATTGTTCCAAATCCTGTCAATAAAGGAACCCCTTTGCACAGGGATCCATGTCCTTTTCCTTGTTTTGGAAATATTGTTCCTCCTTACATTTCTACATTGAGTCTTAGCAGATTCACTATAGGGTTACCCATATGGCTTTTTTCCACTCCAGTCATGAAAAATTTTGCTGCTGCCTTGAATGAAATCCCTCCACCTCAAACTCCTATTGACCCTTTGCCTTCTTTACCTATTGGGTATTCTTCCCTTTATTCATCCATGCCTGGTGAAAGTCGTGATGCTAGTAACCGGGAGGCTAAGAAGGAGAGGAAAAGGAAGAACAAGTAGAAACAAAATAAGCAAAGGGGAGATAAACTAGGCACTGTTAATCAGGTTGGGAGTGTTGATAATGTTATGAATCCTAAGAAAATTGGTCACAAACCCAAGTTTCATTGTCGGATTTTTAAGGGTGATGGATTTCTTAACCATTTCCATGGTATTTTGATAGTTTTATAAGTGTGGTCTCATGGTTCCCCACAACCCATGTCACCAATCTCTGTAGGTCATGCTAGTGATGGTCCGTTAACTAGTGATAATAAGACTGGGGGTAAAAAAGGTAATTTCAAGTTTCCTTGTAAGTTATGAAATATAAATCATTGTACTTACCATTTCCCTCATATAGAGGAGGCTTCACAATTTTTGGAATACAATGTCATTTCCTAGAAACAACCTTTAGTTTCTTCCCAAGAGTTCTCCCCTACCCAACCTATGGTTGATGAAGTGGTCAATATGATTCAATCTTCAGTTGAACCCACTCTTCCCTCAGAGAGTGAATTGAATACCATTGATGTTTTCTTTGTATGTTCAGATTTTTCTGTTAAAGGGGACATCCTATCCATTTCAATGAAACCCCCTCTAAGTACTGAGGTCATTTCCATTGATTGGAATATCCTAGAAAAACCTCATCTTCATTCGAGTATCCTTTTCCATATAATTGTGAAATATGTTGATAAGTACATATATCTCACTATTGTATATGAAGGGGCCTCTGTTAGTATTTTATCCGAAACTTCTTGGAAATATTTACGTTCTCTTGAGCTCGTGCCAACCACTAATCATCTACTGTATTTCAATATAATACTTGGTGAACCTTTATGGATCCTTCCTTAGATTCCCATCACCTTAGGAGGGAAAGTTTTCTATATTGATGTCATGGTAGTTCAAGGCCCCTTGAATTTTAATTTTCTCCTTGGCCAGGACTATGTATATGATATGAAAGCTATAGTTTCCACACTCTTTTGTGTGATGCATTTTCCCCATGATGGGAGCATAGTGACCGTCGATCAACTTTTTTTTGTTATTCCTAATCATTGTATGATTTTTTACCATCCAAGTTTTGTTTAAGTTTCTTACATTCAAGTGGTTTGTCCCTCACCATGGGTCAATTATGTATCATTATATCCTGTTGGAGCCGCCCTTGTTTTTTAACCCATCACAATTTTCATTTTTGATACTTGAAATTTAAGGCTGGCCTTATTTYCCCCCCGAGATTTTTAAAACTCTGCAACCTTGTCACGTGAGAAATGATTATTTTCTACTCTCAAAACAAGTCTACTTTCGCAAGAACGTTCACTCTTTTTGTTCTACTTCAGGATCTCGCAAGTCGGATACTATAATCCATCARTTCACATGTCCCGAGTCACGAAAGGGCGAAGTCGTTTTAAATTTTCACTCAAGACAGTAACCAGGGTAGAATCTTTTAACGCATGATTAGATGTCATCTGGGTTTCACGCCTCGGCGTTCGCCAAGTCCAAATTTTATTTTTACGGCCCCGAGAACCGAGAACGTGAAGTCCTATCTAGATAACCCATGTCAAGGATCAAAGGAAAAAAGATAACTATGATAAATGTCGTTCTTGGCATTTTTCCACTCGGCACTAACTTTTTCAAAAGTCACAGCCTCTAATCCCCAACTCACGAAAGCACCATGTAATTATAACATGATTAATTAATCGACTAATCAAGATTTTCTTCCCCTTAATTGAGTCATAATTATCGCCATCTCTCGATTTCGTGACTCAGCATACTAATCTCCTAAAAACTTATCTTTGAAGTTCCGAGTTGCTATACGACGGATAAAACGATTATAAAATTAATTATGCCTCAAATCGCGATTACCTTTAATTAAACCAAACTCGGTCCTCACGGTCTCGGGAGTTGAAGGTTCTGAAGACACAATTCCTGACCTTGGAAAACACCAGGAGGGGGAACAAATGAGGAATTCCGAAGTAGAGGTAGACTCCGGACCTGCCAAGGAAACAGAATCCGGAGGCTGAAGTAAAAACTCTGGACCCGCCAAGGAAACAGAAGCCGTAAACTGAAACAAAGACTCTAGGACCCCCAAAGAAGCAGAATCCTATCGATACTCCAAGAGAATCGACAAAACAAATCAGAGAACCCATCACCTCGGTCACACCCTTGTAGTGGGCATAGGGAAATGTCAGCGAGGGATGGATATTTAATGAAGAACTGAGGCCCATAAGAGCAGAAGAAATCCCTCCAAATGAGTTCTTATTTGATAAGAAGTGGAAGGCGGTAGTGAAAAGAGATTTATATCAAGAAGGAGGGTCTATTGTGAAAAATTATAAAATCATGACCGATGGAAAAGATAAGAAAAGTGACTAACTCGCCACTGAAATTGCAGGAACGTTGGGAGTGTATGCTTCGGAAAATCAATTCTCAGTTGGGATTTTGAAGAACCAACTAAAAAGGAAGAATCGTCTAATCAGGAACCTCGAGGCTAGATTGGCTACAACCGCGGAGAGCACTAAAGGTCAGGCTAGCATGGAAATAGAATAGGCCAGAGTGGCCGACAAAAATGAAATAGAGGTGCTCAAGGCCAAGCTTGAGCAAGCACAGTTGGTGGTCCGAGATGGTCGAGCATAGGTGAGCCAATAGAGAATTCTGATTGAACAGTTGCAGGCTCGGGTAGAGATCGCCGAGGGCAGAGCGATAGACATCGGGATATTTAAATCCCAAGCTAGCGAGATTCAGAGAAAAATCTTTTCGGCACAGAAAAATTTCCTCGCTAGGATAGGAGAGATCCGAGAAAATTGTTTATTGGTAAATCAGGTTTCCGATAACCTGACTTCCAGAGAAAGGGATGCAGGAGCGGCTTGGGTCGCCTTCCAGGAGGCGGTGATAGCCACGAATAACAGAGTTTCGGTAGGTGTTATCGGGCTCACCATCCTAGAACAAACCAGAGGTAATATACTGTTGAAGGACTGGGAGCACAACATTGCCCTGGGCAACGAGCAAGCTCAAAAGGTAATCAATTATTTGGAAGAAGCTTTTAATTCCATAGATGGTGAGCTGTTGGGTATGGACAGTGGAGGCGATGCAGAAGCATTGATGCTAATGAATGTGGAACATATCTCACTTGATATGAAAGAGAAAGATGAGAGAGATTCGACCGATATCTCTTGGATAGATATGGTATACATGGCCCAAGTTGATAAGCACATGATCAAACCCAATGCCCAGCTAAGTTCCCTCGACATCATCGGTGCACAAATGGAGGACAAGCTACAACAGTTAGCCTGAGAATGTTACTTCGTCAAGGCTAGTTGTCAAGAAGAGCCTTCACGACTCATATCTCAGCTTTTGGAAAGATGTATCACCTGCACCGAGTCTATGAGAAGACGAGCACCTGGCACTAAGTGAAGACAGAGTCGGGGAAATGGAGCGATTTCTCTCCCCTCTGTCATAACTGAAATTTTGCGACTATTGAGATTCTACCTGCTTTGTAAAAATTGTATAAATATACCCCAGAGAGAAATAAACGGGGCTGGACCCTTTTTGAGATTTTGTAAGAGATTTTTTACATTGAGATTTAATACAAGCAGATCTAAGATTCTCAACTCCATCACTACTGTATTACAAGTTTGTTTTCTTGTTCCTCATTTTTCAATTTAAATTCATATTCGTAATTGATGTGCTTCGTTATAATTTAGTACGACCACTACGATAACGAATAAATTTGGGTTTTCTATAATTGTTTATTGTCTTTCCTTTGCACCAACTATCAGCAGTGTAAGACCAATCTGCAGTTTCAGAATTCTACATGTATTTTTTGTTACATCAGTTATTTTCTTACATATTTTCCTCTCCCGTTTACTTCGTGAGATTTTCCCCTGGTAGGAACCTAGCACCGTAAATGGCTCAATGTTTTCTCCCATCTCGCCCCTTTTATTTAAATATAATACAGTTACGAGAACAAGCCTTAGATTCGCATCCGTATTCTAATTCTGCAACCGTAAGTTCTCTTTTACAACACTAAACTGAGACAGCACTTAACCTCTCTTAAAGTTTTTTTCCTACCTGGATTGTTCCCCCATGACAGTTCCTATACCAACTCAACCTAATGTTGAGCTCGGACTATTGAACCAAACACAAATCACATTAAACCTCTTCAATACCATCCTTAAAATGACAACTAACCAGGCCGAACTTGAACAAGCATGGGTAGCCATTGAACGAGACATAACTATCCAGGAGCAGTTTGAAGCCATACAACGCCAACAAAGAAATTTCCCTTAGATTTCTTCTCTGAGGGTTGACGTTTCTCCCTTCTCCGTATTCTAACCACTTTCAGATGCCTTAACACTGTACTTTTGAGCCTTAAGTACAGACTCAGGAACAACATATTTCTGGCGCCGTTGCCGGGGAACGAAGTTATGAAATCTTTTTCCCTGGGAAAATGACATTTGTTTTTCGTTGAAAGTGCTACCCTTTGATGGTGAACAAAGAGTGCACACCTTTTAAGGCTTTTTATCTTTCACTTGGTGACTCCATGAAGAAATAAATTGGCATTCGTTCGAAGGAATACCAGACAAAACCTAGATGGTGAGCAGATTACGCTCGTTACTGATCCCAAAAAAATTCTAAAGGCGAGAGGCTCTTTTAAGCCTACCGTTGTTGTTTACCAACTTGAAATCTTATCACCGAAGGCTGAGAGTCCTTCCGAACCCTCAACTTTGCTCAGTCCTTGCGTTCCTTATCCTTCCTCACCAGACTTTCCTGTTCGCAAAGAAAATAAAGATTCCCTTTTCATTTTCCAAAACCCCCTGTATAACTGCCCACAGACAATGATGGAAGCTGCCGGAGGAGGAGGTGGAGGGTTTATAGGAGGAGGCGGAGGGTTTATAGGAGTCATAGGGGGAGGAGGGGGAGGATTCCCTCTAGGAGGGGGTGGAGGTGTCCCTCTAGGAGGAGGTGGAGGTCAAGGGCCTGGTCCCCCTCCCAGATTTTTTGTGAAATTCACAGCCTGATACGCTCCTTTAGTATTTCCCATCCCCCTACACAATCTTCGAGAAAACTACATAAATAATTTACCGAAATTCACCAGGGAGGGAGATATGACCACTGCTGAACATATTAATTTCTTCGACCAATTTGCAGATATCTTCGGTATCGAGCACGAGGATGTATATTCGAGACTCCTTGTCCAAAATTTTTAAGGTCAGGTCCGAACTTGGTTTCAGAGCCTACCCTCAGATTCTATCCCATCATATGATGCTTTAGAAGATGATTTCCTCAGACAATGGGGCGAGTGAAAATACCATCTCTATTATATAACCCAATTTGGGTCTTTGAAGAAAAGGAACTCAGAAATAGTCATGGAATTCATTCTGAGATTCAACAAACTGTACAATAAAATCCCAGCTGAAGTCAAACCATCTCAACCTGTGGCCAAAGTGACCCTCGCCAGAGCTTTTGAGCTGGATTTCGCACTACTTTTGTGAGAGCGAAGGGGAGCCACCTTAAAACCATATGCAGGACGATGCGGTAGAGATAGAATCTAATATGATGGCTTCGGGTAAACTTAAGGCTAGAGTAGAGACTGGAAGCTGAGAGACCAAGCGCTTTAGAGAGCAAGTTGGCCCTTCAGGGTCCAATAGATCCTTAGACGATAGGGTGGACGATATGGCTAGAGTGATTAAAGAGTTTTCAAATAAAATAACCCAGATGGAACTCAAATAGGCCAAGACTGACTCTTACCCCAAAAAAGATTTTAGGAAAATTCAAAACCCTCCTAATCAACAAAGACAAATAAAAAAGGAGGATCAAAAAGTACAAGCTCCCTTGAAGAATGAAAATTTTATAGGAGCCAACGATTTTCAAGACTTCGAGGATTCAGATAATGATGTCACAAACTTTGGTGATGAATGTAGTCAACCATATCTAACCCGCGAAGACTACAAAAAGTCTCTCAATACGCCGAAGCCGTCATATGAGAATGAGGAGGGTGATCACACCGAGATCTGTGAATCTAAATCAGAAACTGAGATAATGATGGTTGATTTTCAACCAAAGTACAATCTAAGATCTAAGAATAAGCCCACCTCCACGACTCAGCCCAAGAAAATCCTATAAAGAGGCCAAGATTATGAGCCTCCTTCGGACGAGACCCCATTACCCAACAACAAAGCTAGGAAAGTAAGCACTCAAGAGTCTGAGGTGTAAAAAGTTGGAACTCAAACACAACCAACCGAACCCGTAAATAAAGCTACGTCTTCAACTAGGACCATGAATGATAAATCTGTCCAGACAAATAAGTCAGAAAAGAAGAATTCAGAAGTCTCAACTGGAGAATTAGACAAGGTGAGCGGAGCTTTTAGTTTTGAAAATTAGTTAAACAAAATTAAGATACCAATCCCTTTGGTGCAATTAGCGAAAAAACCCGTTTATTGCAAACAAATTACCAAAATGATAGGTGTCTTTGAGCTAGAAAGCCAGTCCGATGTCATAAAATTGGAAGATGATAGAACTAACATCACTTTCGGTCCCCATTTCGAAGGGTCAAAGAAAACATCGCTCCCTTTTATATCACCCTGAACGTATATGACCAGTTGCTGCATAATTATATGTTAGACTCCGAAGCTTCCCATAATGTTATGCCCAAAATTATAATGGAGAAGTTGGGTCTCCAGATCACAAGACCTTATGGAAATATGTACTCTTTTGATTTGAGGAAAGTTAAATGCATGGGGATGATAAAGGATCTGGTAGTTACCCTGGCGCAGGTCCCGGTTAAGAGTATCCTGATGGATGTGGTTATCACCGATATTCCCCCTAAGTATGGCATGCTGTTATCTAGGTCATGGGGAGCCAAGTTGGGGGGTTCTCTTAAGTTAGACATGACTTGTGCTACAATCCCTGTATTCGGTGGTCAGTTCACTCGTTTATACAGAGAAACAAGATTAGCATATACAGTCAGTGACCCTCAAAACCCGCATAACTTCCCTATTTACATTGCAGACCAAGACCTGGGAAATTGCATCTTTTCTTTTGATGATGGTCTGGATGGTTGCTTGGAGGAAATTGATACAAAGAAATAAGAGTCAAACCCCATGACAAAAGAGTTGTGTAATACTGGTGTCTGGAAAATGTATTTTGATGGTGCTTCATCTTATGAAGGGGCAGGTGCTGGAGTGCTTTTGGTGGCACCTGAGGGTAAGTTCATTGTTCCTTTCTCCTATCATTTGCAGTGGGACATAGATTACACTAATAATGTACGTGAGTATGAAGCATTGATCTTAGGATTAGAGGCTGCCAAAAAGCTGAATATAAAAAACTTGGAGGTATATGGTGATGCACAATTGATAGTAAAACAAGTAAATTGACGGTACCTAGCCAGGCATTCCAGACTAAGAGCGTATAGAAATTGTTATTGGGATCTCATGGAAATTTTTTTCTCATCCGTAAATATCCATTTTATCACTCGCGTAGAGAATTTGCATGTTGATGCATTGGTAAAGGAAGCTTCAACCTTCTCTCCTCCCATGACCTTCAAATTGAAGTATGACATTGAAATCAGATACAAACCCTCCATACCAGATAATATCCGACACTGGAAAGTCTTTGAAGATGATGAACAAATTAAGAAATTCCTTACAGCAGTAGACAAATTCTTTGAAAATCATGCTGACCAAGAAAATCAAAATGACTCGAGGTGGATCATGCAAGAAGGAGAGGAACTTGAAATCTTCCGAGAAAAAATTGCGGATCATCGTATGTTGGTCCTTAAAAGAAATCAGATCCCCAAAGGATTGATTCCTTTGGAAAGACTTTGTGATCAGAACGATGTACTTGTAAAGTCCACTTTGCAGCCCCAACCAGAAGAAGTGGAGGACTGTGATTTAGGAACCGAAAAGGAACCCCGGATGGTAAAGATATCGAAGTTCCTCCCTCCCAAAGAGAAATATAAGTATAAAGACTTACTCAGACAATATAAATATGTTTTCTCCTGTTCCTATGATGAAATGAAAATGTATGACACTTCCATTATTGATCACAAGATACCTTTGAAATCTGGGGTCAAACCATTTAGGCAAAAGCTTAGGCAAATTAACCCCATTCTGTTACCCGTTATAGAAAAGGAAGTTAAAAAACTCTTGGATGCAAAAATTATTCTACCTCTGAGATACTCCGACTGGGTAGCTAACCTATTCCCATTCAGGAAAAAGAACAGGGAAATCAGACTGTGTGTGGATTTCCAAAACTTAAACAAGCCATATCTCTAAGATAACTACCCGCTGCCCAAGATGGACCACGTTTTAGAAAAGGCTGTTGGAGCTAATTGAATGTCTATGATAGATGGTTTCTCTGGTTATAATTAGATCGCTATGAATGAACAAGAGAGGGAAAAAAATGCTTTCATCATGCCCTGGGGTACTTTCATGTATGATAAGATGCCTTTTGGTTTGATGAATGCAGGGGCCACCTTCCAGCGAGCTATGGACATCGCCTTCGTGGGAGAAAAGGACAAGTTCCTAGTTATTTACCTCAATGATCTGACGGTTTTCTCTAAAACTGACGAAGAACATCTGATGCATCTAAAACAGACTTTCGAAAAGTGTCACAGGTTTGGCCTATCCCTGAACCCAAAGAAATCACATTTCTCTATGCGGGAAGGTAAGCTTCTGGTCCATGTCGTATCCAAGGAAGGAATCAGGATTGATCCTAAGAGGATTGAAGCGATCGATACTATCACTATCCCTAGAAATATAAAACAAATTCAATCATTCTCAGGAAAGATAAATTTTCTATGAAGGTTCATTCCTAATTTCACTGAGATTGTCAAACTGATTACAGGAATGTTGAAGAAGGACGGCGGGGTAAATTGGACCACCGAGGCCAAGGCATCTTTCGCGCACATTAAAAAATTTATAAGTGAGGCACCTGTGTTAGCAAGTCTGGATTATCTGAAGGATTTTCTCATCTTCTCTTTTTCTTCTGAACATACCATCACCGCGGTACTCTTGCAGAAAAATGAACAGGGGTTCGAACAACCAATAGCATTTTTTAGCAAAAGTCTGAGAGATGCAGAACTGAAATATGACATAATGGAAAAACAAGCACATGCAATGGTAAAAGATTTGAAAACATTTAGAACCTATGTGCTACATTAAAAAATAATCGTGTATGTACCTACCACTTCTGTAAAAGACATATTGGTACAGCCGGACAGTGACGGAAAAAGAGGGCGATGGCTCGCTAAAATAAAAGAATTCGATCTGGAAGTCAAGCCGACTAAATTGATAAAGGGGTAGGGTCTGGCCAAACTCTTGGTCGAGTCGAATCTTAGAGCTCTTGATATTAATTTCCTGCAAGAAGAAGACGAAGACACACACCTGCATGATCCGGATGACCAAACAGATCCAAGTAAGGTCGAGGAAAAGTGCATATCGTTAGGATGGTATAAAGACATAGTGTTCTACTTGTTAAACCTGAAATGCCCAAATGAACTATCACCAACCAAGTGAAGAACTTTAAAACTCCATGCTGTAAAATATTGCATCGCCGAAAATCAACTATATTGGAAGGATCCACTCCGGTTCCTGCTAGTCTGTTTGGTTGAGTCAGAAACTCCACGGGTTATAGAGAAATTTCATGAAGGAGTCTGTGGAGGACACCATGCATGGAGAGCCACTGCCTATAATATCTTGTGGGCCAGATACTATTGGCCGAAACTATTTTCAGACGTCAATGCCAAAGTACGTGCGTGCAAGCCTTGTCAAATATTCACTGGTAAATAGAAACTCCCTGCACTGCCACTCGTTCCAGTCAAAACTGAAGCTCCATTTCAACAATGGGGTCTAGACTTCATGGGGGAAATTAATCCTCATTTCAGTGCTCAGCGTAAGTGGATCTTAACAGCTACGGATTATTTTACTAAGTGGGTGGAAGCCATTCCAACCAAAAGGGAAACAGACTCGGTGGTGATCGATTTCTTGGAAGACAATATCTTGTCAAGATTCGGGTGCCCCCGAAATATAGTTACTGATAATGCCCATGCCTTCAAATCTATGGCTATGATCAGTTTCTGTCAGAAGTATAATATCATTCTCAGCCATTCCACTTCATATTACCCCTAGGGGAACGAATTGGCCGAATCATCTAACAAAATCCTGGTGAACATAATCAAGAAGGTACTGGATGAAAATAAAAGGTCTTGTCATGTGCACTTGAAATACGCATTATGGGCAAACCACATCAGTACTAAAAGGTCTATCGGAATTTCACTGTTTCAAATGGTCTATGGGACAGAGGCGGTTCTACCTATAAACCTAGCGCTGCCAGTGATGAAGTTATGGTAGGATCAAAATGAAGAACCCAATCATGTAACCAGGAGAATTAACCAGTTGATCAAGGTTCAACAACATAGGGTTGAAGTCGATGAAAAAATGCAGAAGTACCAAGATGAGATGAAATCATTGTTCGATCTCAAGGCAAAAGACAGGGAATTCCTTCCAGGTGACTTAGTACTAAGATGGGATGCAAGAAAAGAGGAAGCCATGAAGCATGGTAAATTTGACCACCTCTGGTATGGGCCATTCAAGGTCTCCGCTCTGGAGGGAAAAAATGCCTTCCTATTGGAAAACATTGACGGAGAAGTCCTCAGCGCCCCTGTCAACGGGTGATATCTAAAACATTACATGACATAACAATCACCATTTTTTCAAAAAGAATAAAAAATAAATAAATAAATAAAAATAAATAAATAATTTTTTTTTTGTGTACATACATGCATTTTTATTACCCTTTGGATTTTCTGTTTTCTTCTGTTCATAATTTTTAGACATATTTTGAATAAAGTTCATGTTTTCTTTTTACAGGATTCAACTGCTTGCAAAGCTAGTAGGAAGAGTAATTCGCAAGGCAGTGTCAGGAATAAATCGGCATGAAACAAGTGATATATAAAAGTAGCTTCATAGTGCACAAAGAAAGTGAAAAGAAAAGATAAAGGTGAGCTTTTTCAATACACATGTTATGAAATACTGTTAAAGTAAACCAAGGTAACGTCATTCAAACTACAATATCGGCTAAAGTGTTAGATAACAGGATTATTGCATGGCTTGGTAACCTTTGATTTAAAATGATTTGAATGATACACTAAAACTAAGAACAGTCAGTCAAAAGTAACCGTCCCCAAAGACATCTACAAGAGCCAGTCTCAAACTGTTTTGACCTTCAGTATTTTCAATCAATAAATTGCTGCCCTGTATCCTGCATGTTTTCGGGTCTAACTTTTGACAAGCTGCCATCTTTCCATTTCATTACGAAGGAATGAAAGTTGTCATTTTAGCCTTTTGAGTCTCAAAACAGATTGTTGAAAGAAAGCGGGTCTCCACAACTACTTGATCCCCTGCTAAGAGAAGGAACATTTAGAGCGATCCTAACCTTCCTAGGTTTTTCAACAGCATCGGAAGAATCAAAGCTTGCTCAAACAGGATGCCCCTTAAAAAGTTATTTTCCTTGTCTCCCTAAGAATGAAGGTGTTGTGAGGGTCAAGGGAAGATTGGTACCGAGTAATCAAAGTAAGTTACAGTCCTCTGATGCAAAATATTACACAGATATCAACCCTGATACAAACTGATTTCCCCCATCCTCGCACTCAAAAAATAAATTATGAGACAGGTGGTGAAAGGAAATTAAGAAATGATTGCCCCCACCTAGTCCAAGAAGACGATGAAAGGAAATTCAGAAATGATTGCCCTCGTCTTAGAATTTAAATGCATAAATATTTTCCAAAGTGGTGAAAGGAAATTCAGTAAAAGGGGCTAGATAACTTCACCGGGGTACTGAATAGGCTCGCTGGCAGTGAAGCAATGTCTGATATATCTGTAAGGTTGTTATACATGAATATCACTCTACTCTGGTAACTAATGCTTTCTAAAACCTGATCCACATCCCAAACTCAGACGAGACTTCCTGATTAAAAATATATAATCTCATTCTTTTGATGCAAGCCGAGAGTCACAAGATTTGTTGAGTCTCCTAGGGTCATTTCAACTGTCTTAAAACATACCCAAAGTTAGTAGTGGGAAAGGGAAAATTGTGGAAGGGACTACAACTATGTTTGAAAAGAGTATCTGATTTTGAAAAACTTCTCGATGTAAAGAACAAAGTCTTTTCCCTCCTTCGACCCTTTTTCCTTGGAACTTTTCCGCCTGATTGAGCTTTTGACTCCATTTACCCAATATTGGCACGTGGTCTACTATTCTTCTCACCTCACAGGAAGGTGGGATCCCTAGTTGGAGACTATGTTGGAGCCACCCTTGTTTTTTAACCCATCACAATTTTCATATTTGATACTTGAAATTTAAAGATGGCCTTATTTTCCCCCCGAGATTTTGAAAACTCTGCAACCTTGTCACGTGAGCAACGATTGTTTTCTACTCTCGAAACAAGTCTACTTTCAAAAGAATGTTCTCTCTTTTTGTTCTACTTTGGGATATCGCAAGTCAGATACTATAATCCATCAGTTCACACGTCCCGAGTCATGAAAGGGGGAAGTCGTTTTAAATTTTCACTCAAGATAGTAACCAGGGTAGAATATTTTAACTCATGATTAGACGTCGTCGAGGTTTCATGCCTCGGCATTCGCCAAGTCCGAATTTTATTTTTACAGCCCCGAGAGCCGAGAACGCAAAGTCCTATCCGGATAACCCATGTCAAGGATCAAAGGCAAAAAGCTAACTATGATAAATGTCGTTCTCGGCATTTCGCCACTCGGCACTGACTTTTTCAAAAGTCACAGCCTCTAATCCCCGACTCACGAAGGCACAATGTAATTATAACATGATTAATTAATCGACTAATCCAAGATTTTCTTCCCCTTAATTGAGTCTTAATTATTGCCATCTCGCCGTTTCGCGACTCAGCATACTAATCTCCTAAAAACTTATCTTCGAAGTTCCGAGTTGCGATACGATAGATAAAACGATTATAAAATTAATTATGCCTCAAATAGAGATTACCTTTAATTAAACCAAACTCAGTCCTCGCAGTCTTAGGAGTTGGAAACTCAAAATGTTAACAGAAAATTTACGAGATAACGAATAGCGAGAAATTTGTTTGGACAGATTTGGATTAATTAAGTTAAATCAAGACTTATCCCAAGTTTCGATGCTTGTATGATTCTCGGAGGAGCATTTTCACTCCATACGCCAACTGACTTTTAAACCGCCAAAATTTATGACATTAATGGGAAAATAGGGTAAATCTATGTGTAAGATCAGATTTTTACGACATAAATTTATTTCTAATTTCGAATTGACAGGCTTGTTTTGAAAGGTACCATTTTTTCAAATATATGCAAGAGCTGCATTTCATTGTGCATTTTTCATAGCATGCGGAGCTCATCACTTCTGAGTAAACTAAGTTCAGTATGTATACGCAGTTCTATCGTAGAAGAGATAAAATGCAAGCTTCAACTATGGCTTCGCGGAAAGCAGCAAAGGCGAATGTTGAGGTCACAGGACAAGGCTCGGATAGCATCTCCGATACTTCGCCCCGAAGTGTCGATTCGGTCCCAAACTGGTCATTTGTTTCAGACATTCTACAGTCACAATTGGTAGATTATTCAGATGACTCTGACGGAAATGAAAAAGATGTTCTCAACACCAAATATAAGATAGTCATCCAATCCAGTATGCATAGAGTAGCAGCCAGACCACGGTTTCTCCCATATTATGACATGATCCAATGGGCATTGGATCACGTAGACATATTGACCAGGACTATCATGAATGGGCAACGAGTCAATGTCGGGACTTTTAGGCCAGAGCATATGCAAACCATGTATAATCTCCCGACGATGTCTGACTACACATACGATGTCGAGTTCCTGGAGGAATTCAAAGTAAAGGAGTGCATCCAGTATGATAAAACCATGCCAAGTTTGATAAAGAATTGGGTTTTGCATGCCGCGAAGTTCAGGGTTAGTGACCAAGGCGTTTATTCAATCGCCTCGTTGGAGCCACAATATAAATATGTGGCCATGATGACATGTCGACTATATGGGAGAGATGACACATTGCATTTTCTCCTTGTATGGGTGCCCCTAATGTTTTGGGCTGCAGAAGGTTGCTCTTTTAAATGGGCAAAGATACTTTCGGATAGTTTGGCCAACTGGGTCACAGAGTACCGGGAGTAGAAAGAAAGTGGGAGGCCATCCTCATTCTTCATGTCCACATATATTATGGATGCAATATATTCGATGACACCTTTCCCATTGATGAGTTGGGGTTGGAATCCAGCCCAAGAGAAACCCATACATGTATATCATGACAAATTATGGGAGAATAAAGCGAAAAGTTCACATATGAAATTTTTAACTAGGTGATGGTGCCCCTACATATCACCATTTTTGGGCGCCCACCACCTCGTATCTCGGACAATATTGCAACAAATCTGAGTGGCATAGCGGATTGGTATGTGGAGGCAGAGTTTTCGTATTTCAGAGTTTTCGGGGCTTCTGTTCCCCCTCATGCACTTCCATTGTTCATTCTTGACAAGCTGGCTTGTCTAGAGGTCGCCCGGCAGACGGTAATTAGCGGGGTGAGTAAAGAAATCAAAGGGTACACAAAGAAGGTATGGCCTTCTTTTCCCATTAGGATGAATTCTTATTCTTTGTTAGATTTCAGGCATGCCAAAGCCAAGGCTGCAGCCCTGGAAGACCTAAGTTTGGTCTCCATCGAATATAAGAAACATGATCCAAAGAGGGTTGTGAGCAACCATTTAGCTAATTGTGGGCTCAAGAGATTTGAGCATGAAAATTCACCCTCGGATGATGTTTTCTGAGGGGCGAGGTCTTATGAAGAAGTGGTAGCCCAGATCCAATCCTTAGCACCCGAAGACACAGCCTCTATATTGAGATTCCAGGAACATAGACGAAGTTGTCTCCCTGCTGTGTTGGGAGGTTCGGGTGTTTCTGAGATGAAATAGAAGGATGTTGAAGGTTCTGAAGACACAATTCCTGACCTTGGAAAACACCAGGAGGGGGAACAAATGAGGAATCCCGAAGCAGAGGTAAAGACTCCGGACCCGCCAAGGAAACAAAATCCGGAGGCTGAAGTTAAAACTCCGGACCCGCCAAGGAAATAGAAGCCGGATACTGAAACAAAGACTCTAGGACCGCCAAAGAAGCAGAATCCTGTCGATACTCCAAGAGAATCGGCAAAACAAATCGGAGAACCCATCACCTCGGTCACACCCTTACAGTCGGCACAGGGAAATGTGAGCGAGGGATGGATATTTAATGAAGAACTGAGGCCCATAAGAGTAGAAGAACTCCCTCCAAATGAGTTCTTCTTTGATAAAAAGAGGAAGGTGGTAGTGAAAATAGAGTTCTATCAGGAAGGAGGGTCTACTGCGAAAAAATATAAAATCATGACCGATGGAAAAGATAAGAAAAGTGACCAACTCGCCACTGAAATTGCAGGAACGCTGGGAGCGTATGATTCGACAAATAAATTCTCAGTTGGGCTTTTGAAGAACCAACTAAAAAGGAAGAATCGCCTAATCAGGACCCTTGAGGCTATATTGGCTACAACCGCGGAGAACGCTAAAGGTCAGGATAGCATGGAAATAGAACAGGCCAGAGTGGCCGACAAAAATGAAATAGAGGTGCTCAAGGCCAAGATTGAGAAAACACAGTTGGTGGTCCGAGATGGTTGAGCGCAGGTGAGCCAATAGATAAGTTTGATTGAACAGTTGCAGGCTCGGGTAGAGATCACCGAGAGCAGAGCGATAGACATAGGGATATTTAAATCCCAAGCTAGCGAGATTCAGAGAAAAATATTTTCGGCACAACAGAATTTGCTCGCCAGGATAGGAGAGATCTGGGAAAATTGTCTGTTGGTAAATCAGGTTTCTGAGAACCTGACTGCCAGAGAAAGGGATGCAGGAGCGGCTCGGGTCACCTTCTAGGAGGCGGTGATAGCCATGAATAACAGAGTTTCGGTAGGTTCTACCGGTCTCTCCATCCCAAGACAAACCATAGGTAATATACTGTTGAAGGATTGGGAGCACAACATTTCCCTGGGCAAGGAGCAAGCTCAAAAGGTAATCAATTCTTTGGAAGAAGCTTTTAATTCCATAGACAGTGAGCTATTGGGTATGGACAGTGGAGGCGATGCAGAAGCATTGATGCAAATGAATATGGAACAGATCTTGCTTGATCTAAAAGAGAAATATGAGAGAGATTCGACCAATATCTCTCGGATAGATATGGTAGACATGGCCCAAGTTGATAAGCACATGATCAAACCCAACGCGTAGCTAAGTGCCCTCGACATCATCGGTGCACAAATGGAGGACAAGCTACAACACTTAGCCCGAGAATGCTACTTCGTCGAGGCTAGCTGTCAAGAAAAGCCTTCATGGCTCATATCTCAGCTTGTGGAAAGATTTATCGCCTGCACCGAGTCCACGTGAAGACGAGCACCTGGCACTAAGTGAAGACAGAGTAGGGGAAATGGAGCGATTTCTCTCCCCTCTGTCATAACTGAAATTTTGCGACTATTGATATTCTACCTTCTTTGTAAAAATTGTTTAAATATACCCGAGAGAGAAATAAACGGGGCTGGACCCTTTTTGAGATTTTGTAAGAGAGTTTTTACATTGAGATTTAATACAAGCAGATCTAAGATTCTCAATTCCGTCACTACTGTATTACAAGTTTGCTTTCTTGTTCCTCAATTTTCAATTTCAATTCATATTCATCATTGATGTGCTTCATTATACTTTAGTACGACCACTACTATAACGAATAAATTTGGGTTTTCTGTAATTGTTTATTGTCTTTCTTCTACACCAGCTATCAGCGGTGTAAGACCAATCTGCATTTTCAAAATTCTACATGTATTTTTTGTTACATCGGTTATTTTCTTACATATTTTCCTCTCCTGTTTACTTCGTGAGATTTTCCCCTGGTAGGAACTTGACACCGTAAACGGATCAATGTTTTCTCCCATCTCACCCCTTTTATTTAAATATAATACAGTTACGGGAATGAGCCTTAGATTTGCATCCGTATTCTAATTCTAGAACCGTAAGTTCTCTTTTACAAGACTAAACTGAGACAACACTTAACCTCTCTTAAAGTTTTTTTCCTACCTGCGTTGTTCCCCCATGACAGTTCCTGTACCAACTCAACCTAATGTTGAACCCAGACTATTGAACCAAACACACATCGCTTTAAATCTCTTCAATACCATCCTTAAAATGGAAACTAACCAGGAGGAACTTGAACAAACATGGGCAGACATTGAACGAGACATAACTATCCAGGATTAGTTTGAAGCCAGACAACGCCAACAAAGAAATCCCCCTTATCTTTCTTCTTCAAGGGTTGACGTTTCTCCCTTCTCCATCTTCTAAGCACTTTCGGATGCCTTAACACTGTACTTTTGAGCCTTAAGTACAGACTCAGGAATAACGTATCCCATGCCTTCAATTGCTAATGAGAAGGAGCCTCTCACTGTATGCTCATATTCTATAGATTTAGTTCTGATAGTTGACATGGTAACTCCCTCACTAGGGACATTGGATCTTGTTATCCCGCTGTTGATCAGAGTGAGTCTCTTGACATGTATTCCTTCCAGAGAATTATTCTTTCATCTGATGAAGACCTCTTGGAATCCATGTTCAAGGTTAACGAGCATAGTTCATTTTCTGTGTCAAGATCATTAAAAAATGAAAAATATGAGAATAGTTCATTTTCTATGTCAAGTTCATTAAAAAATGAAACATATAGCCATGAGCATAGTTTGATTTCTGTGTCAAGCTCATTAAAAAATGAAATAGAATCCTGTCTACTTTATCTTTTACTAGATCTAGTACATAAACCTTCATTTCCTCTTCTTGTGTCAGATTATCCTCTTTCTTCCTCCCTCTATAGTGAACTTGTTCCTATTAGTATCTAGGAGTCTATTCAAGTGCAGGAGAATAATTGACAGATGAAACGAAGCTTGGGGGGCATGTCTCCAGCCTCTCGACATCATGCTGGAATTAAGACGCTAGCTTATGTCTATCATGTTAGGGGGGAAATTACCAACCTATGGGCATCATGTTGGGAAGAAGCCCCTCTAATGGGTATCACTCTATCATAGTTCATCTTTTGTTTCAAGCTTGTTACAAAATGAAACCAACCTTGAGCATATTTTTTTTTCTAGTTTCAAGCTTGCGTAAAAATGAAACCAACCTCGAGAAAAGTTTCCTCTGATAGTTTCAAGCTACCGTAAAACTGAAACCAACCACAAAAAAGTTTCATTTTTGGTTTCAAGCTCATGTAAAAATGAAACCAACTACGAGCACAATTATATCCTCTGTTTCAAGATTGTGTAAAAATGAAACCAACCTTAAGCATAGTTCATCTTTGGTTTCAAGCTTGTTAAAAAATGAAATCAACCTCAAGCATAGTTTATTTTCTAGTTTCAAGCTCGTGTAAAAATGAAACCAACCCTGAGAAAATTTTCTTTTGATGGTTTCGAGCTCATGTAAAAATGAAACCAACCGTGAGAAAAGTTTCATTTTGGGTTTCAAGCTCGTGTAAAAATGAAATCAACCTCGAGCATAGTTTTTTCCTCTATTTCAAGCTCATGTAAAAATGAAATCAACCCCGAGAAAAAATGTATTCTCTGTTTCAAGCTTGTTTAAAAATGAAACCAACCTCGAGCATAGTTTCATTCGCTATTTCAATCTCGTGTAAAATTGAAGCAGACACTTTGATCACAGTTTCATTATCTATTTCAAGATCGTTAAAAAATGAGCTCTTTGGAGTCTTCTTTAAGCTCTTTTTAGACTCTATAAACATGAAAATATTTCCAAGCAAGCGTGTTTCCTTTCACACTCATTAAAAGGATTTGGAAGGATGTCTATTCTCTGTAAGTTTAACCCTTTTTTGAGACCATATGGACTAATTACGAAAAATGAATTCTCTAGTCAACCTTGATTAGAATAGTTCTGCCTTGCATTTTTTATACTCTTTCCAGCTCGGGAGACTAAATTTATGGAAAATAACAACCTTAGAGTCTTATTTAAGTTCCTTTTATACTCTCTAAACATGAAAATACCATGATTTTATGTTCCTTGGGATCATAAAATTATATAGTGAAGGACCCATATGGGACCAAACCCCTTCTTCATCAGGTTCATTAAACATGTGATGAGGGACTCAATGAAGCTGAGATATACCAAGCATCTTATACCCTCCTCAATATTGTTAAAAACCAAATAGGTACTCATCGTTTATGGTGGGGGGAAAATTTGAGGGAAGTGGGTCACGTTTTGGAAAGCATTTTGGAAGTTGTTTGTTGTCTCACTTGAACATGGCACCTATTTGCATCTTGTCTTATAGTTGGGTAATATGCTTGTCTCTGAGTCATACCAATACCATGAGTCATCATACTCCTTTGTATCACCCAAAGAGTACCCCAGTCATCGTTGCACTATGTTTTTGTCTAACTCTCAATCGAGTCAATGCTTCCAAGTCCCTTGTCATGCCTCAAAATGTTCAAGGGAAGTTTTAACCCAAGTCAATCACTCTACAGTATTACCACCCTTCATCCTTGTGTCAGTATGTTCTCATTTAATCCATTATCTTACATCACTTTCCTTATTCAGTTTCATGTCGATGATGGGATACATCATGGCCATCCTTTGAAGACTATGTTCATGTCGAATTCAACACATTATCCATGAATTAGACTTAGAAACTAGTTAGTACCCTAGAACTTGAAGGATTCAATTGCATGTCTCCTCACCTTCGACAATATATTTATATCATTGGACCTTGATCGAATGATTCCACGAATGTTCGAATTCATCTCATTTGTTCACATTTGTTAGAATGTACTAGGGTACCTTGGGAGTCATTGTCATCATTGGTGATTTACCTCACACTTGTTAATGGTATGAATCAATGAATGATAATCAAGTGGTTTCTACCATGTTCGGCATCATGGCATATATTCACATGGCTAGACTCATACAATTGTGGGATCGAGACAAATACCTTTAGAACACCTCAGAAACCTAGGATGTGATGGAGACTATTTGAGTACATAGAAGATTATAGTATCATCATCATGCTAGAAATATCATTGATGTATATGTTTCCACATAGATCCACTTTATATTGGTTCGTGGCTATGTTTTGTCATATCATAGCTCCACTATCTATTCTTTCATGGCTATGACCTGATCGTGTCATGGAAGGTATGGATCCACATTTTATTTTGGTGGTCATATCCTTAGTTAGTACATTCATGGATCCATAATGTATTGGTAAAAAAACATGCTTTGATTTAAGTGTATTCTGAGAATGGTTATGCCTACCTAGAGGATGATACATATATATTGTTTGACGGTTATTTGTAGCTTATGCTTGATTCTCCTATTCATGTGCCCTTTGCACACATATTTTTTAAATTGTTTTGACCATCAACTTTTCTTATGACCTCACACATTAGGGGGAATCTGCTACACACCTATTTGTCACACTAAAGTGAGAGAGTGTTTTTCATGATCCCTAGACATGTTGGGGGGAGAATTTATCATATGAAGGTCAAAATACTATGTGCACATGTATTATTAATTTTTATTGAGAAATGAAAATTAATTTAGTGTGAGAATCCACCTCACATATAGTTTCCTAATCTCAAGGATAAGTTGAGAGTCTCATGGATGGTTGAAATATTTCTCAAACCAATATCCTAATTTGATGTAACTTGAGAGATATTTCCTCACTAAAATCCTTGAGAGATATTTTCTCCCTAAAAATATTGGAGATCCCAATTTAGTGGATCTAGTGAGTGATCTTCTCCTTGGATTGTTGATTTAGTTATCAAATGGAAAATTATTTAAATTACTAATGAGAGAGATTAGGGAGGGACAATTTTAGAGTATCATACTTCTGATCTTGAGACATTCAAAAGAGGAGGAGATTTAAGATAATCATACCTGTGATAGTCTGAGATCTAAGGGGATGGATAGGAGAGCTTGGAGGAGTTGCTACAACGTCAAACTTGAGATTGTAAGTGCTTCCATTGTTTTGGCTTTCTATTAATACATAACTTCTCCTATCCCTCACATATTTAGGCATTCAAGTGTATGCATGCCTATTGTTGTAAATTCATCATAGATATATCTATTTTCGCTTAACAGTGTAGTGTGGATGAAGGAGGTTTCTCTTTTTTCTTTGCAGGTCTTTTCTTGTGCCTACGAGGTTGGACATGAAGGTCAAAGGTTGACGTAGAAAGGAAAAAATTAATAAAAAGGCAATTCATCCATCTCTTCCTTCTCATTCTAATTGTCGAAATAATTCTAAGAGGAAAGTTGTTAACAATTTGTTTTCTTTTGTCTTGGATATAGAGGGGTCTTGATCCAAGGGGGGTTTTACCTATCTATAGGGAGAACTTTACCATAATACCAATCCTGTTTAAATGCTAAGTGCATGAATTAAATTTATTAAAAGATCCTTTCCATATGTACAAATTCCTTTTGAAATATGACAAACCCAAATCACCTCCCTTTACCTTGTAAATCAGAATTCATTAATGTCCAATATGAGATCCTTGAAGAATGTGCAAGGTGGATAATATTTATAAAGATTTCACTATATATATATAGAGAGAGATTAATCCTTATAAGATTATTTGTCTAGAACTTCATAAGCGTGGAAGGGAAAAGTGTGCATAAGTGTGGAAGTATGGTGAGTGCGGAGAGAATAATAGGAAAGTGTTAAGGGAAAAATCCCTATAGTGATGGGTCAGAGATACAACAGATTGTTGACTATTTAAACACCAAATAATTTCCAAAGAAAGAAAACATAAATCTATAACTATGTTGATCAAATAAATAACTACTAATAAAGAAGGAAGAAAGACTTACTTGGAGTCCAATGATTGATGTAGATCCAAAGATTGAAGCTTTCACGCTCCTCCCAAAATGTTTATATATTGACTTGCAAAAATTTCAAGTGCAAGAATACAAAGAAAAATAGTTATCTTATAACTAACTTCTATGAATTTGATAAAAAAAACTGATATTTGCATAAACTAGTATTTTAAATAAATAAATATTTAAATACAATGAACATACAGAAAAAAATACCATAATCGCGATGGAAAGATTCTCTTTATTTATTAACAACATATTTGAGGGGTAGTTCTCACTCGCACCTACTGTGACACTTCTCCTCAAATGGACTCTAGGTCCCTTTATCAAGGCTATTGAATATATATGATTGGCCTCTTACTCCAATGGAAAAAAAAAGCCAAAGAATATCCAAGGATATTTCTTGGTCAGATAAGGACATGCATGGAAATGGATGGAAACCAGGGTGTCTAGGTCTGACGAAAAAAATAGAAGCAGGTATACAAGGGCTTGCAGACAAGACACGATTCAACCAAAATGAATGTTCTTTAAGAATAATTTTCTTCTCCTAATGGCATATTCTCTATTTATGTCATCCTCAAGAAATCGAAGATGGTTGTGTATGGGAAAAAGGAGTTAGAAAACTAACCAAACCTGTAAATCAACACATAGTTTTGCAAAATTATATATTTTTGAGCATTTAATGACATCTATGTGACTTTATTTAGAGCAAATCACGTAAACATATAATGCATAATTCTTAGGGTGTGTACAATTAAGAAAAAAATGATTTTTAGAGAATCCAAAGGAGGTATAGGTAAATGATGCCTACAAGTAGGACAAGAAAAATGCCAACAAATTCATCAATGTATAAGTGGTGGAAATTGATGCTATAACATATGCCCCATAATGTGTGAGGTTAGAATAACAATTGATCGTTGAAATACTTTATAAATCCTCGAGTTTAATAAGTAGTAAGACAAGGTGAAGGTCGCTAGAATCAAATCTAAGAGCAGGAACCAACAATATAAAACAAGTAAGAATACTCTATTCCCAAGGTGAGAATAACCATTCTCATGTGTGATGAAAAGAATGGTTTCCAAATCAAGTACATTACAGATACATGAAGAATCTATATATAAAATCAATGATCATGCCCACGAAGGAGATACACAGTGGATCCATTTCAAAAGAGATCACAACCACAAAAGAGATACATGATGCATCTATGTCTCAAAATCAATGAAGGATATCTTGAAACAGGAGATAAAAAAAGGATCCTTTACAATTACCACTGTCATAAGTGGAAATGGTACAATCCAACACAACTCAAGAAACAATATAAAATATGGGATGATACTATAGTCCCTAGGTCTTCAAATCAACCATCAATTGTATGAGTCTACCCTATGCGAATATATATGTTGAAGACGAACATGGTGAGACACCGTTTGATTACCATTCTTTGATATATATCGTTAACAATTGTGAGACAACCCGTCGATAATGATAATGAGATTAAAGGTAGCTAGTACAATCTAACAAGTGTGAATAAATGATTTAATGTCGAACATTTTGGTATAATCTATCAATCAATGGATAATGATCTATTCCCACTGCCAATAACGAGGGAACCTGCCACTAATGAATGCAAGAAAAAATGTACTAATAAAGACTCTATATCTATATCCTAGATAAAGATGTGTTGAATTCCATAGGAAGATATCCACTGGAACGAGGTAATTAGGGAATCCCCCATCAAACAACACGAGGAGTAGCAGAATGACAAAGATTTGGAAAAAAACAGATAAAAATATTGAAAGTAGCCACCACAAAGTATGTATATCACATGTACCAGATGAAAATAGTGCATGTTTTCCTCATTTACCATAGGAAAACCCCCATAGTCACCTCTCAGATACCTAGGAAGAGAAACTGTGGATACCAACTCGTATTCAGTGTCCAGGGGGTACAATCAACAATCATGAATGAATGTAGGGGCATGGTAGAAAATCACAAAACTTCTAAAGTGCCTCCTATATTGGAGGTAAAATCACTATTGAAACCCCCATATATGATCAATCCACTACACTTGGTCAATTTTTGGAGGGGTTATCTCCTCGTCTCTTCCTTATGTGACCGCGTGTTTAAATCCTATCTTAGAGGAGGCTCCTAAGCTATACTTATACGAAAAAATTATATTTATCTCTCCCTAAATAAGAATCCTATGTTTGTTCAATGGCCTCAGAGAGTTTACAGTCTAGCCTAATCCAAGGCACTAACCCTAAAATTGTTGATGAACCCTAGAAACAAAGTCTAGTCAATTTTAAATTTCGTGTTTATTTTTAGTGGTTGTTATTTACTCAAAGGGTATGGAAGTGAAAATGATGTTTTTTGAGACTTGCAAAATGAAACTTATAAGGACATTGGAAAATAAAATTTTTACACTAATTCTACAATGAAAAATAGTTTCAAGAAAGAAAAATGCATGAACAATCTTTCAAACCTTGAAATGCAATATTTTCTCTTTTTGATGCAAAATGCACAATGCAACATTCGAGAGAAACAAAAAAAGAAAAAAAAAGGGTGTTCTTTGTACTTTTTACTTTGAAATTATTTTCAATGTGAGAAGAAAATAGAATCCTATGATAATATATATATTTTTTCAAATATGAATCAAAATAATGCAACAGAAATAAAGAGACCTAACTAGCAACAAACTTGGTTTTTCATTTTCTTCTTCTTTCTACTAAAACAAAAACCTAACAAAAGATGCTAAAAGAAAGTTTTTGAATATTTTTTATTATTTTTTTAAAATAAAATAGAATCAAAAAATAAAAATATTTAACTCAGATACACACTCATGTTTGAAAAATGACCGCAACAATGACCATGAAATTGAGATCCCGAGAACAAAACTAGTCTTATAGTAATGCAATCCAAGGGATAAAAAGGATCCGATTAAGGATACAAATAAATCCATTTTCATTTTAATTTTAAATATTTTAAAACTGTATATAACCCACAATACATTTCAGGAACAAATTCCCCAAAAAAGACTCCCCAAAAATCAAAATCAGGGCTCAAAAAGGTTGAGAAAACAAGCTGAAAAAATCACTTTTTTGGAGGCATACACTCACTTTATCCATGAACATACAATATATGAGATTATATAAGAACCTTTTCCTTCTATAGGGTATGTCTGCATGTTCCTTATCCTTCTACACGGAGCACATATGAACCAGACTTCCAAAAATCACTTACGCAGTTGTACATGATTTTGCCTCTTTTAGGGCGCGTATGTATGCACTTTTATCCTTAATAAGAAGTTCATGCATGCACTTTTATCTTTGATAAGAGGCATATGTACACTTATTTAATCAAAGGAAAGAGTTCATATACCCTAAGAACCTAAGAAAAACATGAAAAACCTCAGGTCTAAAGCCTAAAAAGGAAAGCTAAGGCATTAAATGCAACAATAGAAATATAAACAAAGCCAAAAAGATGGAAAACAAAGAGAAAACAAATACAAAAAATGGGCACAACCATAGAAACATCAAATAACATGGTTTTTCTTTTAGTTTTATAAACCAAGACTGACTTCTAATACTATTAAGGACATATAGAAAAAAACCAAGAGAGCCCACGAGGACCCTTAAAGACCAAGACAAGACCTTGACCAAGCAAAAAGGAAAAAAATCCTCTTAACAATACATGTACTTTATCACAAAGGCAAGGAGAATATGTATGCATCATTACCTATTATAACCTATGTATGTATGCTTCTATTATTGAAGAACATTGTGTACAACACCCAAAAGTTCAATAAAATTAAGAAAAAGGTTGGACTCAATGACTGCAAATAAAGGCATAGGTTTCTATAAGATTGAACTCAATATTAAAATAAAAAATCAATCAATAAAACAAACAAAAGATATAAAATCATTCTATACTAACCCAAAAATGAGACTTGCCCAGTATGGTCACTGATTTTGTTATAGGAAAAATCCCTGTAGCTATGGGTCAAAGATACAATAGATTGATAATAGTTTAAATACAAAAAAAATTCCAAATAAAGAAAGTAGAAATATTTAACTACCTTGATTAGATAACTAACTACTGATAAAGAAGGAAGGAAAACCTACTTAGAGTCCAACTATTGATGTAGATCCCAAGACTAAAGCATTTTCACTCCTCCCAAAACAATCCTCTATTGACCTGTAAAACTTTGAAGTGCAAGACTATAAAGAAAACTAGTTATATCACAACTAACTTCTATGAATTGGATCAAAGAATAAATATTTGCAACAACAAGTATTTTAAGTAAAGAAATATTCAAATACAATGAACATACACAAAGAATACCAAAATTTAGAAGGAGAGAGTATCTTTATTAATTAACAACAAATTTGAGGGGTATTTGTCACATGCACCTGTTGTGATAATACTCCTTGAAAGGACTACAAGTACCTTCACCCAAGATATTGAATATATGATGAGCCTCTAAATCCAATGCATTAAGAGACCCAAAGAGGATCTAGGGAAATTTGTTTTTCATATAAGGAGATGCATGAAAATGGCTAGAAATGAGGCTTTCCAGGTCTATGAAAAAAAAATAGTTAGAATACAAGGGATTGAAAACAAGACGAGATTTAGCCAACATGACTTTTCCTCAAGTATCATTACCTTCTCCTCATGGCTCTTGCTTTATTTCTATCATCCCCAAGTAGTTGGAGATGGTTGTGTATAGGAAAAAGGAGTTAGAAAACTAACCAAACCCATAACTCAATGTGAAATTATGAAAAATTGTAGTTTTTGAGCATTTAATGACATGCACGTGACTTTATTTAGAGAAAATCATGTATACTCTCCTTACATAAATGTTAGGGTGTGTACAAGTAAACAAAACTATTTTTTTAGAGAATCCAGAAAAGGTATAGGGAAATGATGTCTGGAAGTAGTGTTGATTAAGGTTGGTTGTCATTGATGTCAACCCTTGAAGAAAGACCCGTAGAAAAAAGGTTGGGTAATGGACCCAAGATTGTCTGATGTAAATATGACTCGTTATTTTCTTGTCATGGTTTATAATAAGTAGAAATGTATTAACTTCAAAGTGGTCCCCTTATGGTGAAAGCCCTCATGGGAAGACACTTTGCAGATTGAGTTATCCTAGAAGTATGGTTGGAGAACCCATGCTTATTTGTGGAATAATGAGATGAATGCTAGTGAATTTGTTAGTGAAACTATCCTATATGTATATTTCTTATCATTCCATTTCTGGTGGTATGTGGAACATCACATAACTCCTCATGGTTAGAGAGTTATCGCCATGAGAAGTTGGAGAACCCAGGTTTGGGTAATGGACCCAAGTTTGTTTGATGGATAATGGTATGAGTTTTGATATATTTTCATGTAATACGATTCTATATGGATAGTACATTTTGTTCCTTTTTTTTTGGTATGTGGAACGTCACATAACTCCTCACAGTTTGAGAGTTATGGCCTTACAAAGTTGGAGGACCCTCATATGTCATCTAGAAGCCCCAAAAGGTCAAAGTAGTCAAAGTGGTTTAAGATATTGTAAAAGGTAAATAATAAATTTAAGAGATGCATGTACTATAATTCAAATTGAATACAAAATAAAATAATTCAATAATAAATTTAATGGAGAAATTAGAAGTGGGTTAACCCTAAAATAAGGAAAGTTGGCAAAGTGACCTAGAAGATGTTTTTAAGGAAGCTACTTGGAGAGTATAAATAAGAGGTAAGGATCTCTCATGTAATACACACTTGAGAATATTGAATACATATAGGTGTCTGAGGTAACCAAAGGATATCTAAGCCGAATTTATGAGGAAAGTGAAGAAAAGAAGGTCGGAATTCAAGGGAGGATAAATTCTTTTCATGATGTTTTCTAAGGTATGCTATTTATAGGCCATGTCACCATTTTTGTAAGAATTTTTTTCTATAATAATTCAAACCATGAGATTTATATTCCATTGAGTAAACATATCCAATTATCTTTGGTAAAAAAATCATCTTTTGGGTCATTGTATTGTTGGAGATACACTCCGTGGAAAATAGGGTTTGTGGCTAGTCCTGAAACTAGTCTAAAACAGGTGTTTCGGGTAAAAAGGTCATAAATTATTCATAACATATCCAAATTATGTGAGACCAATTGTGTTGATTATATTACAATATTTAGTATTATGTGTGACAATTTCATATCGATTCAACACGTATTCCATCTGGGGAACTCTCTACAAGGTCTCTCTCTAGAATAAGCTAGAATTCAGCGAGCTATGCCATTTTTGCTATAACTCCTTTTATGAGAGGTTCCAAGTAGTGAAACCTAGAGGAATTGCATAAAAGAACTGAAGAACATTCTGTATCAGTTTCATATCTTTATTCATTAAAGGTACACAGTTATGATTATTTCAAGTTAGGGTTGTTGACTAATTGAAAAAACAATCATGGTTGAGACAAGCAGTTGATGAGTTGGCACATACATGAGGTGTATATTTGATGATGTTGGTACATATTGATGAGTAGTTGACACATGATTTGTATATACTTGATACATGGCTGGATGCACTTGTTTATGGTACAAGTTGATTATAGGTTGTTTGGCACAGGTTGGTGCATGGTTGATGCACTTGTTTATGATACAGGTTGATTAGAGGTTGAGGTATAGGTTGATGCATGGTTTAGGTTTATTGGTACATGTTTATAATGGTATATCTCACAGTGATAGGGTGACAATGGTTCCATCATTCTACTTCTACTTTAGGGCAGTTGAACGGGGAAATGATAGGTGGTTGTAGCCACCTTTCGGTTGTAGCTGGAGAACATAAGGGGTTGTAGCCTCCTTCTAGTTGTAGCCAGAGAATTGTGGTGTTGGATATTCCTCTAGGTTGTATGCTGAGAAACTAGGGGGTTGGAGCCTCCTTCCAGTTGTAGCTAGAAAACAATGGAAGTTGGTGCTTCTAATGAATGTAATTCTTCAATACATATAAGATAAAGAATTTTATGGTTTTCTATTGATTTTGGTTTCCATGTAAAACACTGGTGTATTGTGTATGTGTGCGATTTTTCATTTCTTATTTCTCATTATTGGATAATAATTCTACATTGATATAACACTTGGATTATTTGGAGAAAAATGATTATAATTATGCTATTACTGATTCACTCCCCCTCTCAGTAATCCAACAATTGGTATCAGAGTAGGTTCCTTCATAAATCAGTTTAGCCACTGAAAGGTAGATCATGGAGAGTACCAACTCATATAAAAATGGAATACCACACTTTGATGGAAAAAAGTATGCTTTTTGGAGCATAAGGATGAAGACATATATACAAGCACAGGGTTTGAAATTTGACAATCAATTGTAGATGGATACACAATACCAGTAGTTCCACCAACAAATGACAAAGCAGTGAAACTTGGTCAGAATAAATCCAAAGATACAAATGCGGTTTTGAATGGTCTCAGTGAAACATTATTCACCAAAGTTGCACATTGTAAATCCACCAAAGAGATTTGGGACAAGCTTCGAAATATTTATGAAGGAGATAAAAAAGTCAAATCAACAAAACTTCAAACTTAAAGAGGTCAGTTCGAACAACTAAAAATGAAGGAAGATGAGAATATTGTAGCCTACTTCTTAAGAGTTGATGAAACACTGAATGCAATCATAGGATTGGGAGAAGAAATGCAAGAATCTATAATTGTTCAAAAGGTACTAAGATCTCTTGCTATGAGATTCAACCCTAAGATATCAGCACTAGAAGAAAGATGGGATCTGAACTCAATAAACATGGATGAACTACATGGAATCTTCACAACATATGAAATGAGAACTGAACATGAAAATCTAGATGTAAAATAAGCAGCCTTCGAATCATTCAAAAGATCAAATCAAAAGAAAAAGGAACAAGTAGAATATAGCAGTAGCAACGATGTCTCGGAAGATGATGAAGAAGTGACCAACTTCATCAAAGTACTGAACAAGGGAACCAATGGTAGGTATAGAGGTAAGATTCTTTTAATTTGTTTTAATTGTGATGGTATTGGTCATTTTGCTAACAAATGTCCTATAAAGAAAAAGAGAAATGATGAAGGTTACTCAAAAGGAAAACACACATATAAAGGAAAAATAACGACAAATAAATATTTCAAGAAAATCTTATGCATCAAAGAAGACATCTCATCATCAGATGAAGATGAAATCAATGACAGAGAGACAGGAAGAGTTATATTCATGGCAGTAAAAGATTCTAACAAAGAAGACTTCGAAGAAGAATATGAAGAAGCCGAAGAAGGATATGAAGAAGTCGAAGATGAAATTGAAGAGGCAGAAGTTGAATATCGAGAAGAATTAATGTGTTCCATAGAAGTTATCAGACGAGAAAAGAAGAAAAATAAGAAACTACAAGAAGAACTAGACAAGAAAAATGACACTCGAGAACTAGAACAAATGATCACAAGATTGAATGTTGAAATAGAAGAAGATAAAAGAATTGAAGAAGCACTCAAAGAACAACTAGAATAAATGGACAAGATCATTGGAAACTTGGAAGCAGAGATTTTCGTAGTAAGAAAGGATATTCAAAAGAAAAATATACATAATAGATCAAAATTTCTGGATGACATTATCAGTAGTCAAAAATCTCATCTTAACAAGTCTGGACTTGGATACAATTAGACAGAAAAAGGATCAAGCTCCAAAACAACAAAGCAAGAAACAAATCCAAAAATCTATGGAGAAACAATCAAAGGGGATAGTAAGATGTATAAGGAAGATTACAAGGACACTCCTCCACCGAAAAGATTCCAATTTCAGAATCAACAATAGACAAATAGGCCACAAGAATAAGAAGTATTCATAAGATCACCTTCTTTCAAAATATCTTCAAGTCCTAGGTATCAAACTATATTTTTTGGTTTATGTTATGCATGCAATAATTTTGGACATAAAGATGTGAATTGCAGAGCTAAGAATAGGAACAATAACAACTTTGAGAGTCATACAGAAAGGGGTTACTCAAGAAGACCTAGTGAAACAAAAAGAAGAAGTTACAACAGGTTTGAATATTTGAGCACTGAAGTGGAATGTTACAAATGTAACAATTTTGGACACATGGCCAAAAATTGCAGAATGATAGTCCCTCCTAAAGAACCTCAACATAATAACAACAATCATAGACAAGAACCTTAGAAAATGACATGGATAAGCAAGCAATATCAATATAGCAATGAAGAATGCACAGTCGCTTTACAAGCTAAGAAGAAGAAACATGGTTGGTATGTTGACAGTGGGTGTTCAAAACACATGATAGGTGATAGAGACAAATTTCTTACATTGCAAAAGGAAAGAAATGGACCAGTGTCCTTCGGAAATGATAATTCATACAAAATAATTGGAAAAGGCACAGTCTGAATTGGGAACAAGAATAAAAAGGAACACAATTTTCTAATGGTAGAAGATATGAAACATAATCTTCTAAGTGTGATTAAAATGTGTGACCAAGATCATAAAATTACTTTCGATTCACAAAAGTGTGAGATAAGAAGAGAGGGTTCAGGGAAACTAGTTGGTATAGCTGCAAGAACTTCAAACAACAATTATGTGTTAAGTGAAATTGGAAATGAAAAGTGTTGTCTAGGAAAGGAAGATGAAAGTTGGCTATGGCACATAAGAATGGGTCACATGCATTTTGATAAACTTGTCAAAGTCAACAAAACAGAAGCAGTCAGAGAAATACCCTAGATCACGAAACCAACCAACACTTTATGAAATCATTGTCAAGAAGGAAAACAAAGAAAGACTRGGTTCAAATCAAAGGAATATTCAACAACAAGACCACTGGAAATTGTTGTAGTTGGACCAACTACAACAAAGGGCTTAAAAGGTGAGAGATACTTTATGTTATTAGTTGATGATTATACAAGAATGACTGCAATTTTCTTTCTCAAGAACAAGTCAGAAGCTTTTGAAAACTTCAAGATCTACAAGGAAATGGTTGAAAATGAGATGGATTCAAGAATAAAATGCTTGAGATCTGATAATGGAGGAGAGTTCACTTCAAAGGAATTTATGGAATACTACAACAGTCATGGAATAAAAAGGGAATTCTTTGTTGCTAGAACACCTCAACAGAATGGAGTTGTTGAAAGAAAGAACATGACAGTACAGGAAATGGCTTGAAAAATGCTAATGGATTCCAAATTGACAGATATATTTTGGACACAGGAAGTGCATACAATAGTTCACATTCAAAATAGAGTAATTCTCAGAAACAACACTGATAAAATTCCCTACGAGCTATGGAAAGGAAGACCAACAAATGTGAAGCACTTTAGAGTTTTTGGAAGGAAATGCTACATCAAAAGAGAAGATAGAAAAATGGGAAAGTTTGAATCTTGTGTGGACAAAGGAGTACTTGTTGGTTAATCAAGTACAAGGAAAGCATACAAGCATTACAATAGAATATTGAACAAATTTGTGGAAAGCATCAAGGTAACAATTGATGAAATAGGTAGACCAAAATCAAAGGAAGAAGAAAACAAATCAATGGAACAACTTTTTGAAGAAGAAGAAGAAGAAGATAAAGTAGAAGAGGAAGATGAAGAGAATATGATAGAAACATAAGAGCAAGTTTAGAAAGTATCTTCAAAGACACCTAGAAAACGAGTACAAAAGAATCATCCTTCAGATCAGATTATTGTAAAGAAAGATGCAAGAGTTGAGACTAGAAGAAAAATCCTCTCACCAGAAGAAACACACCTAGAACTCTTATCTACAATTGAACCAAACTATTTTGAGGGAGTTGAAAAGGATGAATTTTGGAATAAGGCCATGAATGAAGAATTGGATCAAATAGAGAAAAATGGCACTTGGGAACTGGTTCCAAGACCAAAGAATAAGAATGTGATCGACACAAAATGGGTTTTTAGGAATAAATTAAATGAAGATGGACAAGTTACAAGGAACAAAGCTAGTTTTGTATGTAAAATATATGCACAGATTAAAGGAATCGACTTTGAAGATACATTTTCCCCAGTTGCGAGAATGGAAGCAATTTGGCTTCTTTTAGCCTATGCATGATCCAAAAATGTTAAAGTATATCAGATGGATGTAAAATCAACTTTTCTGAATGGGAAACTTGAAGAAGAAGCCTACATTGAACAACCAGAAGGATTTCAGTTGTCACAGAACGCGAATTATGTGTGTAAATTAAATAAGGCCTTGTATGGTATAAACCAGTCTTCTAGAGCATGGTACTCTAGAATGGATAAGTATCTATAGCGGGCAAGGTTAAAAAAAGAAAGTGCAGAAAATGACATCTACATCAAGGTAAGTGAAGGTAATAGTTTATTAATTGAAGTTTATGTTCATGATATTATTTTTGGTAGTGATGATGACAGGTTAAGACATAAATTTTCAAAAGATATGAAGAATGAATTTGAAATGTCGTTACTTGGAGAACTATCATTCTTTTTGGGACTTCAGATACATCAAAGAAACCAAGGAATCTTTATTTCTCAAACCAAGTATATCATAGAAATTCTAAAGAGGTTCTAAATGGAAGATTCCAAACTAGTTATCACTCCCATGCAAACTAGTTGCAAGTTGAGCAAATATGATGACTTAAAGTATATAGATCAGAGGCAATACAGATCAATGATTGGCAACCTACTATATGTGACAGCATCTAGACAAGATGTAATGTAGGCAATTGGATAGGTGGCATGTTTTCAAGCAGCACCAAAGGAGTCACATGTGTTAGCAGTGATGAGGATTTTCAGATATCTCAAAGGAACATAAGAGTTTGGATTATAGTGTCCAAAATGAAAGGATCTATCACTTATTGTCTACACAGATGCAGATTGGGCAGGTTGTATTGATGATAGGTGAAGAACCAGTGGAGCAACGTTCTACTTGGGTGAGTTTTTAGTATCATGGATAAGCAATAAACAATCATCAATATCTTTATCTACAACCAAGGCGGAGTATATTGCAGCAGCATCATGTTGTACACATTTTCTTTGGATGAAACAAACTCTGACAGATATACAAGTTGATTATGATGAGTCCATTCCAATATATTGTGATAATACAAGTTCCATCAGTATCTCAAAGAACCTGGTGATGCACTCCAAGACGAAGCACATTCCAATAAAGTATCACTTTCTACGGGAGTAGGTTACAAAAAAGAACATCGAAGTTGAGTATGTGGGCACAAAAGACCAAGTGGTAGACATCTTCACAAAACCACTTCCACGGGAATCCTTTGAATATCTTCGCCAGAGACTTGGAGTTACTTCTACTCGAAAATGAGTGATTTTTGAATGTTTATCTTATATGTCTTAGATTTACACAAGGAAGCACCATAAGAGGACAATTCAGCCAGGGGGAGAAACCTAGGATGGAAAGATACCTTTGCCAATGATGACAATGGGGGAGAGATTTATTAGATGTAGATGACAGAGGTAGAGGACAAAGGCATGGTTCTAGGGGAAGCATGAGTGATATGATTTTAGTATTGCATCACAGTGTTTCCATCAATGTCAAAGGGGGAGATTGTTGATTAAGGCTGGTTGTCATTGATGTAAATCCTTGAAGAAATCCATGTAACACAAAGGTTGGGTAATGGACCCAAGATTGTTTGATGTAAATATGATTCGTTATTGTCTTCTCATGGTTGATAATAAGTAAAAATTGATGAACAAAAAAGTGGTCCCCTTATGGTGAAATCCCTCATGGGAAGATGCTTTGTAGAATGAATTATCCTAGAAGTATGGTTAGAGAACCCATGCTTATTTGTGGAATAATGAGATGAAATCCAGTGAATTTTTTAGTGAAACTATACTATATGGATATTTCTTATCATTCCATTTCTGGTGGTATGTGGAACGTCACATAACTCCTCACGGTTAGAGAGTTATGGCCATGAGAAATTCCAGAACCCAAGTTTGGGTAATGGACCCAAGTTTGTTTGATGGATAACGGTATGAGTTTTGATATATTTTAAGGTAATACTATTCTATATGGATATTACATGTCATTCAATTTCTTATGGTATGTGGAACGTCACATAACTCCTCATAGTTTGAGAGTTATGGTCTTATGAAGTTGGAGGACCCTCATATGTCATCTAGAAGCCCTAAAAGGTCAAAGTAGTCAAAGTGGCTTAAGAGATTTTAAAAGGTAAATAATAAATTGAAGTGATGCGTGTACTATAATTCAAATTGAATACAAAATAAATTAATTCAATAATAAATTTAATGGAGAAATTAGAAGTGGGTTAACCCTAAAATAAGGAAAGTGGGCAAAGTGACCTAGAAGATGTTTTTAAGGAAGCTACTTGGAGAGTATAAATAAGAGGCAACGATCTATCATTTAATACACACTTGATAATATTGAATACCTATAGGTGTATTAGGTAACCGAAGGATATCTAAGCTGAATTTCTGAGTAAATTGAAGAAAAGAAGGCTAGAATTCAAGGGAGGATAAATTCTTTTCGTGATGTTTTCTAAGGTATCCTATTTATAGGTCATCTCAACATTTTCGTAATAATTTTTTTTTATATAATGATTCAGACCATGATATTGATATGTCATTTATTAAACATATCCAAGTATATGTGGTAAAAAAATCATCTTGTGGTTCATTGTATTTTTGGAGATACATTCCGTGGAAAATAGGGTTTGTGGCTAGTCCTGAAACTAGTTTAAAATAGGTGTTTCGGGTAAAAATGTCATAACTTCTTCATAACGTATTAAAATTCAGTGATACCAATTGTGTTGGTTCTATTATAGTATTTATTATTCTTTGTAATAGTTTCAGATCGATTCAATAAATATTTCGTACAGGGCACGCTCTACAAGGTCGCTCTCTAGAATAAGCCAAAATTCAGGAAGGTATGACATTTTTTCTATAACTCCTTTTCTGAGGCGTTCCAAGTAGTGAAACTTGGAGGAATTTCATAAAAAAAAATGAATAACATTGTGTATTAGTTTCATATCTTTATTCATTATTATTATTTCAGGTTAAGGTTGTTGACTAATCGAAAACTAGTCATGGTTGAGACAAGTAGTTGATGAGTTGGCACACACATGAGGTGTATATTTGATGATGTTGGTACATATTTATGAATCATTGTTGATGAGTAGTTGAAACATGATTGGTATATACTTGGTGCATGGTTGTATGTTCTTTTTTATGGTACAGGTTGATTACATGTTGTTTGGCAAAGGTTGGTGAATGGTTGATGCACTTGTTTATGGTACAAGTTGATTATAGGTTGAGATATAGGTTGATGCATGGTTGATGCATGGATCAGGTTTATTGATACATGTTTACAACAATATATCTCACAATGATAGTGTGACAATGGTTCCATCATTCTACTTCTACTTCAGGGCGGTTGGACGGGGCAAGGACAGGTGGTTGTAGCCACCTTCTAGTTGTAGCCGAAGAACATAGGGGGTTGTAGCCTCCTTCTGGTTGTAGCCAGAGAATTGGGGAGTTGGAGCTTCCCTCAGGTTGTAGCCTGAGAAAATAGGTGGTTGGAGCTTCCTTCCAGTTGCAACTGGAAAACAAAGGAAGTTGGTGCTTCCAATGAATGTAATTATTCAAGACATATAAGATAAAGCATTCCATGGTTTTCTCCCGATTTGGGTTTCCACATAAAACACTAGTGTACTGTGTATGTGTGTGATTGTTCATTTCTTATTGCTCATTATGGGTTAATAGTTCTACATTGATATAAGACTTAGATTATTTGGAGAAAAATGATTATAATTATGCTATTACTGATTCACCCCCCCTCTCAGTAACCCAACAAGTAGGATATGGAAAATACCAACAAATTCATTAATGTATAAGTGGTGGCAATTAATACTATAACGATAGGGTGTCAGACATAAGAGTTGTGTGAGAGAATATGTACAAAATAAAAGGTTATGTAGCGAGGCGGTTTGTGTAGAGAGAAGGGTGATGATCGGTCCTCCACACAAAGGGAAGGTTAAAATAAACTAAGTACTGGGTTGTGTGGGACATCACTTCTATGAGAGAATGTTTTGTGCGGAGTGCAGGGAAATTGTTATAGAAAAATAAATCTCCACATATGATAAGGAATCCTGCAAAAATCATTAAAATAGCTAAGTGTTGTAAAATGTATTCCCAAGTATAAACTAAAGAAAAGTGGGTGGAAAAAGGGTTGTATGTATGACATAAAACAAAAAAAAGGGGACACATGAAAATGGGTCAAAAACAACAAGCCAGACAATAGTCAATGTCCCATTCGTTAACTTTCAGGGTAATCACTGGATATATGTTCCCTAGAAAAATTGGAGTGCCAACATGTGAGTCCACTAAATGGGAATATCGTACAACATTCATGCTAGTTAATCAGAATTAATATACTATTCACCAAACTTGGTTGTATGAGGTCTGAGACATGATCATAAATTTCTACTATATTTGATTGGTCCTCCTCCAATCGAGATAGTTCCCTAGGTATATGTGCATCATCCTAGTCTATGGATTCACAATCATCCCATTCACTACTACTACACAAACCATAAAAGAAATATTGTTTTCTTGTCCACATGTCAACTATTGCATTGTTTGATGTTCAAATTAAATGAAATCCACGAGTGCCCTAGATTTTTTTTCATTCACATGATTGAGATCGATCTACATTGACCACCTCCTAAAAATATTTATGTACATGTCCTTTATTGGTTGATTGGTCTTCTTCTTCTTGTTCTCTATGACATTACAGAGGAACACCATTCATCAATGTATTTTCATTTGAAAATATGGAAATAGTTGTGAATATTTTTTTCTTTCCTACATAACAAAGTTTTGATGCATTCACCTACTCCATCATGCTCCCTTTTCTTGTGCCCAGTCTCAAAATTGTTCCAAATATGTGGTACCTTGTATTTTTTGTGAAACATACACAACCATTGAAATGCATGGGCATTTTTGAACTAGTTTGCACAATCATTTGATGAAATCCAATATTGATCCATCTGCATGTTATTCTCCTTCATGTGATTGTAGAAAAATTGAAATAAATGTTGTACATAAGCTAAGTCATGGCATCAATTTTCACTTATGTAGAAGTGATACTCCAATATATCTCTGTTTTCTTCATTACTATCTTGCCCATACCTTTATGTAATATGAATCATTATGTTGACATTCTCTGAGTGATAATATTGGATTTGAATCTCATTTTGAAGTTGAAAGGTGTATTTCTCAACAAAATCAACCACTGATAAGATAGTACCAATGAGAAATGTATCTTTGCATACTCTAAAATGTTGAACCTACCATCAAGCCCCAACAACATAATAGACACATCGACATGTTGAACATATTGTTGGGTGTTTTTGAGGAATTCCTTGATGAATTCACATACTTGTACCTAGTGAATTGTCAATAAATACATATATAAATTCATTGTTACAATGATTCCCCCCATCCCATTTCACTACAAGGAGAACACCATCTAGCAAATGTTTTTGCAGAGGTTTTTGGTGTTACAAAATTTGCAAAAAATTTCAAAACAAATTCTCTAAAACCTCTTTTATTGACTGCAGAGGTTTTAATAAATGTTCCATATAACTAATTGTTTTTGGGATGGAAAAGGTTGTAGTGTGGTTTTTTTTTTCCGGGTGTTGTTATTGTTAAAACACACCGATGTGGTATTGAAAAACCCACCCTGATGCATTACAATAATACAAACTCCCTAGTGCGTTAATATAATAAGATATCTCCACTATGTTTATACCTACTACACATCAATTTCTCCTTTTTCGTTGTATGCAGAGGACCAATGCTCTTATAATTTCTATGCACCGGTTCTGATTTTTTTGTGTATGAAGAACCGACGTGTTTTAGTTTTTGTGCATACTGCTGCATTTTAGTTTTTGTACACACTACTACAATCAATTTATCTTGAGACCCAATGTGTTTAATATAGTGTGTGCCCCAGTGCATGTATAATTAGTACATACTAGTGTCTATTTTACCATGTGCACCGAAGGGTAGTGAAATTTTGAAAATTTGAGGTGAGATGTCGGTGCCATTATTTTTACTAAGCATCGGTGCATATATTATAGTAAGGGCATTGGTGCGTAAATAATATTTAGAGCCATGGTACATGTAATAAAATTAACACACCAATGCATACATTATATTTAGTGCTCCAATGTGTATTTTAAATATGAGCACCATACAATTTTGAAATGATAAATATTATTGAACATTATATCATTTATAGAGCGATGTGTTTTCTCAATAGTTTGTATTGGTGCGTTGTTAAAATTAATGTGCATCGATGCGTATGAATCCTCAAAATGTATCACTTTCTATATTATGACTTGCATCGTCTAGTGAGTTCAAAAGAATACAGTGCATTGATATATATTTTTTAATTAATTTTTTTTTACAAATTTTCAATTAGTCATTTCAAAATCAAATATTTTTTTACAATAATATTCTTTTATATTTTTGTTATCTCATTTTGATATAATGATTGCATTGATTCATTATCCAAATAATTACACCTCTATTGTTTGTAACAATATAAATGATCCACATATTAATTATTCATGAATGCAACATTTTACAACACTCGACAATCCAATGAAATAAGAAACCCATTTTATTATATATAAATAAGAGACCCATTTTCAAACAAAAATGGATAGTGTAAAGGTGCATAATAATCAAATTGCAACTGATATGTAATTGTTACACTTATTGGTAGCATGTCCTCATGAAATTGAGACAATATGCCAAGTACATTAAACTAAATCCCTGATTTTCAAAGACAAATATTCCAAAACATACAACTTGTTGTAGCATTCAATTATATTAATTTCCATTCATCAGTTCAACTATTGTTTTTGCTAAAGCTACGTGCATGCCTAAATTTTTCAATATTTGTAGGCGATATTGTATTTTGGGTTTTTAACATAATTTTTTCTTGATCAACTTTTTTTTTTATGTTATGCACCTTCATCTTCCATCTACAAACATAGAAATAAATTGAAATAACTATATCTACACACACACACATGCATATATATATATATATATATATATATATATATATATATATATATATATATATATATATATATATATATATATATATATATATATAGTAGAATATACATGATTGCATAAATACAAAAAACATACCTTAGAACCAAGTCTTTCATAAACAATACCCATTCTTTTGAAGCCATGGTTCATGAACTCTTTCAAAATATCCTATGTTGGTTGCATTCCATACTTTGTTTCCTCCATGTTTAATACAACATGGACAAACATAGTCGATATAATCAATATAAAGTTTTTTTGTTTCATTAATTATAAAATAAGGGAAACTAAACAACATAGTTACTTACAAATTCATCAATTAAACTTTCATACTTCAACATATACTTACAATCCATACTTAAGTCAATGTTTATCAATTCATGGGCTGGATCCTCTTTGTATGTTTATCACCTACTAGAAGACATCAATGGAAAAGTGTACATTAATCATTTAAATATAAAGATCCCAACAAACATGAAATCTTAAGAAATGCCTAAAACATAAATACTCACAAAGTTTATGATCAACCATTTTAGTCTTTGTCATCATGTATTATGTGTTGAATGCATTCTATTTCTTTTCTTTTCTGCAACAAAATAATTGAAAATTAGTATTTCACGTGATAATTAAATTCGATGTACACAATAGAATAAATAAATTATTACACCTTTGATGCACATTGTTGTTGGGATGTATCCTCTTGTAACAAAATTATGTTCATTTATTTCTCCAAATTATTCTACACTTTTTTAGACATCCCTACTGACATGTCTTAGTTTTCCCCTTGTTTGTCCCTTGGAATATTCAAAATCTCCCTAAAAAAAAAAAATAGGAATCATCATATATTTAAATTACTTAACTTAAAAAAAAAAAAATCCGGGATTATATAGTGAATTAATACACATCGTCAGGTCAATCATATTTATACACATCGGTGCATCAACCATATATACACACACCAATATTGTATAAAAACGCATTGCAAAATTGAAAATGTTTTACAAATTTTGTATTCAACTGGTGCTCTATGAATTAAAAAAAGCATAGCTTCCTAAGTAATTTTTATCATGCATCATTGATGTGTGAACAGATTTAAGACACGTTGGTTACCAAATAAAAAACAATAATTTTTCCATTTTAAACTCAATGGTGCACTTTGAAAAAAATGTTCCCTGGTGCTTATCTAGGTAAAATTTGCACTATTGACTCTGACAGGGATTTTTTTTAATATTATATCTAATTTAAATTAAGTAGTGCTATTGACATACACATATGCCTCGATGCTCTTAATATGTACATAGTGCACTGGTAATCGTGAAGGAATTAAAAAAAAAAACTGACAATGATAGGATAATTTGGGATCTAATGCAATGAGTGGTTTCATTAAAACATATAGGAAATACCCATATATCAATAAACCCTATAAAAAAAATTATTAAAAAAATTCTCCGTGTGAAATACAGAAAGAGAAATAAAAAAAAAAATGTGAGGAAACTGCGATTTTCAATATTTAAGGTAACTAAGAAACTCCTTTTTTTTTCATAATGCACCAAAAATTGTTTGAATAAAATAGGAGAATTATTATGATGATTAATAGAATGAAATTTCTCCTCTTCTTACAGTAACACCCCTCTAATTTGGCTCTTTAAACAAATATACCCATTGATCCAAAAAGGATCTATAGAAGACTAAGGACAACTAAAAATTCACAGAAGCAACTCAAGAAGCTCATAATGGCCTCAAAAGACAACGAAAGGGAAAAAATTCAAATTCCTCAAAACTCAGTGAAAGTGGAAACATCTCAAAGAGCGCTCGCAAGATTTCCAATGACGTAAATGATTCGTCAAATGGATTTACAGATCAAAAGATATTTGTAGTCAAATTTTTGGTCAACCTATCCCAGTCAGCAGGGGATGAGTCAACATATATACAACTGAAATAAACATCAGTACGAATGACGTTAACATCTGTAAAATGTACGTGGCACATGCAGGAGGTGACATGTGTCATGCTGATGTTAGCATGGTGACATGTCAACACTAAAGGCTTCCACGTGTCACTCGTTCTTGGATTTTTCGGGTCAATCCATGGACCAATGGAAAAGTGCCACGTGAAAGTCCGTACAACCATGTGGAAGACTATACAGGATGTGGCAGGTTGACATGGCAGATGATATGGTAGGGTGACTATGCAAGAAAATGACATGGACCAATAAATCACTACCACGTGACCCGGTCATGGTCTACCACATGGAAACGAACAAATTCTTAATGAGGTCCAACAACTGAAAATACAAATATATA
>ML786741.1:744012-755766 GCA_009831015.1 Picea engelmannii | reverse complement strand
AGTGTCACTAAACAATGCTTAGTTAAATTTAAAATTGGGAATTATCATGATGAGATTTTGTGTGATGTTATTCCCATGGACGTATGTCATATATTGCTGGGTAGACCATGGAAATATGATAGAAATGTTGTTCATGATGGGAGAATGAACACATACACCTTGGAGAAGGATGGGAGGTTACACAGATTGCTCCCAATAAAAGATAAAGAAGTAAAGCCAGAGGTGAGCAGCATGATACTTCTTATGAGCAGGAAGGAACTTCTCACAGAGCTGGAGAAGAATGAAGATCCACAGTTCTTTGTTGTCAGGAAGCCAAGAATTGTCCTGACAAGCACAAGAGTGGATGACCTGCCAGAGGAGATTCAGGAACTGCTGGGAGAGTTTGCTGATATCATCGTGGACAAACTACCTCGTTCGTTGCCACCAATGAGGAGTGTGAGTCACCACATTGACCTCATACCCAGGGCAAGTTTACCAAATAAGGCAGTGTATAGGTTGACACCTCAGGAGAACGAGGAAGTCAAAAGGTAGGTATAGGATCTTCTAGATAAAGGACTGGTCAGAGAGAGTCTGACTCCGTGTGCTGTTCCGACAGTACTAAGTCCGAAGAAGGATGGAGGCTGGAGGATGTGTACAGACTCCAGGGCGATAAATAAAATCACCATCAGTTACAGGTTTCCACTGCCGAGAATGGATGACTTGATGGATTGACTGAGCGGGGCAAATTATTTTTCAAATATTGATCTCAAGAGCGGATATCATCAGATCCAAATGAGAGAGGGAGATGAATGGAAGACATCATTCAAGATAAACGAGGGTTTGTACGAATGGTTGGTCATGCCGTTTGATTTGAAAAACACGTCGAGTACTTTTATGAGGCTAATGAATGAAGTCCTGAGGGAATTCATCGGTAAATTTTTTGTCGTGTACTTGGACGACATACTGATATTCAGCAAGACCAAGGCTAAACACTTGAGGCATTTAGCCATTGTGATGAGAAGGCTACAGCAGGAGAAGCTGCTGATAAATTTGAAGAAGTGTTCCTTCATGCAGACATAACTCGTTTATTTGGGTTTTGTAATCTCGACAAATGAATTGAAGATGGATCCTGAGAAGGTGGAAGTGATCAGGAGTTGGCCATCGCCGAGGAATGTTTTTGAGGTAAGGAGTTTTCATGGACTGGCTAGTTTCTACCGAAAGTTCATTCGAAATTTTAGTGGAATTAGCGCCGCGATGATGGACACAGTGAAAAAGAGGCATAAAGTTTTTCATTGGACAACAGAGGCTGAGAGGAGCTTCAATCTGTTGAAGCGAAAAATAACTGAGCAGCCAATTCTGGTGCTGCCAGATTTTCAGAAAACCTTCCAGGTGAAGTGTGACGCCAGTGGGTATGTTGTTGGAGGGGTCCTGAGTCAGGATGACAGGCTTGTTGCATACTACAATGAGAAGTTGGATGATGCCAAGATGAAATACTCCACGTATGACAAAGAGTTCTATGCCATCATACAGGCATTGAAAAAGTGGAGGCATTACTTGATACCCAAGGAATTCATTTTGTACAACGATAATCACGCATTGCAGTTCATGAGTCAACAAGAGAAGTTGAACCAGAAGCATGCGAAATGGGTAGAGTACATGCATAATTTTACGTTTGTGATCAAGCACATTTCGGGGACTGCTAACAAGGTAGCTGATGCCTTGAGTAGGAAATGTTTGTTGCTGTAGGAGTTTAGAGTCAAAACGTTGGGTTTTGAAAATTTAAAAGATATGTATGCAGGAGATGCAGATTTTGCAGAAGCATACGAGGCAGCTGAGAATCCAGTTCTCAGGGACCGCACTCCATGGATTGATTTCATGATCCAGGATGGATTTTTTTTTAGAGGCAATCAATTGTGCATTCCAGATTGCTCTATGAGGGATAATTTGGTGAAGGAAACGCACAACGGTGGACTAGCAGGTCATTTCGGACATGACAAAACATTCGCCAAGCTGAGAGAATCGTATTTTTGGCCGGGGATGCACACTGATGTTAAAATATTTGTTGACAGGTGCAGGATATGTCAACATGCGAAGGGCCGAAAGCAGAACACAGGGTTCTATCAGCCATTGCCCATACTTGAGAGGCCATGGGAAGCGATCAGTATGGATTTTGTTTTGGGTTTTCCGAGAACACAAAGAGGAGTTGATTCCATCTTTGTGGTGGTGGACAGATTTTCGAAGATGGCACATTTCATACCGTGTCATAAGACTAGCGATGCGACCCACATCGCGAATTTATTTTTCAAAGAGATCATCAGATTGCATGGATTGCCGAGAAGCATAGTCTCGGACAGGGATACAAAATTCATAGGTCACTTCTGGAGCACGTTATGGAAGAAGTTGGCGACTGACTTGGCATTCAGTTCTTATTACCATATGCAGACATATGGACAGACAGAAGTGGTCAATAGAATCCTGGGGGATTTATTGAGGATCTTGGTGATAGAGCATCACAGCAGTTGGGATCAGATCCTACCACAGGAAGAATTCGCGTACAATGATTCGGTGAATCGGAGTACAGGTAAGAGCCTGTTTGAGATTTTGTATGGGACGCAACTGAGGGGAGTTTCTGAACTCAGGGAGTCATAACAAGATGAAACTAGCAGCGCGAGAGCTGAGGAGTTCATAGAGGCGATGCAAGAACTTCACGCGGAGGTGAAGCAGCGGCTACAGAAGTCGAATCAAGAGTATAAGCGCAGAGCCGACCAGAAGAAGAGACAACTTCAGTTTGAAGTTGGAGACATGGTTCTGGTGCACCTGAGGAAGGAAAGGTTCCCAAGGGGAACATATAACAAGATCAAGATGAAGAATATTGGGTTGTGCAGAGTCCTGAAGAAATTCGGGGAGAATGCATACGAGCTTGAGCTGCCAGAAGACATCGAGATATCTCCGATTTTCAACATTTCGGATTTATACCCATATAGGGCCATGGATGCAGACACTAGAACCAAGGAACCAGTGATCCAGTGGCAGAAACAATTTCCAGTTGCACAGAAGTCGTAGATGGAGTGCATACTGGATAAGCGAGCAGGAAAGAAGACCAGGCGGAAGCAGTATTTTGAATACCTGGTGAAATGGAAGAATCACCCAGTGGAGGATGCTAGCTGGGAAACCGAGGCAGTCATATAGAAGCATGGTCACACCGTGCAGGAGCTCATGGACAGGAGCCCATGAAATCTTTTGAGCCGAGGAGTATGATGCAGGAGCATCCGCAATCCATCAAGTGAGCCAACGCGTGGAGCAAGGAAAAGAGAGCTGGAGAGCGCCAGCATTTAAACTTTGAAATATTTTGATATTTGGTTGCACCAAACATTAATGTATTGATGTGATGAAGCGCACTTGTACATTGTAACGTACCTTGAGCAGATAATCTCTTGTCCTTAGGTAGTTGAGGTATTTATTAGATTTAATGCAAGTAGATAAATTAGTTAAGTCTAGATTAGACAGTTTTTCTTTTGAGAGGGAAAACGGAATATAGGCACCCTCCTTTGGATTATTGTATTCATAATTGAGAATTAGCAGTATTAGCATGGAGAACAAGGAGCAAGAGGAGAGAAAATCATAGAACTGGTGAAGAATCCCCATGTACAGATATTGAATTAATAGGGAAGCTTTGATTCAATTCCATGGCTGTGATTATTCTCTGTGTGTTGTTGATATTATGTTGTTGTTTACTTGATTCTTGTTATGCTTTCATTGTATATGCTGCATATGTAATTTCATGGTAGATTAGGAATCTGGGAGAGAGACGAGACTGAGTTTCAATTGTTTCTTTGACTGAGCCGGGAGATTCCTGCATAGAGTGCAGTTGAATTCCTCCGCATCGAGTGCATTGAGGAGGATAGGCAGTTGAACTCGTGTTCTCATCTACCCAGAGTTGTATTGGGTTATTCGAGCCATGCAGGTGAGGTGCCGGTGGACGTTTGAATCTCAGCAGTTAGCCTGAGAAAAGAAATCAGAGATTTTCTGTTGCAGGAGAGTGCACGGACTCTGAAGACTTCAACACTTGAAAGTTGTTGAAGGTTGAGCGTAAGTAGCTTACGCAAAAGTCTTTGAGGAATCAGAGTTGGCGAAGCTCAACAGGAATAGTCCTTGGTGATTTTTGGGAAAAAGGATTAAGAGAAGTTTGAGCAGGGAAAGCTTCGGAGTGAAGGACTCTTCAAGAGGAAGAGAATCGAAGAATTGAAATCGTCGAGGGGAAGACAATCCCAGTGCCATCGCATATCGACATTCGACGGTTGACGAGGTAAGCCGCATGCACGTCGAAATCGCGAACCGCGATCCCCCGAATTAATGGGAGCTGTTGATCATAGAAAGAGCAGGTGGCGCACGGTCCCGAAGATTTCGGAGAATCGAGGTTCAGCATTCGGGGGTTTCAACCACAGGGAACTTTCATCATGAATTCGCGATCCGTGAAATCCCGAAGGTGACGTGGTAGTGTGGGTTCCCGGGAACGAGTGGAGTCCAGGTGGCGTCAAGTCGGGAGATCGGCACCTCGGGGCTCGGGGTTTGGAAAGGAAAACTGTTGACATCGCGAGTAGCGATATCCCGGGGGTTGACCGTTTACCATCGGAGTTTGTGGTTCGGAGTTTGAGCACTCAAGAATAGTGATGCGAGTCTCGTGATATCGTGAGACCCGATTTCCCGAGACACTTGGTGAGAGATCAACATGAGTGTCCTGTGGGTGATTGAAGGTTCCGATATGGTATTGGAAGTGCATTGACTCTTCGGGCCGTGTGAAAAGAAGATCCTGGTGAGAGCGGATGTTCGCTGAGGAACGGTTGGAACCATAAGGCCTTGTTGTAATAATGGTTTGTCGTTGTTGAGTCATTTTGTTACGCACCTTTCATAGAGGTTGCGGTCGTGCGTTTATTGATTGTTGTACTTGGCTGAGTCGTTGAGTATGGGGTTAGTCATGTCGAGCGGGAGGTAGACACCCCACGTAGCCCTAGGAGATTGCTTGCATGTGTGATTATTTCGTGTAAAGAATCCAGTGCCATATCAAGAGTCTTGGGCCCTTTAAAGGCAGGGTTTCCACTCATGCGACACACCTGATGGATATTACTAGTTTCTTCCTGAGCAGTCGGCCAGGAGCCTATCTAACCTTCTCTCTCTCCATAGTAGAGAACTAATATTAAACGACCTACTTTCCTGTGCAGTAATAGTAAGATCTGCTACCATGGATTATTCCCTCTGTGTTCATACTGTGCATAACCCAGTATGTCATTAAATGTTCGCATCGTGCACCTTATGTCATGGGTCGTTCATTGCATGCAGCTACTTGTTGTGCATCTTGTATTCTTGTTGTGATCTTCGTGGTAGCATCTTGTTAGTCATCGGGTGGTGACGTAGAGTCCAGTGAGTTTGTTTCCCCTCCTACATGCGCACACACACTTTTAAAACAGAAAACATTTGCACCTGTTATCAGCGTTGTTTTCGTAACGAGGAGGTTGTTACATATGGTATTAGAGCCGGATCGACCCGTGACTTGGGGTTCGCTACGACTTTCGTTGACATGAGTTGGTTTTATTATACTATTTCTGATCGAGTTGATTGTGTGCGTGCAGGTAATCATGGTTAGAGGACACCGCAGAGGCAGACGATGGGGTGCTAGGGAAGGAGGTGAGACGCCTCCAACAACATCCACGCCTGAGGGGTCCAACCCCCAGGGAGGCGAGCATGTTCTCGGACAGGAACAGATAAAAGTTGGTGATGTTATTGGGATGATGAGATCCTTTCAGCGCATGTCCGAGGCTCTGATCAGCCATTTGGACCGAGATGAGGCCAGGGCACCGGCACCCCCTGAGGTTCTGCCGCACGCACCGACCGTTACAGGTAGATTTCACCGTGAAATCGAGAAGGTAAAATTTCTCGAGTTATTTGGTGCCCCGAATAGAGCCGCCGCCGAGGCATGGTTGGAGAATATGGCGATGTGCTTTGCACTTTGCAATTATACCTCCAACATGAAGGTCCGCATGGTGGTCTTTCAACTGAAGGGGAGCGCTCTTCTATGGTGGAAGATGCTCCTGCCGCAGCTGAACATGGTTGTTGAAGACGTGTCATGGGAACTGTTTGAGGAATGGTTCTAAGAGAGGTACCTTTCAGAGGAATTCATTGAGCATCATCTCAATGAGTTCAATGCGTTACGATAGGGAGGTCGTACGGTGCCCGAGTACGAGGCACGTTTTATGGAGCTGCTCCGGTATGCTCCGCACCTTAACACTGAGAAGCTCAAAGTCAACAGGCTCGTGTTTGGCCTTAACGATAGTCTGCGTGCAAAGGTTAGGATCTTGATGCCTCAAACCTTGCACGACGCTGTCCAAAAGGCCCTCATAGCAGAGGAGGATCTTATCAGTGGGGGTCAGACCAAGACTCCAGCGAGACCCGTAGGGAAGATTTCATCTGGTGCATCACGACATCAGACACCAGTGAGTCATACGCAGGGACATCGTGGCTTCCAGAGGGGATCCACATTTTCTACACCCCGACGACTTGTGCCTCAGTAGCGTACACCTTATCGAGGACCACAGCACCAGCAGCAGCGTCGCCCGCAGTAGCATTAGTTTAGGCCTGTTCAGCAGAAAAGACCAGGATTTTAGGCTGGTGGGTAGTCATCTTCTACTTCGGGTACTAGGACTACTGGGCTGAAGAAGGGGTGTTGGACGTGTGGGGAGCCACACTACTAGCACGACTGTCTTGTGGAGAGGACCAGGGCATCCAGATCATCCAGACCCACTACAGTGGGGGATATGCGCAAGGCCCATCAGATTCATGCAGTGGTGAATAACCGCCAGGCAGAGCACCATTCGACTGTACTCGAGATGACAGGTACTTTCGCTGACCAGACCCTTAGTATTTTGATAGACCCAGGAGCTACTGAGAGTTTCATTTCTGGTGCAGTGCTAAAAAGTATTAAGGTAAAGGTTGTTGAACAGGATGAGTTTAGCTTCATGGAGATGGCTTCAAGATCCAAACAAAAGGTTGGAGGAAAGGTTATGGGTTGTGCCCTTAACCTGGGAGAGTTTGTCACGAGGGTCAAATTGTATGTCACGATCTTAGGATCTTATGACGTCGTGATCAGTATGGATTGGTTGGAAACGCATGAGGCGATACTCAACTGTAAGATGAAATGGTTGAGCTTGGTTGATGACGAAGGACAGAGATGTGTGATTGTAGGAAGGAACCAGGGAGTTTCCCTGTGGTTCGTCTCTTCCTTACAGTTACGGAAGAGTATGCGCAAGGGGTGCAAACTTTATGCGATCCTCGCACTAAACGAGAAGGGAGTAGCGGAAGGTCTAGAACACCTTCTGGTGGTGAAGGAGTTTGCGGATGTATTTCCAGAGGAGTTGCATGGGATGCCGTCGGAAAGGGAACTGGAATTTACCATAGACCTGAAACCGGGAACCGAACCGATAGAAAGAACGCCTTATCGGATGTCGACCCCGGAGTTGCAAGAGTTGAAAATGAAATTGAAGGAGTTGTTCGACCTAGGACTGATACGTCCTAGTGTGTCACCGTGGGGTGCACCAGTTATTTTCATACAAAATAAGGATGGATCATGGAGGCTTTGCATTGACTACCGTCAACTGAACAAGGCTACGATCAAGAATCAATATCCCTTACCAAGAATTGATGATCTGGTCGATCAAATGAAGGGTGCGACGGTGTTCTCCAAGATCGATTTGAGATCCGGGTATCACCAGTTACGGATCAAGGAGGATGACATCCCTAAGACCGCCTTTAAGACGAGATTCAGACATTACAAGTTTACTGTTTTTCCATTTGGACTGACAAACACCCCAGGGGTATTCATGAGTTTGATGAACGGGGTGTTCCACGAGTACTTGTACAAGTTCATCCAAGTATTCATTAATGATATTTTAATCTACTCTCGGACGATGGAGGAGCATGATGATCACTTGTGCTTGGTACTACAATGTTTACGAGAACACAAATTATATGGGAAGTTGTCCAAATGCTCTTTTTATCAATCCAAGATTCACTACTTAGGGCATGTCATCTCCGGCGAAGGTATCACCATGGATCCAGCCAAGGTTGAGGCTATTATGGAATGGCCTGCGTCGATGAATGTCACAGAAGTGCGTAGTTTTATGGGATTAGCAGGATACTATCGACGGTTTGTCGAGGGTTTTTCGAAGATAGAAAATCCGATCACGGAATTGCAGAAGAAAAACAATAAGTTTGTGTAGATGTAGAAATGCACAGAGGCATTTTGGAGGCTTAAACAGTTGTTGACAACTGCGCCAATACTAAAGGTCCCTGACATGGACGCAGAATTCTTGGTATGCACTGACGCATCCAAGGAAGGTTTAGGCGGAGTCTTGATGCAGGACAGACGAGTGATTGCTTACATTTCAAGGAACCTGAGAAGGTATGAGGAGAACTACGTGATGCACGATTTGGAGTTATTATCCATCCTATATGCCTTGAAGGTTTGGAGACACTACCTTGTTGGAAGAAAATTTGAATTAAATACTGATCATTGTGGGTTGCAACACATTTTCACGCAAAGCGACCTGAACGCGCGACAACGGCGTTGGTCAAAATTGCTTAGCGAGTACGACTTCGATATTAGTTACATAAAGGGAACAGTGAACCGAGTGGCGGAGGCCTTGAGTCGGAGGCCACACATCTTTTCGGTGTTACCTCTTCAGACGAATCTACGTGAGAAGATTCTCACTTTACAGCATGATGATGACTGGTACAAGGAAGTCGAGGATTTTATCGGACAAAACCCAATGATGGTACCACAATATGATGGATATTCATTTGATAGCGATGGTTTACTGAGGTTTAGAGGTCGGATTTATGTACCGCCAAACGATGAGTTGAGGATGTTGATCCTGAGTGAGGCTCATAGAGCAGTTTACATGGCTCACCCGGGATTCACGAAGATGAGGGTAGACCTTAAACCCTTATTCTTTTGGAAAGGAATGAAGGTCGACATAGTCAACTTTGTGGCTAGATGTATAGAGTGTCAGCAGGTAAAGGTTGAACATAGACACCCAACAGGATTACTTCAACCACATGCCATTCCAGAATCGAAATGGGAAGTTATTTCGATGGATTTTATTGTTGGATTGCCACTGACGGCAAGGAGACACGACTCAATTTTTGTAGTAGTAGACACTCTGATGAAGAGTGCTCACTTTATTCCTGTGCGTACGGCATATCAGGCACCTGACATAGTGAGAGTTTTCATCAGTGAGATTGTGAGGCTGCATGGCGTGCCTAAAAATATTATATCCGATCGAGGATCAGTGTTTACTAGACGATTTTAGACGAGTTTCCAAGAGGCATTGGGAACCCAACTTAATTTTAGTACTATGTATCACCCAGAGACTGACGGGCATACTGAACGAACGAACCAAACCTTGGAAGACATGTTACGTATGTACGTGATGGACCAACAAAAGAGTTGGGAGGAATTCTTACCTCTAGTAGAGTTCGCTTACAACAACAGTTACCAGAGCACCATTAAGATGGTGCCTTTTGAGTTTCTTTATGGGCGACCATGTCAGACGCCCTTGAGTTGGGATCAGCTTGAGAATAGGGTCCTGGTGGGACCAGAAGAGATCCAATAAATGGAAGAGAAGATGCAAACCATAAGACAAAGGATTAAAGAAGCGCATGATCGATAGAAGAGTTATGTCGATGTGCACCGAGTCGACCATAGTTACGAGGTCGACGATCGAGTCTTCTTGCAGGTTAAACCGCATAAGAGTTTGATCAAGTTTGGAAAGGGAGATAAACTCTCTCCTAGGTTCGTGGGACCTTTCGAGATTGTGGAGAGAAAGGGGCCTGTGGCCTATCGACTAGCCTTGCCTGATTCTTTGAGGTGTATGCATGATGTTTTTCATGTATCTATTTTGAGACATTATATTAGTGATCCTACACATGTGATTGACCTGAGTTCCTTGCAGGTATCAGATGAGGGAGCGCTCATGGTTGAGCTGGTCCGCATCTTAGATCATCGCGTTCGATAGTTACGATGTCGAACGATAGATCAGGTCAAGGTCCAGTGGGATAGTTATAGTCCACACTCGGCAACCTGGGAGGACGAAGATGATATGTGTCAGCAGTTTCCATTTTTGTTTGATAGATAGACTCATGATACTATGATACTTTTATTTCTGCATTTATATTGAGAAACTTTGGGACGAAGTTTAGACCAAGAGGGGGTGTATGTAACATCCTCCTCTAGCGCACTGAGAAACTTATTATTTGAGGACACTTGCTCGCAAGTGATATAGACCTTTTTGATGTTAGACCTTTTATACTTGATTATGATGCGATTGACAGATGACATGATGTGCTACTATTTGAGGTAGACAGGTGCTATTGACTCAGTTTTATTGAGTGTGCAGGGTTTTTGGACCTTGATGATGCAGAGGCATCAATGGAACCCCCTTGGACTCTGGATTGAGTCAGGGAGTGTGCTATTTGGGTTGATACATTTACTCTAATGTTTCATTGATTTGATGATTTGATGTTGACATTTCTGACATGATTGTTGATGATGAGGCTGACGATAGCTTGCCGACCACACTCACATATGGAGTAAAGGGGCCACACACGATTTGCAGAGAGGTTGAGGGAGAGGGGTGGACAACAGCCCTGCCACCACCTACTAGCACTCCCGCCGTGGCTGGAACTGTAGGTTAACGATTACCTAGTTCGAGAGGATCCATGATGCCATGAGGGAAGACTGCGACAGTCGCTCACGATGATTCTAAGGGGAGTGCAATAAGGCGGGGGCCTTATTCCTTAGAACCCTTAGTCTCCTACAAGTTCACCTGGCGTAGTGTTGACTCCAGGGGTTATAGATGTCTACCAATCAGTCCAGTTGGCGAGTGGAACCCTTGGAGCACGTGGTGCATCCTGAAGGGCATGTCACACAAAAGAAACTCAGTTGATGAGTGGTACCCTTGGAGCACGTGGTGCATCCTGAAGGGAACGTCGCACAAAAGAAATTCGAGAGGTGAGTGGCACCCTTGTAGCACGTGGTCCGTCCTGAAGGGCACGTCGCAATAATTTTGGATGAAGGAGTCAGCCTAAATGACCCTAAGACATCAACACCGGAATAAATCCTTAAACAATTCCCTAACTAGGCGTCGCCAGTTCAAAATTTGAGCACTATGTCAAAAAAAAAAAAACATAATTCAAGACTATACCTTAATATTCATTACCCCTATGATTTGCAACCTCCACCTAATCCAAGGAGTTTCCTTCCTTGATTTAATACATAAAACAATTCCTCCTTTAATTGAATTCATAAAGTAATTCCTTCCTAAATCGCATACATAAGGCCTTTCCTCATTCCCATTAATAAGCTTGAGAATTTACCTTTTAGTGAAGGTACTACTACTTCGCCCTAACATAATAATCAAGACTTAACCACCTCTTAATAACAATGCCATTATATTCTAGCTCACAATAGCTCTGCCATTCAAATAACATTAGAATTTCATTTCCTACTAGCTAGCATTAACAATACAGGTGCTAATAATAAAATTAAAAAAAAACAAAAAAAAAACACTTAAGCTAATGTGAGTCTTCATAAAGTGTGTAGGGTAAAATAAAGAGATTTAATAAATTAATTCAATTAGGTGGTTGTAAAGTTGAAAAGAAGAAAATTAATTAGTTAACTAATGGGAGTTAAAAGAAATATATGTATATATATATATATATATA
>ML786741.1:711726-743962 GCA_009831015.1 Picea engelmannii | reverse complement strand
AACGCATTTCCCTTTTTGAATTTTCAAAAAAATAATAAAAGAAAAAAAAAATAAAAGGGGCGAAAACTTAAAAGAAAGAGGATTTAGGGTTTTTGGGGAAAACCTAATGGGATTAGGTCAAAAAGAGGATGAAAGAAAGGAGAAGGGGAAAAAGAGGGGGGGATCTGCTATGAGATATGGTTATGTTGTCAAAATTGCAACGGGACTTATTGCTTGTAGGAGTTGGGGATTTTCTCAGCTGATAGAGTGGTAGCTCAGCCTTGGAGGCGAGCTAGGAAGCTAGGTTACTGTCTGGATTGTGTGTGGCCCCTTTGCGGCTCGGGGGGCTGAGGGGGAAGCAGAGTACCCCTAGCGTTTGGCTGGGAGGTACCGGTGCAGTCTCTACGGTCGGCAAGCAACAAGGAAATGGAGCAGCGAGGAGCATGGGAGTTCTTTGCATAAAGAAGCAAGGCAACGATATGCTCATGTTTTAGTAGAGTAAAATGCTTAGTCATTTACTGATGATATTATGATGGTACTGTAGTAAAATGCCATTTCCTCATTCCTTAAACTCTGCAAAAAAAAAAATAGGGGTAATTTCTGAAGATCAACGTTAGCAATCAGTTCTGGAAATTTCTTTCAAAGTTGTCCCTGTAATCTGCATTGGGTTATTTTGTTTTTATTTTTGGTATAGTTTTAGGGTTCCTGGGAAATTGTTTTGGGTTTATGGTTGTTCATTTTTTTCTATTTGGTACAGTTGTAGGGTTTCTGGTAATTGTTTGGGTATGGATATTTCATTTTTATTTTACCTTGTGGCCAAAATCTTTCTTGGGGGGCGTTTTTATTCCTCTGTGGAAAATTCATTAACTGTGGGTGTTTCTCTTTATTCCCTGTGGGCATATAGGTATGACAGTAAGTCACTAATCTAGTGGGCATGTTATTTAGCGTGCGTCCTTATTTAAGGTGTGTTGATTCCATTACAACTCAGTTTTTTTTATTTACAATGCGCCCCTTTTTGGTTTCGGTGGGCGTTCTATTGTGCTTGGGGGCGTCTAGAACCCTATGGCTGTAATGGGATCCCTTCAGCGCTTGGTTCTTGGTGCCGATATGTTGTCAATGGGAGTGTTTCTTTATAGGTCAAGCTTGAAACTTGATTTTTGGTGTTGTCGATTGACCAAGTCACCTTTTTCGTCTTTATTTTTTTCCTGGGCGTGCTTACTCTCGGGAGCCACTTTCGTTTGGCACTGATAGGAGGGATGAATTGGGCTGTAGACTTTAACACGCTGTCACCCTTCCTAAATCCTGAAGATTCTGGTCACATTCGGTAATCCGTCCCTTTTTGGTTATTGCGTGAGCGGTCTGTCCTGAACCCGCGTGTCTAAATTCTTAATGCTTGTTCTGATTAATATGACACGGAAGGGTAAGGTCGCCTTTGGTTGGAATACAATGCTTCTTTTATTTTTATTTATTTTACCTCTATGTCTTCGTTCTCTGACCAGGCGCCTTCCACGTAGGACATTCCTGCATTTTAACCAGTGAACCCGACACCTGTGCGTTATTCTTGAAGGCTGCAATCTCCCTTTTTTTTTCTCAGTTAACAAATTGCGTTTTGCCCGGACTGTGTATGGTTCTCTTACAAATTCCGACATGGTTTTATTATCATCGAGTGTTGTCCCATTCATTGATTGAATCTCCTTTTTTCCCTTCAATTACGGTTTAATTATAATGCTGACACTGTCTCTAATGGCCAGAACTAATACTGTGACTTCTTGTTAATTAAATGGCAAACCTAAACTGCAATATAACATGCCATATTAAATTGCCGTGTTAATGTTGTTTAGGGAAAACGTGGCAGTAATGTGGCTGTTATTATTTTATTTGGCAATTATAAAATGCAGGCATAAGAACAATGTAAAATACAACGTTAATATTTCTTAGGGAAAATTTGGCGGTAATGAGGCTTGTTCTTATTTTTATTGGCATTTTTAATTATTGTTAAAGTTGTTATTTTGAATAGTGGCAGTTTTAATTATTGTCAATTTGGTTAATTTGAATATTGGCATTTTTAATTATTGTTAAAGTGGTTATTTTGAATAGTGGCATTTTTAATTATTGACAATTTGGTTATTTTGAATATTGGCATTTTTAATTATTGTTAAGGTGGTTATTTGAATAGTGGCATTTTTAATTATTGACAATTTGGTTATTTTGAGTATTGGCATTTTTAATTATTGTTAAAGTGGTTATTTTGGATAGTGGCATTTTTAATTATTGTTGATTTGGTTATTTTGAATATTGGCAATTTTAATTATTGTTAGATTGGTCACTTTTGAATATTGGCATTTTAATTATTGCTATTTTTGGTCCCTTCTAAATTCTGTTACTTTTGAATATGATCAATTTAAATATTGTCATGGTTACATATTGTCATTTTAATTATGATGTCATGATGTTATTTTAGACATGATGTTATTTATAGATACGATGTTGTTTTGATAGATTGACATAGGGTAAGGGTGTGTCATTGGGTGGACTTAAACAACTAGGTAATGATGGGGTATTGATACCAGTATTTAGGATAAGGCTTGTTCCAATTTCCATCGTTGTTCATGGTAAAGTTAAAATAATGTATTGATTAAATTTAATGTTAAATTTATGATAAGGTTATTTTCTACATTAATTTCTTAAAGGAAATATTAAGTAATGGATTTAGGAAAATTTGTAAGTGGTTAGACGATATCCTTGTAGATTTAGGAAATATATTGCAAGGACCTTATATTATAAATGTAAGGATGCTAGCCTGTAGGGCGAGGTAAAATGGAAGATTTTTCAATGACCTCTCAATGTTGGGACCCTTACTATTTATCTTCCAATACGCCGCTATCTATCATATATTATGTTTATGGGAGTTCAGGTAAATTTCGTCCATTATGATACTTAGCCCCCCGAAAAGATTTAAAGGTAAAATTGACATGACTTATTTGGAATGTATTGTAGGTAAATCAATAGTATGGTTTGTGAATTATTAATGCTATACAAACAATTATTCTGCATTAGTAATGAGAACTCGCAATTAAATTGATTTTACATTATTTAAGAGTAGAATTGGACACTCTTCGACTAATGGACATTTAAGGGAATGATGGGTTGGTACTTAATGCTAATGAAGGCGGAGATAATGCCTTTTCGTAATAATGGTTTGTCGTTATTGAGTCATTTTGTTCTGCACCTTCCATAGAGGTTGCGGTCCTGCGTTTATTCATTGTTGTATTTGGCTGAGTCGTTGAGTATGGGGTCAGTCGTGTCGAGCGGGAGGTAGATGCCCTAGGTAGCCCTAGGAGATTGCTTGCATGTGTGATTATTTTGTGTAAATAATCCAGTGCCCTATCAAGAGTCTCAGCCCTTTAAAGGCAGGGTTTCCACTCATGCGACACACCTGGTGGATATTACTAGTTTCTGTCTGAGCAGTTGGCCAGGAGCCTATTTGACCTTCTCTCTCTCTGGAGCAGAGAACTAAGATTAAACACCCTTCTTTCCTGTGCAGTAATAGTAAGATCTGCTACCATGGATTCTTCCCTCTGTGTTCGTACTGTTCATAACCCAGTATGTCATTAAATGTTCGCATTGTGCGCCTTATGTCATGGGTCGTTCATTGCATGCATCTACTTGTTATGCATCTTGTCTTCTTATTGCGATCTTCATGGTAGCGTCTTGTTAGTCGTCGGGTGGTGACGTAGAGTCCAGTGAGTATGTTTCCCCTCCTACACGCGCGCACACACTTTTAAAACAAAAAAAATTTGCACCTGTTATCAGCGTTGTTGTCGTAACGAGATGTCTGTTAGAAATCTATGGACCAATGAAAAAGCACCACGTGGTAGACCATACAAGACATGGAAGTATGACGTGGAAGGCTGACATGGAAGATGATGTGTAAGGGTGACTGTGTGGATGATATGGGCCAATATATGGCTACCACATGGCCTAGTCATGGGCTGGCACGTCGTAGTGGGAAAATGCTCAATGAGGTCCAACTACTGAAAATACAAATATATATATATGAATACCACCAAATCTGGTGGCAGTTCCACCAGATTTGGTGGAATATCTTGTTGAGAAATCAACGAACTTCTATATTTAAAATTGCATCTCACAAAAATGTTAACCGATTCACCAGAGATGGTGGTACTGCCAAACTAGTGGCATATTCCTTGTTATAACAAAAGTTCGCCAGTGTTAACGCGCCATACATGGTAACAATTACAATGGAGGATGCCAAAAGGGGAGGCCTGTAGGTTTGACCCTGGGACCTTCCCTAACCACCAAGCCTTAAATAAACTCTGCCAACTGTTGGGCCAAACAACACCATTGTTTATACTGCCCACAATTATTATTTAAATTTTTAAATTCTGCATTGGATGCGGGGGAAGGAGCAGGGCATGCGATGGTACGACTGAGCAAAGTTTTTGAGGCAATTTTTTTATGAATTAATTGCAGGTTGCAAGCACGAAAACTGAGACAAAATTTCTCTTGCACCTGGGAGTGCTAGAGTCAGATTGAGGTGTGGAGAAAATCATTTTTGGGTAATTCAACGCCATGATTCAATGGTGTTGTCTGTTTTCTGATCTGAGCAAAGCTTCTGCAACTTATTTCCAGAATGAGGTATACTTATGTATTTTTCCAAATTCTTTTGTTGAGTTAATAAAAAGGCCCATCCATGTGAGAGCAGGACCTAGAGACACAGTCCACCAGGGATGAACTCCAGTATCAAGTTTTAGTGTTCAGATTTGATTCTTATGTCTCTTCATTATTGATATTTTCCTTCTTTAATGGTGCACTTTAATTTATGCTCATTTAATGCAATTCTTTATAAGTCACTTCGAAGACAAGGTATCAGATCACCCACTCTAATTTCTTTGTTAATAAATCTCTGTTGCACAACTCTCTCTTCTAAATTTTGGAAAAAAAGTAAAATAATGAATAGGGTTTTCCTTTATAAACAAAAAATTGAAATTTACGCTCAATTTGTCGTTGTATACTTCGATGCATTGATGATAAATGCGAACACCATTTTTTTTTTCGAAAGTTACATTTTTCGGTGCACTATTTAGTGAGTAGTACACTGGTGCGGTTTGTATGTATAACACACCAATTTATTTTTGTAATAAATTTCAATGCATTAATAGTAAGCACACATTATTTTTCATAATTTGTTCATTCGATGCGCTATACAATTATAAATGCACCGGTGCAGTGTGTAAGTAATAATGGACTGTAAAACAATTTAATCTGCAAAATGATAATAAAAACATCCAAAGTTAAATTTTACGGAGGTTTTGCTTTGTAAAAGCAATAACTAAGGATATTTTTCGGTGCTTCTTTGAATTAAACATAATGCATATTTTTATCAATACACATTGGTGAGTCTTTATATGATTAAGCTCACTGTTAAGTTATAAAATTTATTCAAAATTCTTTTTGAATCTAGGTTGTTCTTTGCTTCCGAACATAACGGTTTTGGCTCAAATGTAGGAAAAAAACAATTGTAGTATAAAATGGCCAATTCTTCATATTCTAACTCAATCTGTATTATTAGAAGTCTTTCAAGTTCTCTCATGTCGATTCCAGTATGTCTATATTTTATTTATAATTCATTTATCTCATTGAATTTATGTTATGTATGTAGGTGCAGTTGAATAATTGTTCATTGAATTTTGCAAGATCAAGATTCAGGATTGAGTTCAGATGCTCAAGATATTCCCGTAGTACCAAAATTATGCAAGATTTTATCAGGAGAAAGATATTGGAAGAAAATATTTGATCAAAATGGATAACGTCTTTACCCTACCAATCCTAATATGGCATCTTCCAGCAACCAACCTGGGTCAATGATACTACACTGTGAATTGGATCTCTTTTATGTAAACAACCTTGTAGGGTGTAAGAAAAACATGATTGAGGAATTGTATTTTTGGATTTTCGTTGGAAGTAATGTAAATGTAGTGATAATTTCAACATTTATTTTATAAAGTGGTTGGTTTTATGTTTATTATTGGGAAACAAATGTCCATGCTTCTAATAAGTGTTTGGTATAATATTTGAACATATTAAATACATTGTGGTACTAATATTATTGATGTAATGTTCAATACTTTTACAATCAATATTTTGATGATGAGCGATTTGTCCACCATCTACCATTTCACCCCACTATGATGTCAAATCATGAGATTGCTGCCAAATGAAAAACACATAGAGGATGCATACCAAGAATGTTGGAAACAACCACCTATTCAATTCTCACTACGTCATGAGTCACCAATTCAACATTTCTACATTAACACTAGTTCTTCACATGTTGGGGATGAAGGAAATGATCTAAAGGTTGGTATGGATAATTTCTTATGGGATACCCAAGTCAATGAGGGAATTTTGTTAGATGAATTCCAACAAAATGAACTGGGGGATGATGTTGATGTTCTAGATACCTTTTTCGAAATCCTAAAATATGCTTCCATCACCCTTCTATTTGGTCGAGTACAGAGGTATGCAAGGTCTACCCATCTAGGGACAAAATTTTACTTTAAAACTTCAAAGTAATGTATGGTATGCCAAACATGTGTTTATCGACACTTTTGAGGTAACTAACCATTAAGTCCCCTAATGTTTTAAGGAATCTTATCAAACAATGAAGGAAGAAAAGGGTTGATTTTACTCATGCTTCATGACACTGTACATTTCTACTGCTCACTAATTACAGGTTATTCAAATATATGGTACTTATGATTGAGAATGTATTTCTTGATAGCTACGCAAAGCAAATGCAAATGATGAAAATGTTTGGTGTTGATTATATATCATACCACGCATGTCCGAATGATTGTATTCTATACATAAACAAATATATCGACAAATATATATGTCCATAATGTTGGCATGACAAGTAACATAAATAAATAAAAAGGTTAAGGTAAGTGGTCCTCCTCATAAGATATTGAGGAACATGCCTATAATTCCAAGGATTCAAAGGCTCTTTCATTGTAAACAATTAACCATGTTTCAAGGGTGTCTACCTTGAACATGGAAATGATCTAGGAGTTATGTGAATCCCAACAGATTCAATAGCCATGAAGCATATAGAGGATACATGGTTTGATAGATTCAAGGATGAAGTACAAATCTTACGATTGATCATAGCTATGGATGGAGTTAACCTGTATTCCCTCAAAAACACCAATTAATTTGTTTTTCCATTGGTAGTGATCAATAACAATACCCACCCATGGATTTCCATGAAGGATGTGATATCCTCAAATTATTCAAAAATAAATTATTTCAAAGTTGTTATTCTAAAAATAAATTTCCATTTTTGGAAATTCAAATTTTAGAATTTGGAAGCATGTGATTATTATTTTATGAATATTGGACAAAAGTTTGACTTGCCAATTGTCCTCTCTTGATGGACACGTGTATGAGGCAATTGTTTTTAATAAATTTAATGTTGGAGAACAGATGGAAAACCATAATAAAAATAGCTAACTATGACTCCATGAGTGGGGAACAGGGTTGAGTTAACTCGGAGTTGATTTTTACAAGTGTCAGAAGTTGAGTTTTGTCACTAGAAGCCCCTAAAAATCAGGGATTTGTAAGGCTAAGAATTTCCCAAGGAGGGAAAATAATGGAATGTATTAGGCATGAGATATATACAACATATGTGGGATGCAGGACGTTGCTTAGTATGTTTGGGAAAGGAACTGTTTTATTGTTATGAGCACATCTAGTGTTGGGCAAACAATTTTTTTGAACTGGTTAGAGAGACAATGGCTAAGGAGTGATGCTCATTTTTCTCTTATGAAGTCATGGTTGGGCTAGGTGGTGATCAGGAGAAGTAAACATGGTTGTTTTGTATCTATGATTGGATGGAATGTGGTTGATCCATTTGTTTTCCCAACATTATTATTCAAATATGTGTCTTAACTATTTACTTTCATTTTTCCAAAGTGTTATAATGGTTGATATTATATATGAAGGTAATGATTTATATAGGTGTGCCTCACAACCATAATAGATTTGTTAAATTTCCTACTTTTTAATTACATGTTAATGTTTCTTGTGGAATTTGACTTGCACTAGTTACAATATATGTATGTAGGCTACATAATGGATCTACATAGACAAATGTGTAGGTTATAAAACTAAATAGTCATTGTATGGAGATTTCCGCACATAAAAACTTACTACTTCAGAAAAGAAACACCCGATCAAAAACAATTAGATTGTATCAAAACAACAATAAGTAAACTACATAGATTAACTTCTCTCTATATTTTATCTCTTGAACCAGTGGAGTAAAGACAATTCTTGCAATCATTTTTGAGAATAAAAATAGATAAATTCAAAGTCCTATAAATGTATGTATATATATTAAAGAAATGGCTATCTAATATAATGAATCTTAGAGATTTTCATAGTAAAATTTGATTATGCAACTGATAGGTCGTTGATGTACATAGGGCCTTGTAGATTTCTTCTAGGTAAAAATATTAATACAAATGGGGTTTTTTCATACCCGATAAGCTCTGTTAGCTAATTCAAAATAGAATTTAAAGAATCTACAACAACCATCTATAACAGAGTAAGAAAACACAAATCTTTCGTTGATTTGTGGAAATGAATCTTAGGAAGAAATCATTCTGCGATGGAACCTGAAGTACCTTTTCAACACAATATGTTTTCCATTCGCAGAATCACAATACAAAAAATTAAACCGCAAAAGCAAATCGATATATGATTACTAAACCACCTCAACCTAATCAAAGGAACAATATAAACAAAATGAGAAAAGGGCATGTACTTATCTTGGGACTGGTTGAATTATGGCCATCCCTTTTACCCTTGTGAAGTAAGAAGTCCACAACTCAGGAGGAGGAGTGGGATCATAACAGTCTGATGGGTTCCCTCACAAGAAAAGGGACTCATCATCAAACTCATATCCATAAGAATAAGTCAAATATAATTTCAGATCTAGATACTGTAATAGAGACTTGTTTCTTTTATCAATCCATCATGGATTTTCATGAGTTCTTTAAAATATAGAGGTTATCGTGAAGTTAACCTTTACAATTTTAAAAGGAATCTATACCACATCATAAAAAAGATACATTTACCAAGTCTAATACAGAGATAGAAATTACAGAGAAGAGTCTAGTACAGAGGCTAAATGTCAGAGGACAATCACCGAAACCAATTATAAAGTCTAATTCTAGAGATAGCAACAAACGATTTAAAGGAGACAAAGCTATGGCCATTTCCTCATAGTACACATAAAAGTTTATTAATTAGAGAAATCAAAATATCAAGTGAAGAAATTACAAAAATAGCAATAAGCCTTTAAAGGAGATAGATCTACAAATGTTTCCTCATAGAACATAGACGAATCTCTTAGTTAGGGAAATTACAATACCCAGTGAATAACTACAAAGAACAACAATAGCATGTAAAGAAAATCATTGCATCAGCACTTTCGAATAGAGTAGACCAATCTCGAATATAAGGAATCTATGAAAAAATATCAAGGTTATGGTGTAACTGTAAACACAACAAGATTCGAGGGATACAATCAAGTCCTAGAAACAACAAGAGAACACAATAATTATATTCAACGGGTAAAGCATAATGGTTAAGCCTTGGGTTATGACTTAGATTGGATTGATGTTTGGACATGGTTAAAGAAGATATTGTATACAAAGACTCAAGAGAAGATGAATACATGCACAGATACTCTTTCACATACTCAGAACCTCCCGATCAATGGCTCATAGAGTTGTTAATACCCTTGTTTAAACTTAATTTGGGATCGGTAAAACTTAAAGTGTTTAATTATGTAAAAGTGACACACAATGGAACTCTGGCCATGGGTTTTAAAACTTGGAAATAATATAGAAATACATGAGTCAAGCGGTTTAAATATTAACAGAGAAAACAAATACAATACTAGTGTCTTTTTTGAATCAAAATTAGTAACGCATAGAAAACCTTACCCAATTATACGAAACTTTGAGCAAGTTGTTGCATGTATTTTTTCCCCAGAGCTGAGCTCTACATATTAAAAAGTCACAAGAGCCATGCCATGGAGGGAATCTTAGTGAAACATGGTTTAGAGATCGAATGAATTGGGCATAATGGTGATTCGATCCCATTGTTCAGAGTGTAAGGGTGACATAGTATGCCCCCCCTTACTTCCATGTGAAACCAGTGAAGTGGAGAGCTGGTATGGTTAACTTCCTCGAGTGTTAGAACCTAGAGTATAGGGTAGGTAAATCATTTTAAGTGTCTTCCATACCTTTAATGAAAGAAAGAACACCTTCAAGTCGTAAATTCTGAATTGAAAGTTTGTTTTGTCATCCACTATGCCATAACAGGACATCGTACACATTACATTGCTGGTTAATGGGACTAAGGTATTGTTAGGGAGGGTGTCACATATGTCGGATAAGTGTTTTAACTAAATGAAACTACCTTTAACGAGTGGTTCCATGAATCACGACCTAGAGAAAGGACCTTATGCGCTCTAGTCTATTATATGTCTAGGTTAAGACTTGTATAAATTTACATGGGAAGAACACGTTTTATATATATAATAAGCATGATACAATCCATTGTGATAGCTAGGCTTATTGCTCCTAGATTAGGAAATAATTTCAATATGTATCAATCCTTATGCATTATGGAATAGCATGAAATGATATGGGTTATGATTAGCGTTTTCCTTATAGTTTAGGAATAAACTATTATGAATAAAATCGTTATGGTACTACAAGAATAAGGTAATAATGATATGAATGGGTGTCATTATAGGAAGAGTATTAATTTCCTCTCTTATGGTTAATAGTTTAAATAAAGTTTTTAAGTTGAAAACAAAGAGTTGAGTCAAGTAATGAATGATTTAAACATTGGTTAGAGTTATAATGTACTTGACAACAAAACTCATAGTTTCTCCCCCTCTATTAATTTTTTTTTGTAGCTAATGTTTGGGGTACATTACAAAGAATTAACATCTTATGTTGGCTCTTATAGTCTCGAGTAGAAGACATGTGAATATAATGGATTTCTACCTCCAACCATTGATCTATGACTTTAATAAATTATGGGAAGGGATACATGTATATGATGTATCAAGACCCATACAAATGGAGAGGTATTTTACATTGTATGTCATATGTGCATACACCAAGCACGATTATCCAGGACTAGGATTTTTCTCTGGTAATCATGTTGATTTATTTTTTTATATTTGTAATGTTATTTGGCATACTTCATTTGGTGCAACTATATCTTTGACATTAGCATGCTCTGTGCACAATAACATCATAGGTATTGTAATGAAAGGGTATCATGGATATAATTGTTGTGGACCTTATGTAAAGGATAGGCAGGAAAACTACCTATGAAATTGAGTGTATGATTGTTCGAGCATTATCCTCCTAGAAGAACACCCTTATAGAAGATTTACATCTTCTTTCAATGGTAAACCATATAGAACTTGGAAACCTAAAAAAATGACACCAACAAATTGGATTAGGGAATATGACATAGAGAAGGAGAAGGAAATGTAATAATTGTTTGATTCAAATGAGGAACCTATGTTCGATGATCCTGAATTTTTTGACATGTATGTTGAGAAAATTCCAATTTCGATGAAAAGGAAATTTGTATTTTATGAGCTTCCATATTGGGAGCATCTTAAGATTGACCACTTACTAGATCCCATCCATACATTAAAAAATGTTTCATCTTCTTTATGAAGACACATAACATCGAATAAAAATGACACATTGGTTGTTAGGAGAGAACTTATTGCTTCAGATACTAAAAAACGACATTGACCAAGAAAATAAACTAGAGGAGAGGTCATTCCCTCTTGGTATTTTAAATAAGGTGATGTCCCATGGATTTTGAAGAAATATGATATTTCTATGGTGAAGAACATTATATTGGGTGTGAAGGCACCTTCTTTATATGGGTCGACTCCACGACTCTATTTCACTATAGAAGGGAATTTTTAGGGTTTTAAATCACATGACCATATGAACCTTCTAAGGGTATGCATGTTGGATACATTATTCTTCTTCTATACTGACGTCAATAAAACTATTCTATGCACTCATAGTTTTATGAAACTTAATGATGTGCATGTCTATTTTGTAGTTTCATTATCATTTTTGTGTGCATGGTCGTGTGAACCATGACTTCCCCCAAGACCTGTAACATGCCATATAAAAAATATTGACATTTGTACGTTGGATCACATCAAGGGAGATTCATATGGATATCATTCCACGATGACGTCAAGATATAGTTGAGATTGTTTGTATGCTTGAGAAGGAACTTCGCACAAGTTTTGTGGACTTGTAAGTCCATATTCCAATTCACCTACCTGATGAGATTGAATTAGCTAGGGTGATCTCATGTTGTTGGATGTTATTCTTAGAGAGGTAAATGAAAAAATTGAAAGTTTTTTTTTATCAAATGGAAAAACTAGAGGAATCTATGGTAGAGGGGTACATAGCATACTAGTCATTATATTATTCTAGTGAGTACATCAACAAAATTGATGACACAATAGGGGTAGTCATTTGGGATGATCATCAAGATGAGGAAAAAAGGGAAGGGGAGCTACTCCAAATGAATGGAAAAATCCACTTGATAAAGAATAAGTTAGTTATATTTTGTCAATTTAGTACATAGAAATTGCTAACATTAAAGTTTATATTATATATTTCATCACATGCTATTCATTTTGAATTCTTGTATACATTAATGAATTTAGAAATTGATGCCATGAATAAATTAGTTCTTTAAGTTGATAATATATATTTGATCTCATGCTATTTGTTTTGAATTTTTGTACACATCAACAAATTTAGAAATTGATGCCATCAATAAATTTACAATGCAGAGGCATATAACCATGGGTTGTGTTGTAAAAAAAGAATATAAGGAGAAGATTCATATGGTAGAATGGTAGAATCATGATTTATCCTATTCATTTAAAATAAAATATGCCCAAAAATATGTCCCAATAGTTGAATGGATAACCATATACAAGAGAAATATGTCGTGTCTAGTTGTAACCCATGCAGAGAAGATCTGGATGCACCAAACATAGGGATTGGGTGCAACAATTTTGTAATAACCTCTTAAATTACCATGTTCTATTTATAATATTGCACATTTGAATTGTAACATGTATTATGCTTTTATTAATTCTTCGGTTATTAGACATATGGCACTATCCTTTGTCCACATTTTTATAGGTGCATTTGCTCCCATCTATGTGGGAATATGGACATCATTTTCACACTGCGCATGATGATGATGGTCACATCACACAAGATTATGGAGTGGAGGTCGCGTTTGACCAATCTAATCATGATATCCACCGTGATCAAAACCTAATAGAAGGGAAGTTAGGTTACACTGTAAAGATACAAGAGATCATGCAAGTGGACTTCTCTTCATTTTGATGTATTATTTTTGTTGTAAGTGGTGGTATACCTTTGACTAGATAAATTTAAAGGAATATTGTGATAGTGGGCTAATATGTATTAACTCTAAAAAATATGGGTTGAAAGTAAGGAGCCTTACATTTTCCCAAAACATTGCAACTAAGTGCTCTTTTAACCAGATATGTTGGATGGGGATTGGTAGTTCATAATGAGACATGATCCAATATCTAAACATATTTTAGAGAACAAAAAAATTACAATTCCAAGCGAGGAAGATAATCAGTGTGATGGCAACAAAGACTGATTTGTAAATGATTTGTTTGTTCATTTATATTGTGGATTTCTGATTTTATTATGGATATCTATAATGACCAATTATGTTTTTATTTACCTTAATTTTATAATTATGTTGGATATGAGAAGTTAACAACCATTTACAACAACCATATTAAAAATGCATTAAATAATACAAGCATAAGATGTGGTTTTGCTATATTTTATTGTTTATTATACAAAATTTATGTCGTATTGTATTAACATATGTTTATGTTAACCTTTGAATTACTAAGCATTAATTGAGATATCATAAAGATGGTGACACATGGGAGTAAATATTTATTTTAAATTATATTTTATTTAGCAAAAATATTAATATATTAAAAAATATTCAAACCTCAAATATTTTATTGTTTAAAAAAATAAAAAATAAAATAAATATATAATTACTTTGATTGAACTTCTAAGGATAATTTCAACAAAATTACTTTGCACAACATCTATGAGTTCTGGAATCACACTTGTAGTGTTCGAATTATCAACATTGATGGAATTCCCAACCTTAACTAATGAAACTATCATGACCTTCATATATTCCACTCCATAATTTACTTTGATAATAATACAAATTTATGTCAATTCCCACTATATCAACCGGTTAAGGTGTGAGTTTTGTTTTCTAGGCAACTCGAGTTCAATACCCTTATGGTGTGTTTAGTCGAGAGGAGACACCCAAAAATACAACCATGTTAAGGGTTGGTGTGGCCCAGGCCGGGTGCAATCCCCATGTGATTTTGACAACTTAGATGCCCTTGGGTTGTGGTTTCTTATCCAACGGTTGAAATGATGGCCCCGCAAGTGACGAGCATTTCAAACAAATAAAAAAATAATGATATAAAATTATATTAATCATTATTTTTACATTCTCCTTGAAATAAGTGTCAATATAGGAAGGACATGGAAATTCTAAAAGAGTCTTTTTATAAAGCCTAGTCAGAATTAAGGAAATTTTTAATGATCCATACTTATCTAAAAGTATAGAAACCTTTATCATTTTTAGTAATTATAAAATGTCCAGTGATATTCTTTTTTAACAGAAGATTCATAAAGTTTGTGTTACTGTAGAAAATTGTGAAACCATTTCATACAAAGTGTATAAATAAAAATGTATTATTATTCTCTATATTTAGTATTTTAAATTTAATTGAATAAATTTCATATATTTTAATAGTTGGATAATCTAAATTAATAAAATCTTTGGAAAAAATAAGTATTAATAAAATAGAATAATTGTGTAGCTTTGTCCTGAAATATTTGAATAATACAAAATTTTAAAATAACATCATTATTATTTTTAGTGAATAATTATGTTATACTTTTATTATTATTATATAAAAAATACATAAATATTCAAATCATAATAATTTCAATCATATTTAAGTATTCTTGTTTCTAAACGCGTTTAACCAACATATTGTATCTTGTTGGATAAAAAACAATTCACATTGAAGAATCGTTAAACATTATATGGAATTAATGGTTATAACTTTTTTCAATCACAATCCAAATTAAATGATTTCATAAAAGTAATGTTAAACGTTAAATGGAAACTGTAAATTTAAATGAGTGATACATCTCAAATTTAACTTAAAAATAGAGAAATAATTAACAATGTTCATCATTAGCATATCCATGACACATTTTATGAATCAAACAAAAACAACCATAAGATTATATAGAAAACATAATATACATGAGTGATATACATATGAATATACATGTCAAACATACATGTCAACAAGATCTACAATAAACATATCATATATACATCTCAAGTCAAATATAAAATAATCAATATACATGTTAATCAATACCACTACTAGCTAGGTCCACCACCAGAGCCAAATGCACAGTGTCTTTGCTACCATAGGTAGAGCCTCTATCAAAACGAACTATCTCATAAATAAATGTAAACAAAAGTGCACTATCATATGTCTCTCTATCAAGATCATTAATATGTGCAATAATACCCAATGTGAACATAGTTTCCAAAGAATCAAAATCTTGTGACACATGTGGAGGAGGAGGAGGAGGAGGAGATAAATTGGTGGATAATGACACATGTGGAGGCAAAGGACAAGGATTGGTGGATGGTGACACAAGTGGAGGAGGAGCAAGATGATTTGTGGAATATGGTGACATGTGGAGGAGGAGGAGGATTGGACGTGGATGCAGGTTCAAACACATGTTGAGGGGAAGTAGGAGGATGGGGGAGGAGGAGGAGGAGGAGGAGGATGACAGATGTAGATGCATGTTCAGACACATATGGAGGGTAAGCACAAGGATTGGTGGATGGTGGAATCAAATTGTTTGGAAGAGAAGAAAGAGGAGGAAGAGAACCATGTGGTGGATTAGAGGGTGTGGATGGATCTGTTGATGAGCTAGATGGAGTGGGACCATGAGTGGCACCCCTCAACCTCTCGATGAGTTTGACGACACCAATAATATGACACATCAACAAAGTCATGTGATAAGGTATAATCCTCCATATCGTAGAGATATTATGTACCCATACTACATCTCTAATGAGTGTGGGTACCACTATATGACTAGTCATGACACCGCATAGTTGATATGTCACCTCTATCCAGAATATTTGATATGACCGACATGGCATGTTAGGTATTTGTACTAGAGGCTAGTCCTATAAATCCTCCATCACCTCATCCTCATGTTGCAGAGGATCAGCCCCAACATATGTACCAATTTATGAAAAACAATATATAGTAATAATAATATAATTAAAACAAAGAGTTACAATAAATTACATGTGCATTAAATAAGACATAAAAATATGAAACTAGGTTTATCAAAACATAACGATAATATTGCCTCTCTCATCTATTGTCTAAACTACTGTAAATCAAATGTTTGGACATCCTCTCCAATCCAACCCTGCGTACGGGTATTGTACAATATCGAGGACATGATTTTCCTCACTAACCAATAAATCACATACATCCCTAGTGATCGGATAAATGGAAAAATTAAGATGGACCTTCCTTAGAATCAACTAACCCCACATCCACATACACACATCAAGAATAGGCCTAGCAGGAAATTAGGGTACTACTGGCTGAGTTCCATGAATCCTCTAAAAAAATAGTGTAAATAAATCTAACGCACATGGGAAGAATCTCATCCCATGTGAAACAACATGGAAATTATATAATTCACAAAAACATTGTCTCAAAAGAATATACAATTACCTAATCAATCGAGGCCTTTGGAATAAAATATATACATAATGAAAAAAAGAGAAACTAATGTGCTTCCCATCAAAGCTATATTGTGACAGTGCTGAGAGAATAATAGACAAGAACCTAATGTCCTCTCTACCAAATGACCATATCCGTAGTTGACCACCATGAACCTAGAACTACAAAGAGGAATGAACCTTCAAATGGACATATCTCTGCACATATGCCAATTTGTCCTCCCTTGCAACACCATGCGGTAGCTCAGAGAAGTGGTTCAAATCCTTCCCCCTCCTAGATAACCTAGTGATGAAATAAGCATCCTCCTCCATGGGATGATACCACAAATTGAGACAAATCTTGAACCCTTGTCACCCATGATCCTAGAAATGGATCAACTACTATAACAACAAAGAGTTCCCCCTAAGGAATGCACCCTCTTGATAAAATTTCAGGAGGGCAATATCCATCAAAAGGTCATGTGTCGACTATGAAATAGGGTGAGGGAACAACTTCTTCTCCCTCTCCCTAGACTCTGACTCACACACAAGTGTGTGTATCTCAAACTTCTACTGTTGATGTTTATCCTTCTCTCATCTTCATCATCTTTTATTCACATACAAATATTGTTAGGAACATATATAGATAAAATAAATTATAATTATAAAACACACACATATATAACTAAATTTTATTCAAAGAAATCTAAAATTAACTTCTTTTTGCAAAGAAATATAAAAAAGTATCCAATGCACCTAAAACATAACATACGACCCATGGACGGTGCTCGATATTAGAAAAAAAAACCTCCATACTATTTTTCTACTAATAGGAACCGATGCAATGTTTCTTGTCACACCACCACATGTTTTAGCAGTGCGTCCCATAAGACATACCACACTGTTAAATTATGAAATAATTGGCCCGGTGCCATGCTATTTACAACATCGGTGCATTTTTTATACCTAAAGGTGTTGCAAGGTTAAATTTTTAAATCTCAACTTAAGTGGTGTGATGTGTTAATATGAACACATTGGTGCATCCATGTTATTGTCACACCGACATTATGTTTTGTAGTATGTTCTCTTTGTCGACACAAAATTGGATACCATGGTTCTCTAAGTTTACCAAAAAGGGTATTGTTTTAGTCTAGAAATGCTAGCATATTCAACCTTCTACAAGGGAAGGAGGTCTCACTCAAAGAACAACCGAGACTTAAGTGGTGAAGGGAGTCAAAGAGGATGCATGATTGGGTCTGGCGCAACATAGTGCAGATTCATACTTGAACATATAAAGAATTATATCACCAAGAGGCCTGGGGAATCATACACATAAGCTATACTAGGTTGCACAACATAAAGGAAAATATATACACCAAAGACACTTGTGAATTAACAACCAAATTCCAAATACATAGGACATAGTGGATTGCGCATCACAGAAATAAGATATTCATACACATAACAAAATTTTAGATCCCAAATAATATTTCACATTAATAACATCTTAAAACTAGATATACATGGATCTTAACTCTCATACATTCACCCAGATAACAAAATGTATTCCCCAGATACCCAGTATAGACTTTGGTAATCTGTGCAAGCACAATGCTATTCAAATCCCTTACAATAGTATTTTCAGATAGACTCAATGACAATCACAGTACTGGTAATAATGGTAAAACATTACAAGAGAAACAATATCAACCAAATTTGACAATAGTGAACAAGAATGACAAAACCTAGCCAACCCTTTCCTATTACATATATCTTAATTTATATTGTTCTCTTGGCCACTTCTTGACTTCTTGACTCCACTGTTATCTTTTATTGATTCCACTATTATATTTTCTTGATTTCACTTCCATTGATTTTTTCCACTTTCTCCTTGCATGCACTCTAAAATTCTATCTCTTTTCACTTTCTCATCCATCTACTGCATGATTTGTTTTCACTGCTGACACACTTGAAGTTTCCTTTTCTCTCATCCTAGATACTTTCTGCCACTTCTAGTCATTTGTTTCCATGTTACAATTATGTGCAAAACTTTAACACTTCTACAAAACTAGGAATCCCTAAAAAAAGAAGGGCCTAATAGGCCATGAACACAATCATTGACTCATCCCAAGTCAATCTTCTGCTTATTTTCTATGGTCTCCTTCAAACAAACGGACCAACATGCTTTGTATAAATCACTATTAACAGGGCGTCCAATAAATTCCCTGAGATGTGAAATTGCACAATATTTTTTTGATGCAGTTATTTTAACCGCATCGGTTGATTTTGTTAATAAATATGTAGCACAATGATAAACTTTATGGCATGCAAAATCATCAATTCACTTTGTTAAAAATAAATCACTGATGCACTAGTTTTACCAGAGCACCAACATGATGTCAAGTGGTGCTTTGTATTACTAATGCATTATTAACAGGGCCTTACAGAAGATGAACTGTGATGCTTATTTTTCAAAACTGGTCATAGTCCATACTTTTAGAGTTTATGTACAAGTGCTCCATGATTATTTTCACACCACCGTGTATTTTAGTGGTGCATTTAATAAGTCATACCATCACGTATTGATGAAATACATCTAATAATTCATACCACCACGTATTGAAACAATGAATCTAATAAGTTGCATTTCTCTGATAGATTATTAAAAATTTGACCTAGTTCCATTCTCTTTACAACACTGGTACGTTTGTTGGATAGATGGGAACCTCTAGGTTAAATTGATTTATTAAAACTATAGCAGTGCAATGTGTCACTATTAATGCAATGGGGCTACTGATATATTGGAGCACTAACATTTTGTTTTGTAGTTCATTTTAAAGGATAGATCATTGGGAACGATGTGTCCAATGAGACACCCCGATATGCCAAGTCGATCAATAAATGTCTCAGTGCAGCTATGTAAATAACACATGTGCATTAAGTTAAAATGGTTGCACCACTACATTAAATTTTATATATTGTTAAGTTAGTGGTGCAATTAATCAAGTGAAATGTACTAGTGCAGTTCAAAGCCAAATTTTCACCTGTTGCATGGTGTTCCAAAGGACACACCACTTTGTTTTTAAACTTTATCGCGATGGTCTTGCTTGAATGACAATAATGTGTACATTTATATTAGATGAAGTGAGGGAGATGGTTACTATGAATTTAATATAGGACATGCTTTTTTGGGGTGAACTGAAGAGTTAAGATGCATTGTGTGGAATTGGAAAAAAATTGAAAAAAGTAACAAATTTCAACCTAAATTAAAATTAAAATTGGTTGAAAATGAAAATAGGAAGTTAATAAAAAATTCATCTACCCTCTTATGTCTCGAGGAGGCATGGTTTCACCATTGAGAGGAAATGAAAATTCATGGTAAATTCCAAAAAATTTAAATGCGTGGAATCTACCAATGTAGCTATCCAAGTCATAGTAGAGCACTGGAAACAAGACATGCTTGGAAGGAGCATGACCACCGATGCTTGATTGAGATTTTGGAAGCATGGGATGCACTAGAACAATGAAAATTATTTTGGTGAGTTTTTATGTATGTACCCTATAACGACACACCTAATGATAGAGATGTGCAATGATGCATAATGTTCAACAACATTGATGCACTTTATTCAAAGTGTGTAATTTATGTTATAGTGTATGATGGTTCTTTAGAACATTGAAGAATCAATTCTTTATTTTTATGTATGCACTAGTGTGTAAGTACCTTAAAGGAACACCTATAAAAAAACCTTGATCCTCCCACCTTCACTACTAACCTCTGCTATAAATAGAGAAGGAATGGATTTTTTGGGGATATAATATAAAAACCTCTAGAAGAATGTGTTATCCTTGTAGTGTTTCAAAGTGAAACCTGAAATAAAATTTCCCATTTAAGTACTCATTACTAACCAAGGAAGTCAACAACTATATATTTTTTCTTTCGTTCCCTCCCTCAATATCATACATGACATATTTAAATATTTTCAAGTCAACCTCCTTCCTCCCTAATTCACACTCATTACTCACATGTATGTACTTTCTTAGTAATTCCATTCCACTACACCAGAGGTATGTCCTATCTAAGAAATATTTTTGATATAATGTACAACTCTCTAGCCTTTTACACAAGATGTTAGGAATGCAATCTCTACATGATGTCAATGACAATATAACTAATATTCCTACACAAGGGTGTTATGTAATAGAATATATATATATAGTTTTTATAATAATAACCATACTCAATGTGGTATCAACAACATGTGATATGCACTGTGTTTATTCGAACATATGAAGACTTCCATTTCTAAAAATATATTTGGCCCAAGTTAAGTGCACTATGTACATTCATGAATCTCTCATACAATTCTATCTATTTCATGTTAAGAAAGAGTTTAATGTGGGGTCCATGGACCCTAGAAACCCTTATCAATTTTAGTACATCTTTTTGGTTCATAGAAGGCCCAGTGTTCTCATGCTAGAAATTTGGTACTAGTCCCTTAACTACTCCAATTAACTTCTTATAAGAACAAAGTAGCCTACTAGTGAAGTCCCAAAAATATGTTTATCCACCCATGTCAAGAATATCTTGTCTATTAGAATAGTTTTGAAAGGTTTTGAAATCACATTTCATGAGATGAGAGGTTTCTTTGAGAAAACAATGTTTTCTTTTGATCTTGCTAACAATTGGTTGTGACACGACACATTGGGTTGGATTATATTCTTTAAAAATAATTTTTTTACCAACTTTTTTAAAAAACTCCACAAGTTTTCTAACAATATGATGGCCTGTTTCTAAACTTTTAACTATTTTAATGCCTAAAATTCTCCTAACAACAGTTAAACTCATAGATTTTAGCAAAGACAAAAATAATTGACATTTAGCTGCATTGGATTTTGGTTCAAAATACTATTTAATAACTTTATATGAATGTTAATTCATAGTTTGGTTAGGTAACTTACCTTCAATTGATTCTAGGTCACTTGCATCCACGTGAATGCATTAAGGAATCCTGAGTCTAGGTAGGGGTAGGGAAAATGGACCTGTATTCTATCACTCTTGACCTCTCTGTTGTAGAGTTACAAACATAGAAGTTCTTTCCCCTTAAATAACTGGCATATCAATTCTTGGAGGAGCGTCGACATTCCCATGACTATTTTATAAAATGTTTGATTTTCCAGCAAGAGCTTGCACGACGAAAAATTCTTCAGTAGAAGGTTTTGCACTAGTTCCATCTCTAATTTCATCCACAATATAATTAGATCCAAGAAAATCCATCACCATTTTTTCAACCGCAACAATTTGTCTTGATGAAATAGTCATTGGAGATTCACTAGAGGACTGAATTAAATTGTCCTCTATGGAAATCCTATGCTTTTCTTATGCTAATAGAGGAGAAACAACAAGGGCATCTATTGTGCTAGAATTTGGATTGGCCTTTGTTGAAATCCTATGTTTTGTCATACCTAAGGTTTCCTTTTATCTTTCTTCAATTACCTTTTCAATGAGTTTTTCTTTTCTCAAAGAATTTATATCTCAATTATGTAGGTTCGCCATGTTTAAAGAAAAAAATTTCCTTCCACTTACACCAAATGACCAAAAATTCCTTCCAAAAGATGCCTTTTGATTATAGAATACCACAAATTCCTTCCAATTATACAAGACCAAAAATTCCTTCCAAATGTTGTCTTCCAATTATACAAGACCAAAAATTCCTTCCAAAAGTTGTCTTCCAATTATAAAACAAAACAAAAAATTCCTTCTAAGTACACCAAAAGTTCCTTCCAATTATACAACAAGAAAAAATAATCCTTCTAATTATACCAAAAGACCAAAAATGCCTTCCAATTATACAAGAAGACAAAAAATTACTTACAATTACACCAAAATACCAAAAGTTCCTCCCACAATTTGTCTTCCAATTATACAAGAAAACAAAAAATACCTTCTAATTCCACCAAAAGACCAAAAATGTCTTCCGCAAGTTGCCTCTCAATTACACCAAAAGACCAAAAGTTCCTTCCAAAATTTTCCTTCAAATTATACAACAAGACATAAAATACCTTCCAAGTACACCAAATGACCAAAAGTTCACAAGAAAAGTATCCTTCCAATTATATAACAAGACAAAAATTTCCTTCCAAGTACACCAAAAGAGAAAAAGTTCCCTCGAAAAAGTTTCCTTCCAATTATACAACAAGACAAATGATTCCTTCCAATTATACCAAAAGATCAAAAGTGTGTTCCTAAAATTGCCTTCCAATTATAACAAAAGATTAAAAAGTGCCTTCTAATTACACCAAAAGACCAAAAATGCCTTAAAACTATACAACAAGACAAAAAATGTCTTCCAAATTCACGAAAAGACAAAAAACTGGCTTCTAAAAGTTGTCTTCCATTTATACAACAAAAAATAAATTATTTTAATTACACCAAAAGACCGAAAAGGCTTTCTAATTACACCAAGAGATAAAAAATGTCTTCTAAAATTTTCCTTCCAATTACAGAATAAGATATCATTTTCCTTCCAATTACATAAGATGATAATTTCCTTTGAATTACACAAACTTTCCCACCAATTACACAAGAAGACAAAATTTTGTTTTTCAATAACACTAAAAAACAAAAAACCTGCCTATTGTTGTTGTTTTTGCATGCATATGTTGGGTAACTGCTACATTTTTGGGACTGAAAGAGGATGAAAATTGGGATACCCTCAAGTGGATAGTTCCCACAACAACACACATACACTCTATAATTTGTATGTGCTTCTATCAAACAAGAAAATGAGGCGGGCACAATGTTCGACCTCATTTATTTTTCTCTCAAGAGTGTGTTCCTTCTCTTATTGAAGAAAGAAAAAAATTATTATAGTCCACATATAAATTTATAAATAAATGTGTGGAGGGACTTGGGGAAAAATAGGGCCTAAGGGCTTAATATTAAAAGTTATTTGAGGCATAGGGAGATTGTTAGGGAAAGAGGATGAAGTTGTAGAGGTTTTCGGGTCCCCGAGAATAGGTATGGGAATAGATAAATTATAGAATATATGTGGAGGGGTTCAAGATCGAGTATAGGTGGTGATCTAGGAGTATATGGGGCTAGGTTGCAAGTGGAGAAATTTTATTAGGAAGAAAGGGGACTATCGATCTAGAATAGGTCGTGTTCCAAGGGTAGAAAGAATCCCCCTATAATACTCTACCCCTCTCTCCCATTGTCCCCCTCTCTGTTTCCTCATCCTCTCTCTCTCTCTCTCTATCTCTCTCTCTCTCTCTCCCCCCCCCCTTCTTTCCCTCTTTACCTCACTCTCTTTCTCCCTCCCCTCTCTACCCCCTCACTCTATCTCCCTCTCACTCTCCACCTCTCACTCACTCTATTTATCTCATTTCCTTCTTCTCTCTGTATGCCCCTCTCTCTCATTCTCTCTCCCTATATCTATCTCTCCCCCTCTATATCCCACAAAGAGATCTCTCTCTCTCTCTCTCCCTCTTCCCCTCTCTCTCTCCCCCAATCTTCCCCCCCTTCCATCTCTCTCTCTCGTATACTCACTAATTGTCTCCCATTATCTCCCTATTCCCATCTCTCTCTCNCACACATGCTCTCTCACTCTCACCCATTATCTCCCTATTCCTCTATCTTTCTCTCTCTCTCTCTCTCCCCACCAATCTTCCTCTCTTCCCCGCTCTCTCTCTACCCCTTCACTCTCTCTAACTCTCACTCTTCACCTCTCACTCACTCCCTCTTTATATTTACCTCCTTCCCTCTCTCACTCACTCACTTTGTCCCTATATATCCCTCCCTCCCCCCCCCCATATCTTACTAATTCCCCCTCTCTCTCACCCTCCCTCTCTCTCTCCCCCTTTAAATCCCACTACTCTCTCTCTATATTTCATTGAGAGAGAGAGAGACAGGGTGTCACACACCTGAACCCTAAGTACCTTTTTAAGGGATGGGGTATACTTTTTTCGCTTTTCAAAATCATATCAAATCTCCCCTATCATAGCTCCATCATCTTCTTCTCATCAAGATATTTCCAATGTTGATACATTCACTTAGAAATCAGCTTTGGAACAAGGGTTATGACCTTCCAAAGTTCTCGGGTTTACATAGGACACATTTGTCTTATTGACACATGGAATATTCCTGACCTCACATTGTCCACGCCAAATGATGTGGTCACACATTAGTCTTGATGTGGCACTAGCCTATCCTTCCACAATGGAGCTTCAATCCATGCAGTCATGTAACCATTGTAACTTGAGCCTTCTCGCAACACACTCTTTGCTTACATTCGACAAATATGGTGTTGAGGAATATTCCCTTCCTTTCAAATGGAGAGTTTCAATGCATGAAAGACCTACCGTTCTACGGTTAGGATCCATTCAGAACCTAAGGTTCACCAATCCTACTAGACCTCACTCAAATCATCAACCCATTGAAGATTAACATGAACCATCACACCAATGTTCTTAGTCAACATCATTTCACCATGTCATCGTAGGGTGCTTTGGCTTTATCAACTAGAGAATGACATTTTCCCCTCTCCTATAGTCCAATCAAAATACTTAATTAATATTTCGTAGAATGTCATTCTTTGGTAATTAATTAATTAAACCCCATTAAGGATAATTATTATCAACAAACTAATTATCTAGTAATTAATTTTTTCTTAGCCTAATACTCATGGCCCAGAAATTACTGAGGTTTTACTTCCTCTTTCCCACCTTTAGAAGTAGTTTAGAACTAACTCGATTAATTATTGATATGATAATTATGACTAATTATAGTTAACGCTCATAATATACTTAAGTTTATTAACCTTAATTAAGGTATGTAATTCAATCCCTCCCTGGAACATAACTCCATACCAAATTTTCACGTAATTTAACACACACACACACACACACACACACACACACACACATACATGCATATATAAATATATGCATATTTATTTATTACCTCGAGAAAAGGATTAACTATATTCAAATGGATATTTAATATTTCAAATTTACTCTTTTATTAATTATATTATAATATGATAAAAAATATCAACAAAGAACTTAGGATTATCAATATCCATTAAGATGTAAGCCTCCAGACTTTGGAAAAAATTCCTCATTGTTCTTTTATGAATATACCCAAATCTCTCAAATGTCATAGTTTCAGAGATGCTCCTACTTATACTAGACCTTTGTGCAAATATAATCAATTCTATCTCCATATAATATAATTAATTCTATTTAGTGTTTATTATAACACTGGAATATGGGAAAAAAGGCTCGGTACACTCTATTGAATACCCATGTTTCTCCCAACTTGTAAATATAACTATAACTTTCCTATAGACTATGGGAAGACTAGATATGTGTGGACATTGGAAATGATGAACCTTTTTATTATAAAAAGGTGATATATATATATATATATATATATATATATATATATATATATATATATATATATATATATATATATATATATATATATGTATGTATGTATATATGTGTGTGTGTGTGTGTGTGTGTGTGTGTGTTTCTTGTTATTGAATCAAACAGATAGTGTTGCATACCTGCCGAGGAGGGGGATTTCCAAGGTAGACCATGATGCTAAGAGAGAGGTGGTGAGTGGGACCATAAATGGTTGATATAACCCCCACCATAATAATACCTTGATGGATTTAAATTATACATACCCAGAACCATAGATGATTTTAGGGGCTAAATTTCGCTCATGGGCTAATTTTGCATGGTTTTTCCAAAAATGAGATTCTCTATTTTAAAAATGATTCGCCCAAATTCTATAGGATAAAATAGTTTTACTTTAAAAATCGCTAAACTTTTATAAAAACTATATAAAATCCTTAGAAATTTGAATATTTTTACAAAAGTATCGCCAAACATTTATAGTTGGCATATGAAGGATTAGTAAGATTTGCCAAGGTTTCTATATTTTAAAATAAATTTCCATCCTTAAAATCATCCCTTCCCAGAAAAATCCTCTGACCCATAAATAAATTACTAGTCAGACTGGTGGTTGGGGAAGTCCTCTTGAAGAGTTAATGAGGATATGGGAAGAGTACCCATCTAAAAGACTCCCTGACCTGACCATGAAATAGGGATTCAAACCCACACAACCTTGCTGAGGAGGGAAATAAAAGAAAATAAATTTGTGGGAAAAGAAAGGGGGACCCATGCAACTATCTCATTCTGGGGAGAAATGAACAAAAATATTGCTATGGGTGCAAGAGGTAGATGGTATCATTTTTGGTCCAAGATGATAAATAGGGTTGCAGAGAAGATTGCATACCCCCTTTCTTGGTGAAAAGAAAACCAATTGCCAAGTTCCTGTGGGAGGGGGAGAGTAACCATTGTCCCTCACTTTCATTGAACGTGAAGGAGTCTCTTCTAGAGCATCATGGTTTAGCTAGGGGATGGCCAACGATAAATCTGTTCAGGAGTGCCTGTACCTATGGTTGGGTGGAAATAGGAACCCTTATCAACATTTGCCTCATGAATCCTAGATTCCTGATAAGTGTTTCTATGCTTTGTATACAAAACTTGAAAATATGGTTGAATGTAGGTGTCGATGATTTTTTTTTTATGTTGTATGATTAAAGTAGGAATACTTATTGTTTTTCTTTAAACCCATGCTTTTGAGTTGTTTTCTATTTTCATCTGCTTAGAAGTAGGAGATATGTTAGATGTGGTTCTGTAAACAGATCCAAGAATAAGGTAAAATATCAATATTGGTTGGAAAATCCTTAATGGAATTTCCCACGGATTGACCTTGTAATGCCAAGAGTCAGGGTAGATTTAGTTGAAATACTTGAGTCATGTCAGTCCCTCAAACTCACCTTCACAAGATTACTAAATTTGGGCTTTGTGGAGGGAAGGCACCTCTCTCAAACCATCCATTTATGTGATCGGGGAATCATGTCCATGACCCTAAACACACAATGGCTAAGGGTAGATCATTCAGTCCCAAGGCTTACTCGGAAAACCCATATAATCGAGACCTTAGAACCCTTTTCTAAGTATGAAAGGACCTAATATATTTTGTCTTTGGAACTATGGGAGTTTGGGGTTCTAGGATGCTAGGACATTGCAACCATCAAAACCCTTGAATGACAAAGTCACAAAATGAGACGAGCCATAGATCCAAGGGTATTCAGAAGCCTTTTTGACCATTGGATCTATGTTGCGGTCAGTTCGGAGTTGACCGCTTCGGTGTAATGGAGTTTTCAAAATTTCAAAACCCCCGAATGAAGGAGTAGTGAATCAATATGAGGCATGGATCTACAGAGCCTTTGGGACCCTTTTCTATTATATGATAGACTAGTGAAAGGATAATATAAAACACTCCAGTGAATCCCTACTCCGAGATATTCGACAAGTTGATGAACGAGGATGTTTCCAAAGTGTCGAAGGTTGCAGTGATGTGGTCTGTCAATGTCACAAAGGGTGACATAGACCCATAGTAGGGATGCCACGTGTCACCCAAATTCATGACTTTCATAGATATTAGGGGTAAAATCAACCTTGACATGTGTCTCCAGTTGATTGGGCCACATCTCACACGTATCCTCTACCAAATGTCATCTGTTGGACCTACACTATGGTTAGTCTGGCGCTGATCACTTCGGGAGTAAAAAAAAAATCTATATGGCTAAAATATCTAATGTTGAACTCGCAAAGTGATGAGGAACATTGATCCAAAGAAGCCTCATGACCTTTCATGAACTTTCAATCTAGAACATGGTTATCCCGATGCTAACTAGTCTAGGAGGAACAAGGAATCCACACCACAGATTCCCCAAATGTTTAAGTTGCGAAGTAACAAAGGTTGTACACACACACACACACACACACACACACACACACACACATATATATATATATATATATCCACATGGAAATGTATTGTTTTTTAATATCTAAGGGGCATTGGAAGGTTGTTAGTCCATAGGGACGTGATACGTTGATGTCACCCAAGGTCACGTGGACCCACTTTCAACATGCCATGTTTCACCCTAATTTGTAATTTTCATATGCCCTATGAGACTATTAGAATGTGACACATTTCACCCACTGATGGGGCCACATGTCACCTCTACCCTTTGCCGTGTGTCATTCCCCTAGCACATGAGCGCTTGGTCAAAAGTTGGTAGAGTATACGAGACTCCGGGAGTTCGAAGCTTTAGGAAGATTGGGAGGCTGGAACGCTTGGATTAAACTTACCAAAGGACCATAATCACTTTTCCATGCCTCTGTGGTTAATGAATCACCACGTGTAAGTGCGGACCCTTAGGGAGTCCAGGAATTTGGGACCCTGGAGGATTGGAGTGGTGAGCTTGGTTGAGTCAAAATGGGCTGAAGTCTAGAGCGACATGGTAATATTTTAGGATCCTTTAGGCATTCAAGATTTCGAGACTCTAGAGGATACATAGGTAGGAATAAAAATGGGTGTTCAGCGTCGTAGTTTCAAGTTCTGAATTTTATCTTAGGATTATGTGTTACATGAAGGGGAAGGTGGTGGATTCCACATCTACGCCACATAGGAAGACCAGTGGCAAGATCCACATGGAAATTAAATGTCTTGAGGAGGATATGATACGGGCCCCAAAACCTTAAGGGACCATAAATTTTAATTGAGGGATTAGTTTTGAGCATGACGATAATTGTTGGAAATATCCCAATGAGCAGAGGATGATGGTGCCATTAGAAAGAGGTTTAGAGATGTTTGAGAGGAAAGAAAAATTTTGATGCCCCACCCCTAAAAAGAGTACTTATGAGTAGGGTGTGTTACGAATTGGTATCAAAGTGGGAAACAACAATTGTCTTTCTTGGGCTCATGAACAAGTCGCTTAAATTCTTATTAGAGAAATTTTAAGGGGTAATACCCTATCATACCCCATTCCTAAGAAGCTTAGTTAAACCTCCATTGGAGAGACGAATGAAACCTTCTTCTTTGGTCATATGTTTCAAAAATTTGAACTATGTACTACTAGTGTTTCAAGTAAATAAGATGACTTCACCTTACAAATTGTATGTGTTGGTTATAAACTAGTAGAAAATTAACTAAAATAAAATGTTTTATCAACACTCAAGCAGTCAGTGGACAACAAGAAAACTACAATGTCCAGGATGGTGGCACACCATGAATTGGGGTAAATCTCCCACAATAGAGAGGAGGAATATGATGAGAGGAGGGCAGTGGAAATCCCTCTAGATTTGGATGAAACCATAAGAAGCCTCATGGAGAAAATTATAGAGCTAGAAGGATGACAATGAAATGATAATAAAAGAGAAGGAAAAACAAACTAAAATTAACATAATCCTACTGCAAATCCTATCTAATATACAAAGGGAACTCCAACATGGACCAAAAACCAGTCAGATGGATAGACATCATACTAAGAAAACACAAAGTCCACCTGAGATACAAAAGCATGGTCTTGAAATTGGCCACACAAGGAGGAGCACCTCAAGGAAGGACCAACATGGAGCCAAGAGACATTCAATAGAATAATCCTATGGTGAGGAAATTGACAATTCCAAGGGATCTTGTAGGATAAAAAATAGTTAATATTCCCAGAGGAAAAGAAAGAAGAGGAAACATTCCAAGATCCATGACCCTGAATAGTTTAAGAAATCCAAACCACCCACATTCGATGGAGAAATTAAATAATGGGAAGAAGCAGAAGTTTGGTTACTTGGATTGAAGAATTACTTTAGAGTCCATGACTACTCTGAAAACTTAAATGCTTGAATATCCATTTTCAACCTGAATGGAAAGGCCTCCATTTGGTGGGAGGAACTTAGGAATGTGAAAGGAATCCATGATAAGGACTTGTCATGAAAACAATTTAAGAAATACTTCAAGAAGAAGTATATATCAAAGAAATACTTTGATGGGAATAAAAAGGAGTTCTATGAGCTCAAGCTAGGACAATTCACTATAGATGAATATATCAACAAATTTATTGAGTTGATGAGGTATGTACCCTACACAAAGGATGAAAAGGTAAAGATTCAATGATTCATTAGTGGATTGCCTCAGTCCTTCTGGGACATAATTGAATTTGATGAGCCAAAGACCTTAGAAGACACTATTTGGAAGGAAAGGTATTGCTATGAGAAATTCAAGAATAAGACATAACCTCATAAGGACTGGAAGAAGAAAAGTAATTCAGTATTCAAGAAGAAGGGGTTCAAGTCCTCACAATTTAAGAACCATGGGAAAAGTTCTAAGATGAGCCTTCCTACTAGAATTGTATATCAAGATAATTTTCTATCTTGTAGTGGTAATAAACCCTTTGTATCAGCCCCAAGTAAGAATCATAGCACAAAGAGAGAGCCTTTGAAATGTTAGGGTTGTGGAGAAGAACTGTTAAGAACCAAACATCAATATAACATAGAAAAACCACAAGAAAAGTACTCAACGCCTTGAAAAAGAGATAATTTTAGATAATAAGCCTCTTCGAGGGGGCAACCTCCTTTTACCCCACTTAAATGTTCAATTCCTAGATGATTCAAAATGAAAATGTATCCTTGGTATATAAAGGAGACTAGGAGGTATAATTACAAATAATGGCCTAAAGATGACATAATTAAAATAACATTACTAATCTAAATTACAACTAATGGCAGAAAGCCGACATAAATAAAATAGAATTACTAATCTAATATGCCCCAATTAAGGGGTAATGAGCCAATATTAGGGCTTAACATGCCCCTCCCCTTGAGACAAGTGTTGTCCACAACGCTTGAGTAACCCTGGATGCTTCTGTATAAAAGACTCATCTTCCCAAGTGGAATCTTCAGCCGATAGTTTCCTCCATTTAATGAGATACTCTGAAATGGATCTATTCCTCAGTTGTTGAATTCTTGTGTCAGTGATGGCTTCAGGCTCCACTATGATTTTTCCTTCCTCATCAAGTTCTGGCAATATAGTTTGAAATGGGATCTTGTCACCTATAACCTTCTTTAAGCATGAAACATGGAAAACTGGGTGTACTCGTGAAGATGCAAGAAGGTCCAATTTGTATGCCATAGTACCAATATTTTGAAACACATTATAAGGGCCATAGTACTTTGGTGATAATTTATTATCCTTCTTGGCTTGCTTGAGGGACATCTGTTTGTATGGTTGTAGTCTTAAAAATACCCAATCACCTACTTCAAAACTTCTTTCACTACGATGTTGATCTGCTTGTTG
>ML786741.1:690785-708393 GCA_009831015.1 Picea engelmannii | reverse complement strand
TCTTCACCTTCATCAAGAGTCGAAGTAGGATTTTCTGGAGGCTTATTTGGTGTAGAAGTTCCCTTTTTGGGTGGCATGTTGGCCAAGTATCACTTTTGAACCTTGATTTTGAGGTGGTTCTGCTAGACAATATTTCTTCTATTTTATCTCCCAATTTTTGGTCCTTCTGGGTATGAAACTTTCTATTATGTAATTCTATGATATTCCTTCTTTGCAATGCCACAGGTCTGATCAAAATTGGATGTGCCAAGTGGAATTTACAATAACTTCCCCACAACTTGCCGATTTTTGGCCTTTCGAGGAGATCTCACTTGTATAGTGTTCCCCGCACAAAATAATTGATATAAAATTTTGAAACTTGCACCCAAAACACTACATACTGTCCATGATCCAATGCAACCAGTCCCACTTGATTTGGATTATCTAGAAAGAAGTTATGCTTGTTTTACCTTGAACACCTTCTTGAGACTAGTCAATAGGACTAGTCAGATACCCTATCTTACAGAAGGTGTATCTACAAATTTAAGATGACCCAGAAGTGGAAATTTTTACCATATATATATTAATAATTTCTATAAATGGCCTCCAAAGTTATTTGTCTGAAACGTTACAGAAAAGTTTTTATAGCGAAAATTCCACAATGACTCATTTCAGGATGATTCCAGAACCCTATCTTGTACAGGATGTATCTCCGAAAGTATAAGGCGTCATGAGCTGAATTTTGAACCCAACGTACATTGATCCGTCTACCAAATACCCTCCAAGTGGTTTCTTCTGAAACGTTGTATAAAAAAAGTTATAGTGAAAATTCCACGGTGTCTCAGATGTAGCAGCGAAACCCCAAGACCTTGAGCTCTGATACCATATGTTAAGAACCAAACATCAATATAGCATAGAAAAACCTCAAGAAAAGTACTCAACGCCTTGAAAAAGAGATAATTTCAGATAATAAGCCTCTTCAAGGGGGAAACCTCCTTTTACCCCACTTAAATGTTCAATTCCCAAATGATTCAAAATGAAAATATCTCCTTGGTATATATAGGAGACTAGGAGGTATAATTACAAATAATGGCCTAAAGCCGACATAATTAAAATAACATTACTAATCTAAATTACAACTAATGGCCTAAAGCCGACATAAATAAAATAGCATTACTAATCTAATATGCCCCAATTAAGGGGTAATGAGACAATATTAGGGCTTAACAAGAACATATGTTGAGGGATTGTCCACATAGGAAACAAAACAATATGAGGATCTATAATGTCCAAGAGGCTACTAGAGTCAATGATGTGGCTAGGAGCATGCCACAAATATATGCAACCTTGGATAATAGAAAAGTTGACCACCAAGCTTCAGTGGTGGAGATGGAATGTATTATTTCCAACCAACTAGTTTCCATTTTAATTGACCTTGGTTCTAATCTTAGTTATGTTTCCCCTCAAACTGTTGAGAAATGTAAATTGCAACAAGTAAAACATGCTAAATCATGGCTGTTACAACTTTCCACTGGGACCAAAATAAAGGTAACATAGGTCATACCAGAATGCCAATTGATTATGAATGGATTACCCACCTAAGCCACCTTAAACATGCTCCTTTAGGATCTTCTGATCTGTTGATTGACATGGATTGGTTGGTTTCCCATAAAACCAAGTTGGATTGTTACAATAAAACTTTGGAGTGTGAAGATGTAGGAGGGAGAAACATGACCCTACAAGGAATCCAAAATCTTATCTCAGTGAGACATACATTAGCCTTTCAAGTGAATAAGTATTGCAGAAAAGGATGTCCTTTGTATGCAATACAAGTGATGAACTTTGTTGAGGCCAATAAACCAAGCCTAGAGTACCACCCCCTATTAAGAGAGTATAAATATGTTTTTTTAGAAGAGGTACCAGGCCTACCTCCAAGAAGAGATATTGACTTTTCAATATAGCTTGTACTGGGAGCAGTGCCACTTTCTAGAATGCCCTATAGAATGATTACACTCGACATAGTTGAGCTCAAAATACAGCTAAAGGAGATGTTGTAAAAATGATACATTCAGCCTAGTGTGTCCCCATGGGGAGCACCAACCTTATTTTGAAAAAGAAGGATGGCACCCGCATGTTGTGCATAAACTATAGACAACTCAATAAGATGACCATTAAGAATAAGTATCCCTTGCCAAGGATCCATGACTTGTTTGACCAATTAAGGGGTGCTACAATTTTCTCCAAGATTGACTTGAGGTCTAGATACCATCAAGTACAAATTAAGGATGAGTACATCCAAAAACCAACCTTTAGGACAAGATATGGACAATATGAATTTGTGGTGGTGCCATTTGAGTTTACCAATGCACCAGCCACTTTTATGTGCTTAATTAATAATGTACTCAGTAAGTTCCTCGATAAATTTGTGTAGGTTTTCATGGATGACATCCTAATCTACTATAATATTAGGGAATATCACAAAGAACATTTCAAGTTAGTGCTTCAAGTGATAAGAGAACATCAATTATATGCTAAGTTTAGTAAGTGTGAGTTTTTCCATAAACAAGTCCATTACTTGAGCCATGTTATTTCTGAAGAAGGAGTGGAAGTTGATCTCGATGAAATCAAATCCATTATGGATCGGCCTACCCAAAAGGATGTATTTGATATCATATCCTTTGTGGGCCTAGAAGAATACTATAGAAGGCTCATAAAAGGATTTTCCAAGATTGGTTGCCCAATCACCTCCCTTCAAAAAACGGGATTTATATTCATTTGGACATCAGAATGTGAAGAGAGATTCCAAGAGCTGAAATACATTCTAACCAATGCACCTATGATGAAAATTGCAGACCCTAACCAGGACTTCCTTGTGTGTACAGATGCATGCAATGAAGGGCTCAGAGGAGTCCATATGTAATAAGAAAAGGTGATTTTCTATGAATCAAGAAAATTGAATGAGAATGAAATCAACTATGTGACCCACGATATGGAGTTGGATTCCATAGTAAATTCTTTAAAAATGTGGAGCCATTACCTCCTAGGTAGAATATTTGTTCTCATGATAGACCATAGTGGGTTAAGATATTTGTTTGATCAACCAAAACTCAATGCTAGACAATATATATGGATGGCTCTCCTTAGTGAGTTTGATTTTGAAATCAAACATATGAAAGGAAAATAAAATAGGGTGGTTGATTCCATTAGTAGAAGTATGAAAGTGATTTAGTTGGCATTTGTAAGCACCTGTGAAAAAAAATACAGTGAGAGAGTCAAAAGTGCACAAGAAACATATGCAATTTTCAAGACTGTGAAATTGTACTTAGAGAAAGAGCCCATAGGGCTGAAGTATGATGGATAACAGTTGTTGAATGATGGCCTGCTAACTTACAAAGGTAGGTTGTATATTCCAAATTGTGATGACGTGAAGAGGTTCATAATGGATAAACTACACAAAATACCATATACTGGTCCTCTTGGTTATCAAAAAATGATCACGACCACTAAGAATCTATTTTATTGCCCCAAACTTAAAAATGACATAGATAATTAGTTAGATAAATGTCTAGAGTGTCAATAGGTTAAATTAGAGCACAACATCCAGTAGGGTTGTTGCAGCCCCTACCAATCTCAAAATGGAAATGGGAAACCATCTCCATGGACTTCATCACAGGGTTACCAAGATAAACCAAACAAAATGATGTCATCATGGTAGTTGTGGAAAACTTGACCAAGTTTTCTCACTTTATTCTGGTCAAATCAACTTGGAAGGCATTAGATATTGCTAGTATTTTTATGAATAAAATATTTAGACTTTATGGCATGCCTAAAGAAATCATATATGACTAAGATACAAAATTTAATTCAAACTTTGGGAAATATTTGTTTGTTGGTTTTGAAACTAAATTTCTATTCAGTACAACCTATCACCCTCAAACTAAGGGAAAGACAAAGAGGGTAAACCAAGTGTTAGAGGAAATGTTAAGGATTCATGTAATGCATCATCCTAAGAAATGGGAAGAATACCTACCAATGGTAGAGTTTTATTATAACAATGGATATCAAGAGTAATTGAATATGACCCCTTTTGAGGCCCTCTATGGTAGACAATGAAATATTCCAATCAAATGGAATAACCTAGTAGAAAAAATTACAATCAAACTAGATATGCTAGAGGAAATGGAACAACAATTAATTCACATAAAACAAAATCTGAAAATAGCTCAGGATAGACAAAAACATGACTCTTAGAGAGTTCAAAGAAGGGGATCATGTGTATCTCCTAGTTAGACCCAGAAAAATATCATTGAGAATAAGAGAATGTGCCAAGATGGCACCTCGATATTGTGGACCCTTTGTAATTCTGGATAGATGGGACCTGTAGCATATAGACTAGTGCTTCCTCCCGCAATGAAGGAACATAATCTTTTCCATGTTTTGTTAATGAATAAATATGTACATGATTCTAATCATATAATTGATTGGCATGTGATTCATGTGGAACCAGAAGGATAATTCCCACCATATCCTCAATGCATAATAGATAGGAAGGAAATCCCACTCAGGAATAGAACCATTGCACGAGTCAAGGTGTAGTGGAAACACTTTGTTCTAGATGACGCTACATGGGAAATGGATGATGCCATGAAACATGCATACCCATTTTTGTTTACTTCTATACATACATAACACATCGACAGGTTGAACATCAGGGACAATGTTCCTTTAAGGAGGAGGGGATTGTAATACCCCTATTTTCCCCCCCTTTTAAATATAACTACAACTTTCCTATAGACTACGGGCAAACTAAATATGTGTGTACATTGGAACTAATGAACCTTTTTATTATAAAAAGGTAATGTGTATATATATATCATGTTATTGAATAAAATGGATAGTGTTGCATAACTACTAAAGAGGGGGTTTTCCAAGGTGTACCATTATGCTATGAGACAGGTGGTGAGGGGGACCATAAATGGTTGAGATAAATCCCATCAGACCAATACCTTACTGGATTTAAATTATTTAGACCCAGAAAAATCCTCTAACCCAAAAGTAAATTACCAGTTAGGCTGGTGGTTGGGGAAGTCCTCCTCAAGAGTTAATGAGGAGATGGGCAGAGTACCCATCTGAGAGAATCCCTGGCTTGACCACGAACTGAGGATTCAGGCCCACTCAACCTTGTTGTGTAAGGAAAGAAAATAAAAAAAAAATTGTGGCTAGAGAAGAGGGGAGCGCATGCATCTCTCTAGTTCTGGGGAGAACTTAAAAACAATCTTTATTCGTGTACAAGAATTCATGTACAATGGGGTTGCAAAGAATATTAAACACCCCATTTCTAGGTGATAATAAAACCAATTTCCAAGTTCCCATGGGAGGAGGAGAGTAACCTCCATCCCTAGCTATCGTTGAACATGAAGGAGTCTCTCTAAGAGCATCATGGTTTAGCTACTGGGTGGCTAGAAGTAAATCCATTCAGGAGTGGTTGTGCCTATGGTTTGGTGGAAACATGAACCCTTCTCAATAGTTTCCTAACGAATCCTAGTTTCTTGATAAGTATTTCTATGCTCTGTATACTAAACTTGAAAATATGGTTGAATTTATGTGTTGACGACCAAAAATTTATATTGTATGATTAAAGTAGGAATACTTATTATTTTTCTGTAAACCAATGATTTTGAGTGGTTTTCTATTTGCCTCTTCTTAGCAGCAAGAGAGATGTTAGATACAGGTTGTAAATAGATCCAAGAATAAGGTAAAATATCTATATTGGTTGGAAAATACTTAGGGGAATTTCCCACGGATTGACCTTGTAATGCCAAGAGTCGGGGTAGCTTTAGCTGAAATATTGCAGTCCTGTCAGTCCCTCGAACTTACCTTTGCAGGATTACTAAATTCAGGCTTTGTGGAGGGAAAGCACCTCTCTCAAACCATCGATATGTCTAATTGGGGCTCATGTCCATGACCCTAACCCAGCCATGGCTAAGGGTAGAGAATGCAATGCCAAGTATTGTAAGGAAAACCCATATAACCGATACCTTGGAACCCTTTTCTAAGTCTGAAAGTAGATAAGCTCTTTTGGCTTCAGAACTCCAGGAGTTCAGGGCTCTAGGATGCTATGACCGTAGAACCATAAAAAACCCTTAATTTTAGAGTCACAAAATGATGTGAGTCATAGATATGAGGGTATTTGTAAGCTTCCCTGACCATTAGATCTATGTCATGGTCAGTTCAACGTTAACCTCTTTGGGAGAACGTAGGTGTCATAACGCCAAAACCCCCAAATTTCAGAGTAGCGAATCAATGTGAACTGTGAATCTATGGATCCTTCAGGACCTTTCTCTGTCATCCAATTGACGAGTGAAAGGATAGTGTAAAAAAATCTAAAGAAGCCCTATTCTAGGAGATTCAACATCTTGATGAACGAGGATGTTGTTGAAGTGTTAAAGGCTTGAGTGATGTAGTCTGCCAACATCACCAAGGGTGACGTAGAACACTAGTATGGGTGCCACGTGTCACCCCAATTTGTGACTTTCATAGATATTAGGGGTCAAATATACCATGACATGTGTCACCATCTGATTGGGCCATGTGTCACCTGTATCCCCTACCAAATTTCATCCATTGGACCTACACCATGGTCAGTCAGTGGATGACCACTTTGGGAGTAAAATGAAAAATACATGGCTAAATTCTCGAATGTCAAACTTGTGAAGCAACAAGGACCGGAAATATGAAGAAGCTTCATGACCTCTCATGACCGTTCAATCCAGACAATGGTAAGCTTGACGCTAACCACTCTGGGAGGAACAAGGAATCCACAATGTGGATCCCCTAAAAACTAAAGTTGCAAAGAAATAGAGGTCATAGATATATGGATCCATGTGGATACATATCGACCGTGAATATCTAAGGGGCATTGGAAGGTTGTGAATTTAGAGGGATTTGACACACTTACATCACCTAGGGTGACATTGACTGACGTCCGACATGCCACATGTCACCCTGAGTCATAGTTTTCACACGACCTATGAGCCTATTAGAACATGAAACATGTCACCCAACAATGGGGCCACATGTCACCTCTTCTCTTTTTTGTGTGTCATTCCCCTTGTGCATGAGCGCTTGGTTAAAATCTGGTGGAGTACCTGAGATTATGAGAGTTTGGGACTTCGGGAAGATTGTGAGGTTGGAACGCTGGGGTTAAATCGATCAAAGGCCCAGAACCACCTGTCCATGCCTCTGTGTTCAATGCATCGCCATATGTAAGTGTGTACCTATAGAGAGTATGGGATTTGAGACTCTGGAGGATTGGAGTGGTGAGATCGGTTGAGTCAAAATGGGTCGAAGGCCATGGCCATGTGGAAATATTTTGATATCCTTCAGGAGTTTGGGATTTTGGGACTCCGGAGGATACACACATTGCTGGAGTTACTTCACACACACCTAGGATTTATTTTTCCTAAGGTTTTTCCTTGTTTATTAGTCATTATTTAGTCTCCTATATTTTAGGAAGAATATTCCACTAGGATAAGATTCTCTTCAGTTTTCACTTTAGTTTGATCAGTTGAGTGGAGTCTAGATGCTACATTGGGATTATCACAATGCAACATTGGGATCATCACCATCTAATGCACATTTTCCTTGCGATCATCATCAGACTAGTGCATTACTCATGATTCCCTGATCTCCTCCTCACTTCACTATGTTTCAGTCAGTTAACTGAAGACTGATACACTAGTTAACTTAGACTAGGTGGCAGTTCACTCCCATAACTGCTTGAGACACTAGACTAGGTGGGAGTTTAATACAATAACTGTTGGTGTGTGTCCAGATTACTCTAGACCACCACTAAGGTGCATTATTTACTTATGTATCCTATATCTATTGTAAATTATTCACTCTTTGAGTGTGCAATACGGTTAATGAGAATTCTTCCATTCTTTCTCTTCTTCTTCTTCTTTCTCAATTTCTCTCTGCAAATGTGTGTAGTATTTTCTAGCTAGATTTATTCTATGCAAGTTCAACACATTTACATGGTATCATAACTGCCAAACTGCTAAGAAAAATCTACACCAAATTATTTTTTGCAGGTACTAAAGATTGAAGAAAGTAGAAAAGATAGATTATTTGTCGACAATACTTCTCATGCCTCATAACTATTTGGATTGGGATTCAAAAAATTTTCTTCTTCTCAGATGCAGAGGCTTGTACCAAATAACTATGGAAATGGAAGTAGATCTTGATTCCGTCGATGAGAAAAATAATTTTCTCAATAGACAAGATATGGCCATAGGTTGTATCCTCTGGTTTATTTCTCCTGAAATTCTCCATCAAGTATATGACAACTCACAAGAATCAACTCCAAATGAATTATGGACTAGAATGGAGGTTCTATTTAGGAATAAATAAGATTGTGAATATTTCATGCAGGAGGTTGAACATATAGAGCCATAAGAGAATTCGTCAGAAGATCAAGCCTCTTATTCTGAAGAGTCTTCTACAAAAGTATTTGCACAAGTTTGTATTCCATTAATTCAAGATGATGTCTAATCAATTTAAGATTTGATTTCTGAATTTCACATGGAAGATATATGGCATGCATCTTAGGGGTGACCTGTAGACACTTTTCCATGCGTAATGCATGCATCTTAGGAGACAAAAAGGGAGCCACACACATCAAAATCAATTATGATATTTTCTGAGTAAAATTTGAGGAAAGAAATTGGATATTTGAATTCCTCTGGAGAAAATATCCAATTTTAAAAAACGTCTGAAATGAAGTCTAGGAAGTGAAGTTATTATCATTTTAAAATCAACAAAATTTCAGCACTTTTCCAGAAACGACTGCACGGTTTTCAAAGTTTCATCCAATGTTTATTTGGATATTCTTCATTACAAGAAGATAAAGTGGATATGTGTGGACATCTCAATGTTGCATCTACTTCATCAGATCCATGTGGACATCTACATCTTCAACAAAATCTTCAACGAGAACAAACTTGCACATTTGCGAGGTCTTCTTGGAGTGAAGGATAGGGTTTCTTAGCAACTGCTTTTTGTTCCTTCTCATTTTTTATTTTATTTTATGCATTGTAATTTGAGGGGGGAGGTTTCCCATGAGGTTTTCCCTCTTTCCTCATTTATTTTTAATGTATTTTTTGTATTTGGGTACCTAACATGGCCTCATTGCTGGGACCCACTCTTTATTTTCACCATAGTGATGTTCAGGGGGGTTTTGGAGTTACTTCACACACACGTAGGATTTATTTTTCCTAAAATTTTTCCTTGTTTATTAGGCATTATTTAGTCTCCTATATTTTAGGAAGAATATTCCTCTAGGAGAATATTCTCTTCAGTTTTCACTTCAGTTTGATCAGTTGAGTGGAGTCTAGATGCTACATTGGGATTATCACCATGCAACATTGGGATCATCACCAGTTAATGCACATTGTCCTTGGGATCATCACCATACTAGCACATTACTCATGATTCTATGATCTCCTCCTCACTTCTCTCTGTTTTGGTCAGTTAACTGAATACTGATAGACTAGTTAACCTAGACTAGGTGGTAGTTCACTCTTGTAACTTCTTGAGAGACTAGACTAGGTGGCAGTTTAATCCGATAACTATTGGTGTGTGTCAATATCATTCTATACCACCACTATGGCACATTAGTTACTCATGTATCCTATATCTATTGTAGATTATTCACTCTTTGAGCAAGGAGTATGGTTAATGAGAATTCTTACATTCTTTCTCTCCTTCTTCTTTCTTAATTTCTCTCTGTAAATGTGTGTAGTATTTTCTAGCTAGATCTATTCTGTGTAGGTTCAACACATTTACACATGTAGGAAGAAAAAGGGGATTTCAACGCTGAAGTGTGGAACACCAAATTTTCCCTTAGGCTTATGTGTTACATGAAGGGACAAGTGTTGGATCCCACATCTACGCCACCTAGGAATACCAATGCCAAGAGCCACGTGTAAATGAAATGGCTTGAGGCAGATATGATACATGCCCTAAAACCTTAAGGAAACTAATTGTCTTGATTGATCACATTAAATACAATAATAATAATTAATTATAATTTGTATCTAAATAACCTTGTACAAGGAAAGTTAAGGTTCGACTTTCAGTGACTTTGGCTCGTGGATTCCATGACCCAAACATCCCAGAGCCCTGAAGCTCCAAACTCTTGGATTTCTGAAGACCATGATATGATTAAGGCATTTAGGCACATGTTATTCCATGGTGTACTTTGGCATTTGGAAATCGTATTTATTTATATTTATTTTGGTTTCATGCCTTTCATTCTCCAGGAAACTTTACCCTCCATTTTTCTTGAAGTGTAAGAATTATATATATATATATATATATAGTCTTGCATAGTCTTGTTACCTGGAAAATTTAAAGAAAATTGTTTTCTCTTACACAAAAATAAGAAAAGAAAAAATATAGTTTTCGAGTCTTTATATAGGGATTTAATAAAAGTTTATAAAGGAAATTTCTCCACTTTGGAAATTAAAAATACAATTATAATATATCCCTTCTTGTGGGTAAATGAGTAAATTTTATTTCCCTATTACTTTTCTTTAATACTCTTCCTAAATTTAAGGAAATTGGTCCTAAGACAAAGATTTACCTCCACAATAAATTTCGGCATCTCTACCAGGATTTACTACCCACCAAAATTTAAGGGGATTCTTTCCAAATTTAGGAGATTTAACACAATTTTAACATAAATGTTTATTTCTTCCCCAAATAAAATTTTGAGAAATTTTGTATTTTAATTCAATTAGGAAAATTTCATGTTTATTTCCTAATTATTTTTCCTCAATAATCAGTTATAAGGACTTTTTTTTTTTTTTTTAAATAAAAAAGGGCAGAGCCTTCTATGCTATATTATCAAAAATTGTAACAAAATGTACAAAACCCAGATTCTGAAACTGTCAAAATGCTGCCGGAAACCGGAAACCAGCATTGACGCCAAGCATAAACAACTGTAATCTATTGGCACCTGTCCTGCCCGGAGGAAACCAGGACAGGTGCCCAAAGTCTAAGAAAACATAAAATAGTAGCATAAAAACAGTAGCAATAACTAAAACCATAGGACATAAAAGACCTAAGTGACTGTTGACCTGTCATCAGTGGGGCCGGCCGGGAAGGCAAAAGACTGTGCACAGCAGGGACACTTCCTCCGAGCTGGAGCTCCAGAGTATGCATCCAGAAGGACATCCAAACGCTGGCTCATCAAGCTTGCACGATACTCCAGGTCAGCCAAGTGGCTGCGTATCTCAAATACCAAGGACAAGTGCTCCCCGCGGAGAAGAGGCCCATGCACGCCTCCACCTACGTCCTCGCTTCTCGCGTAGTGATGGCCATCCTCCCAGCAGCCTTCCTTCGCAGTAGCAATTCCAGCGTCGACTTCGTCATCCAAATCAGGCCTGGGTGTCTCTTCCACAATGCAGGCAGGAGGGAAGGCATCCCCCCCCGGAGCGAAATTGTAGTCCTCACCGCGAAGGCTCCCAATTTCACTCATCAGCTCCATTGGCGGCAGGTCCGCCAGAGTTGGGTCCTCTTCAACTATGCAGGCCGGGTATAGCTCCTCATTGCTCCCCTCTAACGCAGTTGTGTTCATACTACTGCAACCCCCACCTTGCTCGGCTATGGTGGAGAGCAGAGCTGCCTCCTCAGCGCGAGCTCTCTTTCTCATCAGAGCAGTAGCAATTGCTAAGGCACGTTCTAGCTGCTCTTTTTTCATCCTMTGTTCCTTACTGGCATACCATGCGGACCCGCGACGAGGCGTTCCGCGCTTCCTCGGCATGGTKTTGAAAGCGAKCCAGAAAGTATCCAGACCGGGAGAATACACAGACCAGARAGCAGAGAGTAACCAATTCGAARCACACTCATCAATTCTCCAGGGCCTCCAGACGGAAAAYAGAGCCGAGACYGGAACAGAGAGAAACTCATAATCCATCTGTGTGATCCCATAACCTCCTTTATCAATTCTATGGMTAATCTYGTTAATGCTCGCGCRAGGGGATRGTCCTCCCATGGCAGAACTGGTTTTAATGCGGCCCTCCATCCGTAGTGAGGGTGGTGTGGATGCCACGCCCAGCATTTAAGCTTTGGCTGAGTGCGGGGACAGTTGGCACTCCATTGTCACTTGTCACCCCATACGGGAAGTTATAAGGACTTTTAATGTTTGTCCATATTTGGGATTATTTCCTAAATTCCACACATATATGATATCCTCTAGGATTTCTAACATAGAATTTGAGGACATACTAAAATAGAACACCATTATGGAGAGAAATCACTCTCTCTTCTTTCAGATGTTTTATAGATATTTTTAACTATTCGGTCACCATTTCCCAAGCATGCATTAAACTGTACAACACAATCAACCACAACATCCACTCCAAAAAATATTATTTTAGCACACATATAGTCAAGAGATAAGGAATTAAATCAAATGAGCTTCAAGTAAGACATTCTCTTTATTTTACTTAAATTTGTCAAGTCACTTTTGTCAAAAATTAAACTTACACAATTCTAAAACATAGTGTAAATGCTTAGCGGAGAGATGCACATGATATCCCAAAAACAAATTTGTTTTTTAGTTCTCTTCAAAACTAGAGAGATACACATGATATCCCTCTTCAAAAATGGTCACCAGACCTATTCCTCTTGCCTCGTCTCTTCTTCCCACAAATTTCATCTCTTTTCTTTACTTCCTCAACAATATTTTGTGGGTCCAAATCCCAATTTCGTAGTCAGGTCAGGAAGATTTTATAGATTGGTACTCTTCCCATATCTTCATTGAATCGTGAGGAGGAATTCCCAACTACTAGCCTAACTGGTAATTAAATCCTCTGGGTCATAGGACTATTATGGGTTTGAATAATTTAAATATAGTAGAGTACTGGTTTGGTAGGGTCATCTCAACCATTACTGGTTCCCCTCACCATCTCTCTCATACATCATGATCTACCTTGGAAAATTCCTTTAATATTTATTCAACACTTTCCATTTTATTTTGTAACAAAAATATATACATTATCTTTTATAACAAAAAGGTTCATCAATTCCAACATCCACACATATTCAGTTTTCCCATACTCTTTTAGCAGGTTATAGTTATATTTACAAGTTGGGGGAAATAGGGGTATTACAATCCCTCCCCCTTAAAGGAACATCATTCTCGATGATCTACTTGTCGATGTGCTCTGTATGTACAAAAGTAAACAAAAATGGGTATGCTTGTTTCATGGAACCCTCCATTTCCCATGTAGCTTCATTTGGACCAAAGTGTTTCCACTGTACCTTGACCTGTGCAATGGTTATGTTCTTGAGTGGGATTTTTTTCCTGGTTATTATTCATTGTGGCTCTGGAAAGAATTCTCCCCCTAGTTCCACTTGAATTACACACCAATAAATTATATGACTAGAATCATGTACATATTTCTTCAGAAAGGAAACATGGAAAACATTATGTGCCTTCACCGTGGGAGGAAGTGCTAGTCTATATGCTACAGGTCCCACTCTGTCCAAAATTTCAAAGGGTTGAAAATACTGAGGTGTCATCTTAGCACAAACTCCCATTCTCAAGGAACTTTTTCTGGGCCTAAAAAGGAGATAAACATGATCCCTCGCTTTGAACTTTCTAGGAGTCCTTTTTCTGTTTGCATAGCTTTTTTGTCTATCCTAAGCTATTTTCAGATTATTTTTTATTTGAACTACTTGTTGTTCCATTTGTTTTAGCATATCTAGCCTGAGTGTAATTCTATCCACTAGGTTACTCCATTTGATTGGAATATTGAATTTTCTACCATAGAGAGCCTCAAAAGAGCTCATCTTCAATGAATCTTGATAGTAATTGTTATAAGAAAACTCTACTAGTGGTAGGTAGTATTCCAACTTATTGGGATGATGCATCGCATTCATCCTTAAAATGTCCTCTAACACTTGGTTTACCCTCTCTGTCTTCCTATTAGTTTGAGGGTGATAGGATGTACTAAATAACAATTTAATTTCAAAACTAGCAAACAAAGATTTCCAAAAATTTGAAGTAAATTTTGTATCTCTGTCCGATATGATTTATTTAGGAATGTCATGCAATCTAAATATTTTCTTCATGAAAATAATGACAATATATATTGCCTTGCAAGTTGACTTGTTGGGGATAAAGTGTGCATCCTTGCTCAGTTTTTCCACAACTACCATAATGGTGTCATTCTTCTTGGTTGATTTGGGAAATCCTGTGATTAAATCCATAGAGATGGTTTCCCGTTTCCACTCTAGAATGTTAGTGGTTGTAACAAGCCTACTTGATGCAAGTGATCTTCCTTAACATACTAACATTCCATACATTTAGCTAAGTAATATGCTATGTCCTTTTTTAGTCTGGGCCAATAAATTAGTTTCTTAGTGGTTGCGATCATTTTGTGATAACCAGGATGACCATTACATGGTTTTTTTTTGTAGTTGATCCATTATGAACCTATTCAAGTCTTCACAATTTGAAATATACAACCTAACTTTGTAATTTAGTATGCCATCATTCAACATTTGACAACCTTCATACTTCAGCCCTGTGGGATCTTGCTCTAGGTATGATTTCAAAGTCTTGAAAAAACCATCTATTTCTAGTGCACTTTTGACTCTCTCCTTGATGTCTAATTCACAAGTGTTTACAGCTTCCAAGTGAATCACTTTCATACTTATACTAAGGGAATAAGCCACCCTATTTTCTTTTTCTTTAATATACTTCATTTAAAAATCAAACTCACTAAGGAGGGCCATCCACCTAGCTTGTCTAACATTGAGTTTTGGTTGATCAAACAAATATCTCAAACCACTATGGTATGTCTCAAATATTATACCTAGGAGGTAATGCCTATACATTTTTAAAGCATGTACTATGGTAGCCAATTCAAAAACATGTGTTACATAATTGATTTTGTGCTCATTCAATTTTATGGATTCATAGCAAATCACATTCCCTTCATGCATAATGACTCCTCTGAGCCCTTACTTGAAGGCATCTATACACAGAAGGAAATCCTTGTTTGGGTTTGCAATCCTCAACACAGGTTCATTGGTTAGAAGGTATTTCAACTATTGGAATCTCTCTTCACATTTTGATGTCCAAATGAATTTAACTCCCTTTTTCTGAAGGGATGTAATTGGGTGACCAATCTTGGAAAATCCCTTTATGAACCTTTTATGATATCCTGCTAGGCCCATAAAGGATCTAATATCAGATAAATATTTTGGGGTAGGCCAATCCATAATGGATTTGATCTTTTCAGGATCAAGTTCCACTCCTTCAGAGATAACCTGGCCTAATTAATGGACTTGTTTTTGGAAAAAGTCACACTTACTAAAATTTTCCTAGAGTTGATGTTCTCTTAGAACTTGAAGCATTAACTCGAGATGTTCTTCATTCTCTTCCCTAATCTTGGAACATATTAGGATATAATCAATGAAAACTAACAAAAATATATCCAAGAAATTTCTGAGTACATTATTCATTAAGCACATAAAGGTTGTTGGTGCATTGGTAAGCCCAAATGGCACCACCACAAATTCATAGTTCCTATACCTCATCCTAAAGGTTGTTTTGTGGATGTCTTCTATTGGATTACTTAGAGGAGGGGTGAATCATTAATAGAGAAATATAATCTTTTTTCACCAAAATATAAGTGTTATATAAATGTAGCATTATCATCCAATAGTTACAAAGTAAATAAACAATGAAAAAATGAGCAATCACAAACATACATAGTACACTAGTGTTTTTACATGGAAAACCAAAGAGGGATAAAACCACAGAATGATTTTTCTTATATGTCTTGAAGAATTACATTCATTGGAATCACAAAATTCCTTTGTTTTCTAGCTGCAATGGGAAGGAGGCTCAAACCCCCTAGTATCTTAGGCTGCAACCTCAGGAAATCTCCAACTCCCCAATTCTCTGGCTACAACCCCTTAAATTCTCCGGATACAACCAGAAGGTGGCTACAACCACTTGTCCTTGCCCCATCCAACCGCCCTCAAATATAAATTCCAAATGTAGAAAACTTGTCATCGTCACTTAATCAACCACTGCCACTTTCAACCTGTCACTATCAACCTATACCAATAACCTATAGCAACCTGTACCAATCAGTCTACACCAAACAACCTATACAATTAACCTGAACCAACATGTACCATGTGTCAACCTTGACTCATCAAGATGTACCAACATCATCAAATATACACCTGATGTATGTGACAACTCATCAACTACACACCTCATGTATGTGCCAACTCATCAACTACATGTCAAAACCATGTACCCAACATGTACCTCAACCATATACTAAATACATACACCAATATAACCATAAAAAAATCACCACTCTATCTCTAAACCAAATACCATAAAATATTACATCAAACCATGTGCCACAACCTCACTGTTATGTAGCCTCAAGATAAACCAACAACTTCAATGACACATCACAGCCAAAAGACCAATACCCATATGCCAAATACCAAAAACAAAATACCAATTATATCCCTCAAAAAATCTGATATATGCAGCAATACTGAACATCCAATACCATCTCAAGAGATAAACCCTAGCTCAAAAAACATACCTCAAACAATATGTTCCATATCTTTCATAAATAAACCCCGACCATGTTGTTGCTGCGATTTTTCTGCTACCATTTTTTTTGCTGCGATTTTTCTGTCGCGAGTTTTCTGTCGCACTTTTTCTGCCGCACGTTTTCTGCTGTGATTTTTTGTCCCACTTTTTCTACTGCAGTTTTTTTGACGCACTTTTCTTACTGCACTTTTCCTGCCGCACTTTTCCTGCTGCACATTTTTTGCTGCAATTTTTCTCTATCAATAAGACCTACCCAAATAACCTTTCACAAAAAATAGATATTCAATTATATTCAAGTGTGTTTAAATGAGAGAGACTTGCCTCTTATTTATACTTTCATGTAGCATCACACTTTCCTTATTTTAGGGAGTTCTCCATTTACTTTATTATTTAAATAATTTATTTTGCAAACACTTGACTTTTGGGGTCTTCTATATGACTCATGAGGGTTATTCAACTTCATATCGCCATGACTCTCTAACCGTGAGGAGTTATGTGACATTCCACATACCACTAGAAATGGAATGACAACAACTATCCATATAGGATAGTTTCATTGACAAATTCACTGACCTTCTTCTCATTATTCCATAATTAAGCATGGGTTCTCTAACCATACTTATAGTATAACTCAATCCATAAAGTTCTAAGATGATCCTTCCTACTAAAAGTGTGTGTCAAAAGAATTTTCCATCTCATAGTGGTAATAAACCCTTTGGATCATCTCCAGGAAAGACTGATTATACAAATGGAGAAGTCTTGAACATCAGTTTTAAGGCCATCCCAAAAAAAATCCTTCTTGACTCATGGGTTGCCATGTAGATTTTGAACTGTCTCCATGAATGCGGTGGCAACTGTACTAGCTTTGAAGGGATGAGAGAGTGCACAAAAGTGTGCATACTTAGTTAGTCTATCAACAATCACCATGATGACACTCTTTCCTTCAGACTTTGGTAACCCTGTGAT
>ML786741.1:664114-686693 GCA_009831015.1 Picea engelmannii | reverse complement strand
AATGAAAATGTCTCCTTGGTATATATAGGAGACTAGGAGGTATAATTACAAATAATGGCCTAAAGCCGACATAAATAAAATAACATTACTAATCTAAATTAAAACTAATGGCCTAAAGCCGACATAAATAAAATAGCATTACTTATCTAATATGCCCCAATTAAGGGGTAATGAGCCAATATTAGGGCTTAACATTAAATGTCTCTTGGCTCCATGTTGGGAATTATTTGAGGTGCTCCTCCTTGTGTGTCTACTTTCAGGACCATGCTTTTGGACCTCAGGTGGAATTTAGGTTTTCTTAGTATGATATCTATCCACATTACTAGTTGTTGTCCCATGTTTCAACTGCCTTTGTATATCTGATAGGATTTGCAATAGGACTACATGAATTTTAGTTTGTTGTTTTTGTTCTTTTATTAACCTTTCATTCTCAGTCTTACAACTCTGTAATTCTTCCATGAGGCTTCTTATAGTTTCAACAAAATCTAGAGGGGTTTCCACCAGCCTCCTCTCATCAGATTATTCTTCTCTATTGTGGGAGATTTCCCACAACTCATGGTGTGTCACCTTTCTTTACGCTATAGTTTTCCTTGTTGTCCACTGACTATTTGAGTGTTGATAAAACATTTTATGTTAGTTAATTATCTACTAGTTTATGAGAAACACATGCAATTTGTAAGGTGAAATCATATTCATTATTAGGAAACAATGGCAACACAGTTCATAATTTTAAAATATATAACAAGAACATGAATTCTGATTTCTCTCTTAAATAATGGTTTAAATAATATTCTTATGAATGGGGTAAGATAGGGTGTTACCCCTTAAAAGTTCTCTAATAAAATTTTATGAGACTTGTTCATGAGCCCAAGCAGGCCAAGTGTTGTTTCCTGCTCTAATACTAATCTATCACACACCTGAATACTAAGTACCTTTTTAAGGGATGGGGTATAAATTTTTCACTTTTTGCAATCATCTCAAATATACCCTATCACAACTCCATCATCTTTTGCTTGTCAATATCTTTCCAATGACAGTATGTTCACTAAGAAATGAACTCTGGAACAATGTTTATGAACTTACTAAGTTCTTGAGTTTACATAGGCCACATCTCTCTTACTACCACATCCCATCCCTGTGACCTCACATTGTCCACACCAATTGATGTTGTGACACCCTGGTATTGATGTGGCACTAGCCTATCCTGCAACAGTGGAACTTCGATCCATGCAACCATCGTAAATCAGGCCTTCTCCCAGCACACTCTTTGCTTACCTCCAATGAATATGATGTTAAAAAATATTCATTTCTTCTTGAATGGACAGTATCAATGCATGCAAGATCTATTGATCTATGATTAGGATCCATTCAGAACCTAAGGTTCATCAATCCTACCGGACCCCACTAAACTCATCAACCCATTGAATATTAAAATGCACCATCACACTGACGTTCTTAATCAACATCATTTATCCATGTAACTGTATGGCGCTTAGGATTGCTCGACAAGAGAATAACATTTTTCCCTCTCCTATAGTCCAATAAAAATACTTAATTAATATTTCATAGAATGTAATCCTTTGGTAATTAATTACTTAAACCTCATTAAGGATAATTATTCTCCTCAATCTAATTATCCAGTAACTAATTTTTTCTTAGCCTAATGCTCATGGCCCAGTAATTACTGAGGTTTTGCTTCCTCTTTCCCCCCTTTAGATGTAGTTTAGAACTAACCCAATTAATTTCTCATATGATAATTGTTGGTCTCCATTTTTTACTATGTTTTTTATTACATCATATCAAAAAGACCTCTATTTTCACACCCAGTACCACTCCCTCCTGGCCTTGTTATGACACATGTGACCCCTTTTTACAACTAAGTGGGCTATTCAAGGTATTCTTACATTTCAAGTTATTTTTATGTATTTTGATACTTTAAATTAACGTTGATACTAATGAGGTATGAGTTTAGGTACTATTTCTTTGAAACAACACTTACTAGTACCAGGTACTAGCTTGCACCTAGTGGAGCCCGAAGAAGCTGCTAAAGATCCGCACAACATGGCCAGAGTGGTAGACAGTGCGATTTACATGACAGATTGAGTCATCACTCATACGCTGATTCAAAGCGAGATTATAGAACTAAGTTGTTAATACTTTATGATTCACATCTTCTTGACACTTCGTGTCATAAAGATGTGGAGACCGTTTTAACTGTTTTTGAGTTATTTTCGGATCTGGGATCCGTTTGAATTAATACATTTTGTTTTAAACTATTTTTGAGGAGGATCTATAAAGAGAGAGGATCGCTCCTAAGAAACGGGGGGGGGGATTATGTTATGCTATGAGATACACATTTCTGCTAATACAATTTACCTTTGCATTATGTTACTTCGTTGTCATATGAATTGAGTATTTTCTGAGTAAATAAAGCATGAAGAATGAACCGTGTTTGCATGGAATGATAGCTGAGTAGCTTTGGTTTTATTTGTGGCGATTGTACCTCTTGGTTGGGCCCACCAACAGGTCCAAGTCACTACCTTTCTCTGTATTAGAGTTAGTTTATTTCAGTAGTTTAGAATTTACATGCATGTTAGCTTATTTGAGTTTGGGAATTAACTTGTTCAGGTTCTTGCTTAAACCATTCTTCCAACTGTATCATTTCCAACATATTGATATATTCTACGTTGATGAATGTTGAAAGCATACTTGATTTCTGTAGAACTTAAAACATGAACTAGATTTTCTCTGCTTTCAGTTTTCAATTTGAACGTGAATTAAAAGGAATGCGAGTTTGAATTTACTCTGTTTTGGTTAGGATAGTTAGTTTATTCTATTCTGTTAGGATATCTAGGTTGCAATTGAATTAGAGGAAGCTTCCAGTACCAGTAGGGTAAATAGGATATTTCTTTATTTTTCTGTGGATAGATTCAGACTTATTTTTTATGTTTAGATTTAAAGGATTTTAGGAAATAGAGGTAGGATACATTGTTTTCTGTGTCATTAGTTTACTTTCTGTGACATACTCTGTTTCTGGTCTAATTTGTTGTTACTTAGTTTGATTGCTGAAGTAGTTTTATTTTGAAATAGACATCTTACTTCTAGAATTAATTCAAAAGTAGTTGTTAAAGATATTTCATTTCTATTTAGAATTGAATGTTGTAGAATTTAAATGAGAATGCTTTACTTAGAATGCTTTTGTTTAAATTAGAATAAATGAAATAGATTAAAGATAACTTAGGCTTAGAGCAGAGTAGACAATTAGGTTCCAGTCCTACACATATAGTGTTTGTGTCTCAAAGTTTAGCTCCCTGGGTTGACATTTTATGTAAGCTATTATAGAGATATAATTAGCTCAACATTTTGGTGCCGTTGCCAAGGAGGCATTAAAATGGAATGGTGGTTAGATGTTGTCAGACCATCAATAGGTAAGCAAATTTTCATTTTCTATTCAATTAATGCAAGAGTACTGTAGGAGTATTTTAGTTTAATAATTTTACTATTTTAGTTTTGATTTCATAGTAATTCTGTTTGAATATAGGTCAGTTGAACCCATGACACTTAGTCTTAATTAGTTTCTTTACTTTGGAATTATTTACATTTCTTCAAAAAGGATTAGATTAGTTTTAGAAAAAAAATAAAAATAATTTTTCAAGATCATTTGGGTACTATAAGACCCTGGTTACTAATCCACCTATGGGGTAGGACAGCTGAACCAGAACAAGTTTAGAGATGTTCAAAAACTTGTTGAGCAGAGAAGGGCTTATTACTACAAGGAGTTTTCATAATCCTTGTCACAACATCAGATCCATGTCTGAAGATGAATCCATCTTTCCAAGTGAGTAGCAAGTCAATGAATATCCTCACCATGAAGACCTAGACCTATTCATCTATGCTTCCTCATTTGATGAAGGAGCTCAAGAATTATGGGAAGGAGAGGAAGAACACTTAGAGCCTGAAATTGCATAATTTCTTTCTTGCTTGAGACTAGAAGAAGAATATCAGCTTGGCTTGACAAGCCTAGCCAATCAAGGATTTATTCAAGTATGTACTGACACAGTTTGTCCATTCTAGCCTTTTACTTTTCAACAACTTTTGAAATCAAGATCATATGAGGAGCTGGTTCTTTATATCTTGACTTTTTTTCATAAACACTGTATGGACAATCATGATTTAGAAGTCTTGATTCAGAGGTGGTTACACTGGAAGTATGCATACACTTGAAGGAACATTTTTACTTCCAGTAGAGTAGGGTAGAATAGGAAATAAAAAAGGAATAAATAAAAAAGTAAAGAGAAAAATAAGCTTTACTATGAAAACCAGCTTGTCTGGCGTAGTTTAGCAAGATTATAGTTAGAAAACTAGGTTACTGGCTAGCTAGACTCCCAAATAAAGTTCGTTGGTGCCTACTTCATTTTCTTCACAAATCATGTTCGGTGCTTAGCTGGATGATGGAAGATTCATCAAGGCTTTCCTTCCAGCAAAGTTTCAACCCATCGACTCCAAATCATTTTTTGGGTTTGAAACTCGAGACATTTTTAGATACCTTGGAGCCTACATGCCTCAATGGTAGGTATCCTTGTCATTTTCCAAGGAAATACATCAATGTTTCTTGGCAAAAGAATTCTACAGTTCATTCGAATTCAACAAATCTATTCATGATTGTTTGAATGTATCTAGTGCCTTGATTCCCATTGACATCAAAGGTGGGACATCTCGCACTGGTTAACAACTTTCCTTATTGTTTGGTAATCTAGTGACTTCTACCTATGTTCGACATCAACAAAATCTATTCACATAGGTAGACCTGCACAAAAAAAGGAAGTATTTGGATGAAGACTTTGCAGTTTTGGTACTCATGGATAGTTTCATTAGTTCGTAGTTTTGAAGAACAGTCTATTCTTCTGTTTTCTATAAGAAATCTTGTAACATTCAGCACAGTGGACAACCTATCAGAAGAGAAATCCTCAGTCTTGTAGCAACACAATTTTTAGAGCAAAACAAGAACAGAAAATTGTCTTCTGTTACAGAAATTTCATTCTGCCATAGTACCTACAACATCTAGCAGAACCCTGACAGTCCAAAGTATTTCTGAAAAATTTGATCCTGAAGGGTAACATTGATCTAAGGACAAAACAAAAACCAGGTTCAGGGATAATCATCAGATAATGTGTTGTTATAAACAGGAGGTTTTTCTTCTCAGCAGGATATTATTGGTTCAAATTTCTCTACAGATCTCAGATTGTTTCATCAGTACCAGTCAGTACCATCACAGGATCCATCAGCTATGGTGGTCATTAGAAATACAAGTGCAGATCACAATTTTCACGCCCTTCAGATACAGACTTGAACTCAAAATCTCTACAGCAAGAAATGGTAACAAGGGGATAGGTAATCTAACTCAGGTATGCTTAGTTCATGTTGGTTTAATGTATTTAAATTACATATTAATAGTTTGAACTGAGAATTCTTTGTTACCCCATAATGTTTCATTATATCCACACTCTGTACCTAATAAACCAATCCGCATCGACATTTCATGTCACAAAGTTCACATGACTCATTTATGACAACACTCTGCACTCATGTATGACTATCATCATTTCCCTACACACCATCGACCCCCACGACAATTCAAATGCTCTACTATGATTCTTCTCCCGGCTACCTCACACATCACACTCCATTTTCCTATTACCCTCATCTAAGTTTCACTGCTTACCTGTAGACCATTCCTGTGATAACCAGTGAAATCATGGTGGAAAATCGTCATGAACCGGAGACATATGCAGACTTAGAGGCCCTTCCGGAGTATGAAGCAACCAGAAACATCTTTCAAAAAGCGGGATGGGAGCCGTTTTTTAAAAAATTCGATGGATATGATGACTCAATTACGCTTCAGTTTACTCTGCGTTTTCAAGGTGGGTTCGCTAAAGTGGGTGAGCTAGAATTCGAGGTCACCGAAAAATTCATTTCTGAGGCAATTCAACTACCCACCATTGGTTAGAGATGGACAAAGGGTCAGCATGTTGACAAGAAACTCTGCACGCATCTTCTGAAACCACAGTATCGTAAGATACAATGGTCAAAAGGCACATCACGGTCATGGTTAGAACCAAAATGGGCTCAATTGTTGGCTATCCTCCAACGTTACCTTACTTGCGAAGGACGGTATACAATCATATTTCCCTGCCATGCYCGCCAACTGCTGCATTTCAAAGGTAATCATCTGATGAACATACCCTACTTTCTGTTGAAAAGTTTAAAGAAAATGGCAGAACAGGTTCGAAAGGCCAAAGATTTTCGAGGAAGTTTATTTCATTTTGGTCTTGTAAAGATATTGATTAAGTCTGCGTTGTCCCAGAAACAAGAAAATTGGGATATATTTGTTGTAAGAACCCTAGCCTCTGACAAGTCTAAAGATAAAAGTGTTAAGCCTGCTCCTCCACAGATGAAGTTGAACTCTAGGAAAAAGAGTATTAAAACCCCGACCAAAATCTGTGATGACCTTGAGAATATACCAGATAGCACAATTGAAGCCAGTGCTGGAGACCCTGGTACAGAACATTCATTTGATGCCCATGGGTCTGATGGAGTGGAAATACATCAAGAAACTGTGAAGAACACTACTCCTACGGAGGCAAATGTTGAAACTCAGATTCCTTCTCCAACTGCTATGAACATTATTGACGTGGAAGAACTGGCAGAGTTGACTAACAGACCTAGGAGAAACCCAGAACGGAAATGTAAAAGAGCATTGTCAGGTATGGATAGATCTATGCCCAGTTACCCACCACAAGACAAGTTAAAAAGTAGGGATCCTAAGGAGGCTCCAGAACCCTCTGAAATGACTTGGACTCTATCCCAATTAATTCGAAAAGCCCGTAAAGTGGATTGACAAGCTACTACACCCAAAGGAATTGAGCAGAATGAGCCAATTCCAGTACCAACAGATACCCCTGCTCGGATACATAGAGAGTTCACTCCTGAACCTAGCCCAGTTGATAATCTCGATCCAATTGACACCTATGAACGAAGTCCAGATGATTTCACTCCTGAACTCAGTCCAGATCATAATCCCGATCCAGTTGACACCCCTGCTCAAAGTCCAGACGAGTTCACTCATGCATCCAGTCCTCAAACACAGCTAGGACAAGATAAAACATTTGAAACCTACTATGAAATTTCATCCAGTAAATCCTTGAGACCAATGGTAGCCAGATTAGAAAGAAAGAATAATAGGTTGAAAGAGAATCTACATGAGTACACCATATTGGATCGACATATCAAAACAGAAAATGAACTCATGAAAGTCAGGGTAATTCATCTCTTGTCCAAAATTGAAAGATTAAAACAGAAGAATAAGGGTCTTTTCCAAAGGAAAGGGAAACTACAGAATACTTCTAGAAAGCATATTATCATCAACCGAGTCCTCAAGAAAGAAATCAGAAATATGAAGAAACATGAGAGGTTACAAATGTTGGTTGCAGCTGCTGCAACGCTCTGATTGCTATCAGTCTTTGACTTTTTTTTGTTGCCTGACGACAGGCAAAGACTTCAGTTTGGGGGCATGTTGGTCTCCAGTTTTGACTATGTTTTTTCTTACATCATATAAAAAAGACCTCTATTTTCACACCCAGTACCACTCCCTCCTGGCCTTGTTATGACACATGTGACCCCTTTTTACAACTAAGTGGGCTATTCAAGGTATTCTTACATTTAAAGTTATTTTTATGTATTTTGATACTTTAAATTAACGTTGATACTAATGATGTATGAGTTTAGGTACTATTTCTTTGAAACAACACTTACCAGTACCAGGTAGCATCTTTCACCTAGTGGAGCCTGAAGAAGCTGCTAAAGATCCGTACGACATGGCCAGAGTGGTAGACAGCGTGATTTACATGACAGATTGAGTCATCACTCATACGTTGATTCAAAGCGAGATTATAGAACTAAGTTGTTAATACTTTATGATTCACATCTTCTTGACACTTCGTGTCATAAAGATGTGGAGACCGTTTTAACTGTTTTTGAGTTATTTTCGGATCTGGGATCCGTTTGAATTAATACATTTTGTTTTAAACTATTTTTGAGGAGGATCTATAAAGACAGAGGATCGCTCCTAAGAAATGGGGGGGGGGTTATGTTATGCTATGAGATACACATTTCTGCTAATACAATTTACCTTTGCATTATGTTACTTTGCTGTCATATAAATTGAGTATTTTCTGAGTAAATAAAGTGTGAATAATGAACCATGTTTGCATGGAATGATAGCTGAGTAGCTTCGGTTTTCTTTGTGGCGATTGTACCTCTTGGTTGGGCCTGCCAACAGGTCCAAGTCGCTACCTTTCTCTGTATTAGAGTTAGTTTATTTCAGTAGTTTAGAATTTACATGCATGTTAGCTTATTTGAGTTTGGGAATTAACTTGTTCAGGTTCTTGCTTAAACCATTATTCCAACTGTATCATTTCCAACATATTGATATATTCTACGTTGATGAATGTTGAAAGCATATTTGATTTCTGTAGAACTTAAAACATGAACTAGATTTTCTCTGCTTTCAGTTTTCAATTTGAACGTGAATTAAAAGGATTGCGAGTTTGAATTTACTCTATTTTGGTTAGGATAGTTAGTTTATTCTGTTCCGTTAGGATAGCTAGGTTGTCGTTGAATTAGAGGAATCTTCCAGTACCAGTAGGGTAAATAGGATATTTCTTTATTTTTCTGTGGATAGATTTAGACTTATTTTTGATGTTTAGATTAAAAGGATTTTAGGAAATAGAGGTAGGATACATTGTTTTCTGTGTCATTAGTTTACTTTCTGTGAAATACTCTGTTTCTGGTATAATTTTCTGTTACTTAGTTTGATTGCTGAAGTAGTTTTATTTTGAAATAGACATCTTACTTCTAGAATTAATTCAAAAGTAGTTGTTAAAGATATTTCATTTCTATTTAGAAATGAATGTTGTAGAATTTAAATGAGAATGCTTTAGTTAGAATGCTTTTGTTTAAATTAGAATAAATGAAATAGATTAGAGATAACTTAGGCTTAGAGCAGAGTAGACAATTAGGTTCCAATCCTGCACATACAGTGTTTGTGTCTCAAAGTTTACCTCCCTGGGTTGACATTTTATGTAAGCTATTATAGAGATATAATTAGCTCAACAATAATTATGAGTAATTATATTATAACACAATGAGGTTAATTTCTTCGTAATATACTTAAGTTGATTAACCTTAATTAAGGTATGTAATTCAATCCCTACCCGACACATAACTCCATACTGAATTTTCACATAATGCCACACATACACACACAAAGATATATATATATATATATATATATATATATATATTGCCTCGAGAAAAGGATTAATTATATTCAAATTGATATTTAATATTATAAATTTATTCTTTTATTAATTATATTATAATATGATTAAAAATATCAAAGGAGCACTTAGGATTATTGATATGCATTAATACCTAAGCCTCTGGACTTTGGTGAAAATTCCTCATCATGCTTTTCTGAATATACCTAAATCTCCTGAATGACAGAGTTCCATAGACGGTCCCACTTATACTATACTATACCTTTGTGCAAATATAATCAATTATATCTCCATATAATATAATTAATTCTATCTAATGTTTATTATAACATTGGAATATGGGGAAATAGGTTCGTCCTTCAACCATTTTTATCTCACATTCTATATTCCCCAAACATCCTAGAGTCCCAAAGCTCCAAACTCTCAGAGTTTTAGAGTCCTGATCTCCGAGAGCCCCAAACTCCTGAAGGGTCCATGCTTACATGTGATTTCACATTAAATATTAAATTTAAAAGGAAAAAATGATTGGTACTTTATCACATACATGTATCACAATAAAATCTTTTAATATATATATATATATATATATATATATATATATATATATATATATATATATATATATATATATTTCATATCTTTGGAAAATTGCGCCTAGTTTTACAAAATCCCAAATAATATATTTCATATTCGAATGAGAGAGATAGTTCTCTGGGTCAACTCCTTCGACCTTCCCACACATCCTTTATACTCAAATCTCCCAAAGCCCCAAACTGGCCCAACTTATGTACGTTTCAACATCATTTAATATTTAAAAAGGAAAGGAGAAGAGTTGGTCTTATTTATGTGTGAGTATTTTAATAAAATTTATTATAACATATTACAATAACACGTTTCCTTGATAATGACACCCAAGCTTAATAAATTTCCAATTATTAATTTTAACATTGGAATGAGGTAGGATCTCTGGGTCAATTACTCCATCTCTTCCTAGTAATCTCCATTCTTCAAACATCCCAGAGTCCCAGAGTTCCAGAGGGGACCCACATGTATTTCTTTATGATTTAAATATACTAAATTATTTTGGGATTGTAATATAATCTATAGTATAATAAAGGTATATTATGACAAATTATGTTGATTGATCACATTAAATACAATAATAATAATTAATTATAATTCTTATCTAAGCAACCCTATACAAGGAAAAGTAGGGTTCGACCTTTGACGACTTTGGATCATGGATTCCATTACCCAAACATCTCAGAGCCCCAAATCCTCGAACTCCCAGAGTTCTGAAGATCATGAGATGGTTAAGGCATTTAGGAATGGGTTATTCCTTGGTGTACTTTGGTATTTGGAAACCATATTTATTTTTATTTCTTTTGGCTTCATTGGTTTCATTCTCTAGGAAACTTTACCCTCTATTTTTTTGGAAGTGTAATATATATAGTCTTGCACAATCTTGTTACCTGGAAAATTTAAAGGAAATTATTTTCTCTCACAAAAAAATAAGAAAAGGAAAAATATAGTTTTTTAGTGTTTATAAAGGGATTTAATAAAAGTTTATATTCCAAGGAAATTTCTCCATTTTGTAAATTAAAAACATAATTATAATCTCTCCCTTCTCATGCCTAAATGCGGAAATTTTATTTCCTTATTACCGTGCTTTACTACTCTTACTAAATTTAAGGAAATTCGTCCTAAGACAAATATTTAATGGGGTTCTTCCAAATTTTAGGATATTTAACACAAGTTTAACATAAATGTTTATTTATGCCTCAAATAAAATTTTCAAAACTTTTTTATTTTAATTCAATTAGGAAAATGTCATGTTTATTTCCTAATTATTTTTCCTCAGTAATCATTTATAAAGACTTTTAAAGTTTGTCCATATTTGGGATTATTTCCTAAATTCCACACATCCTCTAAGATTGCTAGCACAGGATTTGAGGACATACTAAAATAGAACACCATTATGCAGAAAAATCACTCTCTCTTCTTTCATATGTTTTATAGAGATTTTAAATTATTCAGTCACCATTTCTCAAGCATGCATTAAACTGTACAACACAACCAACCACAACATCCACTCATAGAAATCTTCTTTTAGCACACAAATAGTCAAGAGATAAGTAAGTAGATCAAATGAGCTTCAACAAGGACAATCTCTTCATTTTACTTAAATTTCTCAAGTCACTTTTGTCAGAAATTAAACTTACATAGTTCTAAAACATAGAGTAAAATTTTCTCTGATCTAAACACTATAGAGATTTAACCAAATATACTTTTATAGAAACCAAATAGTGATGAAACTGCTAAAAATGGTGCCATTTTCCTCCCAACCTTAGGCACAAAACCTTCTAGATAGATTTATCGTTGGCCACCCCCTAGCTAGATCATGATGCCTAGAGAGAGACTCTTTATCTTGTTCAGCAAGAACCAGGGACGAAGATCACTCTCCTCTTCCTAAAGGAATTTAGCATATTGTTTCTCTCTACACCAAGAAAGGTTTTCTACAATGAGTGCTTCCGCAGTCACTCATCTTCTCCGCAACCTTGTTTATCAGCTTGGACTGAAAACATTTGCCAACAAATTCTTGTGCCCATAATTTTTTTTTCCAGTTCTCTTCAAAACCATAGATTTGCACATCCTCTCCCTCTTCAGGAATGGTCACCAGAATCATTCATGTTTCCTCCTCTCTTCTACCCATAAATTTCCTCTATTTTCTTACCTTCCCCAACAAGATTTCATGGGTCCAAATCCTCATTTTATGGTTAGGTAAAGAAGTTTTTCTAGGTGGGTACTCTTCCCATATCCTCATTGACTCGTAAGGAGGACTTCCCAAATACCACCCTGACTGGTAATTAAATACTCTAGGTCAGAGGACTATTTTCGGTCTGAGGAATTCATATCCAGTAGAATACTGGTCTTCTAGGGTCATCTCAACCATTATTGGTTCCCCTCACCATCTCTCTCATACATCATGATCTACCTTGGAAAACCCTTTCAATATTTATGCAACACTTTCCATTTTATTTAGTAACATGAATATATACATTACCTTTTATAACAAAAATGTTCATCAATTCCAACATTGATGCAAACGCGCCACCTAGGGCACATCTGCTGCCATCAGGACCTTCTCTTCCTTTGGCCCGAAGAGTTGAAATACTCTTCAAATCCCTTATCGGGACTTTACTACACCCACAGGACTCACCTTATGATCTCCCTTTGCCCTACCGGGAAATCGGACCTCGTGTGATCGTGAGTCCTGCAATCATAGGTTCGGGTCTCCCAATTCCCCGAAACCTGATGAAATATCCACCCACGTGTTCCTTTCTTCCGTCGGGAATGTCCCCGTCGGGAAATTAGCACTTGCGAGGTCGTGAATCACTCACCTCACGAATCCCCGATTCCTGATCTTCGATGGCACTCTCTGCACCCCTTAGCTCCCTCCGGCTAACTCTTTCCGCATGTGACCTGCTGGTCCACAAGACCACGGTCCTTTCCCCTATCGAAGTTTCAGAATTCGTGAGATTGAAATGTGTAGAACTTACATCCTCACGATCTCTGATTCTCCGATCCCTGATGCCACCTGGCGTTGACTCCAACAAGGGCTGACCTTCCGACAACTGTCCTCCACTATGGCCCTTAACCCTATTGAGAAATCACGTATTGGAATATCACAATTCCTGTTGTCAATGTACACGGGACTTTCAATTCCCCGAACCCCGATATAAATTTCCACCTGTCCTCTGTTCTAGCACCTGGGGCCCACAATCTTGTGGTGATCGGGAAATCGCGTTTCGGAGTTTCGCAACTTCAAATGCGGTGGTTCACAGAACTTCCAAAGTTTCGAACCCCGATGTGCGATGACACCTGTTCCCCACTAAGGTACTATGACTGTGGGACCGTCGCGTTTCGGGATTTCACAACTTCTCCTGTCGTGATTTCCTCGTCACCAAGAATCCCGAAATACTGAACCCTGATGCACATGTGAACTCTCTCTCCTCCACGTCACCACTTCCTCGTCGCTATATTGAGTGTTGTGAAATCACAACTTCTAATGTAAGGATTCCTTTGTATGAGGAAACCCCGAAATGTCGAACCCTGACTCTTTCAGATCCTTAGACACGTGTCCCCAAAATCAATGGCTTCGACCGTGTCAAGAAATCGCGGATCGCGATTCTGTTATGAAAGAGTTTCAAGACTCAGGAAACCCCGATATCCCAAACTCCGACCCTCCGGGATCTCTCGCCACATGTCACTGTCGTTGGATGGCTCTGATCTGATCAAGAAATCGCGGATCGTGATTCCTTGTTGCACAAATTATTTGCCTGTGAAAACTTTGATGCCCCCAAACGGCGACTCGTCTGGATCTCCTACCACGCGTCCTCACCGATGGATGGTTCAAAACTCCCGTCGGGAAATCGTGAATCGTGATTCCAACATACGAGAGTTCTATGCCCTTGGAAACCAGAATTCTCCGATGAATTGAACCCCGACTCTACTCTGGATGTCTGACGCGTGTCTTGCCAAGATCAATGGCTGAGATCCTTTCTCGGGATTTCGCAAACTACAAGGTCCCAATTCTCTATCTTGACCAAACCTCGATGACGCCAATATCCTGCTAACTCCTCCAGGACTCCTCCTCTGTGAGCTAGGGCTTAAACTCTCCGCAACTTTCTGAGATCTAATGGCTGACGGGATTTCGTCGATCTCTTGTACAAATCTTGACCGTCGATTCCTCTTTTCCCTTATTAAGGACTTCTTGGCACGGAAACCTCCTGTGCAGTCTTCGATAATGAAATCATGAAGGTGTTGTAACTCCCGAGCTTTTCCACAGTGATTCTTTCAGAGGGACTTGTGCGCACTCCTTGCACTCAACGTTCAACAACTTCCCAAGTGTTGAATCCTTCAGACTCTACACTCTTCCTGCAGCAACAGTCTTCAATCTCCTTTGCTCAGATTAACAACTGAGGCTTCTTCTTCAACCTAAGCACTCCTTGCACAGATTCAACAACCTACTTCCACTTTCGGGTGAATGAGAACAAAAGTTAGGCTACTGAGACTCCATTAACGCACTCCTTGCGGATGAATTCAACTGCACACCTTGCAGGAATCTCCTGGCTCAGAAAGAGAAACAATTGAACCTCACTCTCTCTCCCTTTTAGACTTCAATTTGAAACATGAAATCACATGCACAACATATACAAAAAAAATGCATAACAAGAAAGCAAACATTCATGAGCACCTCAACAATATACATAGAGAAACAACACCAACCATGAATTTGAATAAGAAATTTCTTCTATTAATTCAAATGCTTGTACATGGGTGTTCTTCATACACTATTCTCTACTTGCTCTTCTCTTCTCCTAAGTCTTCTATTCATCTACAAAGATACAATGAGGGGTGTCTATATCTATTTTCCCTCTAAGACTCTAAACTATCAAATCTAGAATTAAAAATCCTATCTACCAGAATTAACTAGATTAAATGCCTCTTATCTACCAAAGGACGAGAGCTTAAGGCTCAAGGTCCAATAAAATATATAATGTGCCTCCATAAAATGGCTTCATTAAAGACTTGTGCTACAATCCCAAATCACTTTCAAAAATTTGGGTTTGTTTATCCAGCTGATCTCCACTTGATGTGCTGGCTCGCTTGATGAGTTGGTGATGCTCTTGCATCATACTCCTCGGCTTGAAAATTTTCATGGGCTCCTATCCATGAGCTCCTACATGGTCTGTCCATGTTTTTGAATCACTGCTTTAGTCTCCCAGCTAGCATCTTCCACTGGATGGTTTTTCCATTTGACCAGATACTCGAAGTATTGCTTCCGCCTGGTCTTTTTTCTCACCCTCTTGTCAAGTATACGCTCCATCTGTGGCTTTTCTGCAATCGACATCTTCTTCTGCCACTGGATTTCTACTTGTTCATAACTTCCAGCTCCTTCTTCCTCAGCCTTATATGGATATAAGTCTGAGACATTGAATGTCGGAGATATTTCGATCTCATTCGGCAACTCAATTTCATAAGCGTTTTCTCCCAACTTCTTCAGGACTCTGCATGGCCCAATTTTCTTCATTTTCAGCTTGTTGTATGTTCCCCTTGGGAAACTTTCCTTCCCTAGATGTTCCAGAACTAGATCACCAACTTCGAACTGAAGTTGTCTCCAATGTTGATCCGCTCTGCGCTTATATTCCTAGTTTGATTCCAGCAATCGCTCCTTCACCCTGCTGTGAAGTTCTTCCATCGCCTCTATGAATTCTTCAGCGCTTGCACTCTTAGTCATTATCTTCTCTGAATCCCTCAGTTCAGATAATCCTCTTGGCTTCCTATACAATCTCAAATGGACTTTTTCCTGTGCTCCTGTTCACTAAGTTGTTGTACGCAAACTCTGCCTGTGGCAACACATTGTCCCAACTGTTGTGGTGCTCTGTCACCAAGCTTCTTAATAAATCTCCCAGAATTCTATTTACCACCTCTATTTTCCCATCCGTCTGAGGATGATAAGCATAACTAAACATCAAGTTAGACCCATCTTATTCCAGAGTGTCCTCTAGAAATTTCCAATGAATTTTGTATCCCTGTCTGATACTATGCTTCTGGGTAACCCGTGAAGTCTAACAACCTCGTTGAAAAACAAATTTACGATGTGAGTCGCATCGCTGGTCTTCTTGCATGAGATAAACTGTGCCATTTTGGAAAACCTGTCAACCACCAAAAAGATCGAATCATGTCCTCTTTGCATCCTAGGAAATCCCAATACGAAATCCATACTGATTTCATCCCACAGCCTCTCGGGTATGGGTAATGATTGATAGAATCCCGCATTCTACTTCCTGCCCTTTGAATGCTGGCAAATTCTACATCTGTCAACAAACTTCTTGAATTCCGACCACATTCCTGGACAAAAGTATGCTTCGCTTAGCTTTGCAAATGTCTTGTTGTAGAAAAAATGCCCTGCTAATCCACCATTGTGCTTCTCTTTTAGCAGATTCTCCCTCATGGAGCAATTTGGAATGCATAATTGATTTCCTCTAAACAACAGTCCATTTTGGATCATGTAATCTATCCATGGGCTTCTATCTCTGAGAACTGGATTCTCAACTACTTCATATGCCTCTGCAAAATTTGCATCACCTACATACATGTCCCTAAGATTTTCAAAACCCAATGTCTTGACTCAGAACTCCTGCAGCAACAAACACTTCCTGCTCAAAGCATCAACCACTTTGTTAGCAGTACCTGAAATGTGTTTAATTACAAATGTAAAATTCCGCATATACTCTACCCATTTGGCATGTTTCTGATTCAACTTCTCCTGTTGAGTCACAAACTGTAATGCATGATTATCACTATACAAAACAAATTCTTTCGGAATCAAGTAATGCCTCCACTTCTTCAACGCCTGTATGATAGCATAATTTTTTTTTTCATACGTGGAGTACTTCACCTTTGCCTCATCCAACTTCTCACTAAAATATGCAATTGGTATGTCCTCCTGATTCAAGACCGCTCCTATGGCAAAGCCACTTGCGTCACATTTCACCTGGAACACCTTCGTAAAATCCGGCAACACCAAAACCGATTGTTCTGTGATCTTTCGCTTCAACAGATTGAAGCTCTTTTCTGCCTCTTCAGTCCAATGAAAATATTTATGTTTCTTCTTGACAGTATCCATCATTTCTACGCTAATTCCATTGAAATTCCTGATGAATTTTCGGTAGAAACTAGCCAGTCCATGAAAAATTCTCACCTCGAAAATATTCCTCGGTGATGGCCAATTTTTAATTACCTCCACTTTACTTGGATCCATCTTTAATTCATTTTCCAATATGACAAACCCCAAGTAAATGAGTTATGTCTTCGTAAATGAATATTTCTTCATGTTGATCAACAACTTCTCTTGTTGTAGCTTCCTCATTACTGCAACTAAATGCTTCAAATTCTCTTCTTTTGTTTTGTTGAAAATCAATATGTCATCCAGATAAACAATGACAAACTTACCAATGAATTCCTTCAACACTTCATTCATTAACCTCATAAAGGTACTCGGTGCATTCGTCAAGTCAAACGGCATGAATAGCCATTCATACAACCCTTTGTTGGTTTTGAAGGTTGTCTTCCATTCATCGCCTTCCCTCATGCGAATCTGATGGTATCCGCTTTTCAAATCAACCTTTGAAAAAATTTTGGCTCCACTTAAACAGTCCATCAAGTCATCTATTTGTGGCAATGGAAACCTGTACCTGATGGTTATCTTGTTAATGGCTCTGGAATATGTACACATTCTCCAACCTCCATCTTTCTTTGGACTCGGTACCGTTGGAATGACACACAGACTTAAACTTTCCCTAATCAGTCCTTTATCCAATAGTTCCTGTACCTGCCTTTTAACTTCTTCATTTTCCTGTGGCGTCAACTTGTACGCAACTTTGTTTGGCAAATTGGCTCCTGGTATGATGTTTATATGATGACTCACACTCCTCATCGGTGGTAATGAATGAGGTAATTTGTCTACCACAATGTCAGCGAACTCTTCCAGCAGTTCCTGAATTTCTTCCGGCAAGTCATCCACTCTTGTGTTGGTCAAAACAACTTTTGGTTTCCTGACCACAAAGAATTGTGAATCTTCCTTCTTCTTTACTTCTGCCAGAAGTTCCTTCCCACTCATGAGAAGTACAGTATTTATCATTTCTGGTTTTACTTCTTTATCTTTAATTGGAAGTAGCATATGTGTACTTCCATTCTTCTCCAAAGTATACGTATTCATCTTCCCATCATGAACTACGTTCCTTTCATATTTCCATGGTCTGCCTAGCAATAAATGACATACATCCATAGGAATAACATCACAGAGTATTTTATCATTATATCCTCCTATCTTGATGTCAACTAAGAACTGTTTGGTGACATTTACCTGATGTCCTTTTTGTAGCCATGAAACTTTGTATGGACTCGGGTGATCAGTTGTATCCAGCTCTAGTTTCTCCACCGTCTCGGTTGAAATGAGATTGTCTGTGCTTCCACTATCCACAATAACCTTGCACTTCCTATCTTTGGTCTTGCATGTGGTTCTAAAAAGTCTGTTTCTCTGAGCCGTGTCCTCCACCTCCTTCTTGGGTGTTAAGAGAACCTTACGCATAATCAACGACCTTCCGTCTTCTGCGTCTTCTACTTTAGCAACTTGCCTCTGTGCCTCGGCGATGTGAGATTCTCCTCCATCCTTCTTCCTATCTAGATAGTCAACTGCCTTGTGTCCATTCTTTCCACACGTGAAGCATGTGATGACTCCACCTCTGCCCCTTCCTCTACCTCTGGTGTGAGGAAATGTGTTATTATCAGCGTATCCTCCACTCTGTCCTGTCTGCTGCCTTCGCTGTTCAGCATGCTGGCCTCGCTGTGAATTTACACCTCTTTCTGTTCTAGTCTAAGGTTTCTTCCAGTCATCCTTAGATTTATGGAATCTATCTTGAGCAACTGACTTACCTTTTGGTTGGCTCCTACCTTGGCCTCGTTGTGTTGGCTTACGGCTTAGCTTCTCTTCATCTTTTAACGCCATTTGATACGCATCCTCCACCATTCTGATGGTCATCATACTCATCTCATCCTGGATATCTTATCTCAAGCTATTCATATACCTGGCAACTTTTTCATCATCGCTCTCCCGATGAACTGCTCTGATATTTAGCTTGCAGAATTCATCAGTATACTCCTTTATTGTCATCAGCTTCTATCTCAGGTTCTGCATCCTCCTGAACAGTGTGATTTGATAATCCCTTCGGATGAACTTTTCCTTCATCTTCGCAATCATTCGATCCCAACTTTTGATCTTTTGCTTGCCTTTGGAACATCTATATGCTTGAAGTTCGTCCCACCATAATGTTGCATGTCCCTTCAATCGTGTGACAACATGCCTGACCTTTTTATCTTCTTCGATGTCTTCATAATCAAAGTAGGTGTCAAGATCTCTAATCCAATCTAGAAGCTCTTCTGCATCTAGACTCCCTTCATAAGATGGAATGTCCATCTTTGTTTTTGAACTCATCCGGGCAATAACTTTAATTAATCGCTCATTGGATGCATCTTTGGCTACAACTTCTCCTTGTTGTTCAACTTCAACTTTTCCTTCAGAGTCGCTCAGATCTCCAACATTTTCTATGCATCTTTGCGCTGCTTCCATATCTTCTAATCTCGCTCGGAGATCACGTATCTGCCTTTCCATATCAAGATTCTGTACTTGTCTCCCTCTTCCTCTCTGTTTTCCCCTATCCTTTGGATCGGGTGATTGTCTTTCTCTCCTCGGCGGCATCGTGAAATTTTCCTTTCTTCTCTGCTACAGAAAGCAAAGAGATTTTCTCGCTCTGATACCACTCTGATGCAAACGCCCCACCCAGGGGATGTCCGCTCCCATCAGGACATTCTCTTCCTTTGGCCCGAAGAGTTGAAATACTCTTCAAATCCCTTATCGGGACTTTCCTACACCCACAGGACTCACCTTATGATCTCCCTTTTCCCTATCGAGAAATCGGACCTCGCGTGATCGCGAGTCCTACACTCACAGGTTCGGGTCTCCCAATTCCCTGAAACCCGATGAAATATCCACCCACATGTTCCTTTCTTCTGTCGGGAATGTCCCTGTCGGGAAATCGACACTTGCAAGGTCGTGAATCACTCACCTCATGAATCCCCTATTCCTGATCTCTGATGGTGCTCTCTGCACCCCTTAGCTCCCTCCAGCTAACTCTTTCCGCATGTGACCTGCTGGTCCACAAGACCACGATCCTTTCCCCTATTGGAGTTTTGGAATTAGTGAGATTGAAATGCGTAGAAATTACGTCCTCAGGATCTCCAATTCTCCGATCCCCAATGCCACCTGGTGTTGACTCTAGTGAGGGTTGACCTTCCAACAACTGTCCTCCACTACGACCCTTAACCCTATCGGAAAATCGCGTATCGGAATATCGCGATTCTCGTTGTCAATGTACACGGGACTTTCAATCCCCCGAACCCCGATATAAATTGCCACCTGTCCTCTATTCTATCACCTGGGGCCCACACTCTTGTGGTGATCGGGAAATCGCGTTTCATATTTTTGCGATTTCAAATGCGCTACTTCACAGAACTTCCAACGTTCCGAACCCGGATGTGCGATGACACTTGTTCCCCACTGAGGTACTATGACTGTGGGACCGTCGCATTTCGGGATTTCACGACTTCTCGTGTCATGATTTCCTCATCACCAAGAAAACTGAAATACCGAACCCCGATGCATGTGTGAAATCTCTCTCCTCCACGTCACCGCTTCCTCATCGCTATATCGGGTGTCGCGAAATCGCGACTTCTAATGTAACAATTCCTTTGTATGCGGAAACCCCGAAATGCCAAACCCTGACTCTTTCAGATCCTTGGACACGTGTCCCCCAAATCAACGACTTTGACCGTGTCGGGAAATTGCAAATCGCGATTCCGTTATGCAAGAGTTTCATGACTCCGGAAACCCCGATATCCCGAACTTCGACCCTTCGGGATCTCTCACCACATGTCACTGTTGTTGGATGACTCTGATCTGATTGGGAAATCATGGATTGTGATTCCTTGTTGCAAAAATTCTTTGCCTGTGAAAACTCCAATGCCCCCAAACGCCGACTCGTCCATATCTCCTGCCACGCATCCTCACCGATGGATGGTTCAAAACTCCCGTCGAGAAATTGCGAATCGTGATTCCAGCATACAAGAGTTCTATGCCCTCAGAAACCCCGATTCTCCGATGAACTGAACCCCGACTCTGCTCCGGATGTCTGACACGTGTCTTGCCAAGATCAATGGATGATATCCTTTCTCAGCATTTCGCAAACTACAAGGTCCTGATTCTCTGTCTTGACCAAACCCCGATGACACCAATATCCCGCTGACTCCTCTGGGACTCCTGCTCTGTGAGCTAGGTCTTAAACTCTCTGCAACATTCTGAGATCTAACGACTGACGAGATTTCGTCGATCTCTTCTACGAATATTGACCGTCGATTCCTCTTTTCCCTTCTTAAGGACTTCTTGGCACGGAAACCTCCTGTACAGTATTCGATAATGATATCATGAAGGTGTTGTACCTCCCGAGCTTTTCCACTCTGATTCTTTTAGAGGGACTTGCGCTCAACATTCAACAACTTCCCAAGTGTTGAATCCCTCAAACTCTGCACTCTTCCTGCAGCAACAGTCTTTAATCTCCTTTGCTCGAATTAACAACTGAGGCTTCTACTTCATCCTGTGCACTCCTTGCATGAATTCAACAACCTACTTCCACTTCTGGGTGAATGAGAACAAAAGTTGAACTACTGAGCCTCCATCAACGCACTCCTTGCGGATGAATTCAACTACACACCTTGCAGGAATCTCCTGGCTCAGACAGAGAAACAATTGAACCTCACTCTCTCTCCCTTTCAGACTTCAGTTTGAAACATGAGATCACATGCATAGCATATACAAAGAAAATGCATAACAAGAAAGCAAACATTCATGAGCACCTCAACAATATACATAGAGAAACAACACCAACCATGAATTTGAATCAGAACTTTCTTCTATTAATTCAAATGCCTGTACATGGGTGTTCTTCATACACTATTCTATGCTTGTTCTTCTCTTCTCCTGAGTGCTTCTATTCATCTACAAAGATACAATGAGGGGTCTCTATATCCGTTTTCCCTCTCAGACTCTAAACTATCAAATCTAGAATTAAAAATCCTATCTACCAGCATTAACTAGATTAAATGCCTCCTATCTACCAAAGGACGAGAGCTTAAGGATCAAGGTCCAATACAATATATAATGTGCCTCCATAAAATAGATTCATTAAAGACTTGCGCTACAATCCCAAAGAACTTTCAAAAATTTGGGTTTGTTTATCCAGCTGATCTCCATTTGATGTGCTGGATTGCTTGATGAGTTGGCGATGCTCCTGCATCAAACATCCACAAATATTTAGTTTTCCGATAGTCTTTTAGCAGGTTATAGTTATATTTACAGGCTGGGGGAAACAAGGGTATTACATGGGGGAGATGTGAGGGATTTATTAATGGAGAGAGAGAGAGAGAGGGAGGAAGGTGGAGAGATAGGTAAAGAGAATGTTAGAGAGGTGGGAAGGAAAATAAATGTAGAGAGAGAGAGGGAAGGGGGGATATACAAAGAGAGGGGAGGGGGGATATATATATAGAGAGAGATAGAGATAGTG
>ML786741.1:616847-628481 GCA_009831015.1 Picea engelmannii | reverse complement strand
CAACATTTCCAACCTTCCCTCTATAGTCTCGATGATATCATTTTGTGATAAATATCTACCTGGCTAAGCATTACAAAGAAACACATGGTGGGGTACTCTTGAGATAAAAGAATTTGTAATTTGTCATTTTTAACAAAATAAAACAGATAAACAATAGGATTTGTAATTTGTCATTTTTAACAAAATAAAAAGATAAACAATAAAATTTGTAATTTGTCATTTTCAAGATAATAAAAAGATAAACAATAAAAGATATGGTGTATTATTTTTGAAAGGTAAGTTTTAATTGGCAGGAAATTTGAAGTTGGAAGCCACAATAACAGAGATTAATTTTTTTTTTAAATTACAATGATATTTTATATTACAATTTATAGAGATAATGATACATTTTAAATCTTATTTCAATAAAATGGAAGGTGAGTATAAAAATTACCAATTTAAATTGTTATTCTTCTTCTGATTGGAAAAATATAAATAGTATTAGATATGGCTGGTTGATAGCAACAACAAATTAGAACAAATACTTAGTATGGCTTGAAGGAAAACATACATGCATTAAAAGTGTAGCTTAGTACTTGTTTTATAGTGATATTTTAAATAAATATAATGGAAATATTTGTAATAAATTATGTATTTGTAATAATGGAATAAAAATATTTACATTTTAATTTAATATCATTTTAATTTAAAGTTATCTATTTTGAAACTCCTTCCCAAGCTTCAATTTCCTTAATGTTGAAGCTCCCAAAAAACTCTCAAGTTCCCAAAATAGTTCCCGCCAATAAGGACTTTTCCTACCAATTCCCAAGCTCCCAAAAAAGTTAAATATTTATATTTTAAATTTATTAAATAAAAAAAATATCCCATTTATTATAAAAACTAATATTTAAAATAAATATATATATATATATATATATCATTTTTCAAATTTCAATAAATCAAAATTGATCTCAATTTAAATTAAAAATAACTATATGTAAACTTCACTGCATGAAGCAAATAAATGAGCTTATATATATGTAAAAATCCAAACCTGCACCAACATGGATTCTCAAGACAATTTACTAGTTTCGGTAGTTTGTGCATGTAAGTTTCAACATTCAATCCAATATACAATCATAGTTTTGCAATGCAACGCTTGAATGCTAAAGCGACTAAGCTTAATGGCCACGTATTGGCTTAGAGATGTTTCCACTTCTAATTTCTCTCTATTCATAGCGAAATTCAAATTTATTCCAACCAACACTTGCCCCATTGACCACTCTCCAAGCAAGAGACACCACCCCTCATGAGGATATGGCTCGTATGGCCTCATAGATCATGTGATTGCTTTGATTTGATTTTGCAAGCTATGGGATGGCTCCCTAATGTTTGTCGGGTTGTATAGTGGCTTTGAGTGAGTAAGAGGAATTCAAATAAAATTTCAAAATGTGACCGGAAACTTGAATGGAAACCATGGAAAATCACTATGGTGATTTCCTCACTTCTAACTATCAAATTTATAAGAGTAATTGGTTTAGAAACTCCCTATCATTCTATATCCATTTTAATCTAGGATTTATTAAGCTTCAAAACAAATCAAATATTTTGAGGTGAAAACCTCTTTTTGAGTGGAAAACACGAGGAGAGGTTTGCACGTCAAGATATCTGATCCATGTTAGTGCTTAATAGATCTGGGGTTAAGATGGATCTACATTGGTTTTAGTTGTGGGCGGTCACACAAAATTTGTAGATCATCAACATTATATATATGTATATGTTTAAGATTAATCTAATCGTTTTTAATTTACTCAGTTTGTTAAGAACATAGAGAGTATTATTCATAAGCATGTGTAATCATGAATGTGTGTGTCTATTTTCCTTGTTTTTTGATAAAATAAAATACATTTTCATAAGATTTTCAACTTCCGGTAAACAAAAGTATTTTTTTTTAATTTTGAATTTCAGTTTATAGTAAAAAGAAAAATTGTCATCCCCGGATGGGGTGCCAGTGTGGGACAAATGTTACCAGGAGAGGACGTGAGGTGACCAACATGGCGATGGCCATGTGACAGGAATGTGTCACACCCTCCTGCCACCCTCATGCATTTAATCCAAACTAGTGCAGGCCTAGGTGCCATTACTCTCAGTGTGCCTGTCCTAAGCTTGTTGTATTGTTGATGGCTTAGAGCCATGAACCGAACTTTACTCATCTCATGCGCACTTGCCTCCTTCAACACTCTCGTTACCATGATTTCCACCAAGTTCATTCACAATTGTTCTCTTCCACGACCGAGACCTCCTGCGACTTGCACTCCTCCCAACTTCTCCTCTGTTACCTATGCTTTTTTTCAGCACTTGCAAATCCCTTCAATGTCCCAGGCATGCCGAGACAAAGGGGGAAATCCAAGCACGACTCGGCCTGGCTTCCCAACCGACCAGATGTGACTCTCCGACCCCCGCCTGCACCATCTCCCAACTGGTCACCTGATTCACCTTTATCGACCTCTTCTTAGTCACAGTCTGTTCAAATCCTTAACAACCTCCCATCGCTCTCCTCGCCCTTCGCAAACCGACTGGAATGGTTTTCCATCTTTGGATATTCCCTGGGTTTTAACCCAGGACCCATATCCGATTTGGCTTCCACCTCGCTACCACTTCCTGCAATTCCACCCAACTTGTCGATGATTGCACAAGTCCAGCCAGAGATCTCAACCAACCAGCCTTACCTAGGACCAAAACCCAAAATCCTTGGACCTCAACCAGTGCCTCACTCCTTCTCAGTCTCAGTACCATCCTCACAATTGCAAGACAACCTTGCAATTCTGCAAGGTCTGATCTTTGAATTGCGACAAGGCCTAGATGACCTGCAGTTCCGGATGGAAATCTTGGAGAAGAAGACTTCAATGCTACTGCAATTTCGCTCAACTCTGCAGGGGGCATGCCACTCAACAACAGGATATGGCAATGCTAGATGGGGTGGAAACGAAGACACGACAGGGAATGGAGGCAAAGATGACATAGGGGTTGGAGGCAACGTCGACACAGGAGCTTCCATGCATGAGCCCATGGAGGAGGGAGGGACATTGGTAAAAGATGAAGGTGTTGGAGGTGATGTTGGCACAGGTGTTGCTATGCATGAGCCCATGGAGGAGGGAGGGACAGTGATCGAAGAGGAAGCATCACCAATCAAAGACCCAACGACCAATGCCACCTCCATGGACAAGTGGCCAAGCTACAAGCCCACCACATGACCCACACATGTGTCTTCATAATAGTTTAGGAAAGTGTCTAAATTTCCTTTTTCCTCATAGAGTCTATGGACGTATTTTGTATGTTTTTTTTATATCAAGGTTAGCTGACAGACCGATTCGGTCTCCCACAGGGGACTGGAGTTTTCATGTTCAAGTCTATGTCATTTTAAGACTGGTACCTTAAGACAATGGGCTTTACCTTAACAGGTTGGTTGAACTGGTTTTCCTCTGGGATAGTTCAGTTCCTACAGTCTGGAACTCATGGGGATACTGTAATTCTTGTTTTTTGAATGTTTTTTATACAAATCTTACTTACAAAAAACAAAAAATAAACTTGACATTTGATATGCCAATTTAACGATTGTTTGAGAGTATGTTCCTTAAAAATGAAGGGACTCATAATGAGTTCTAATTTTAGATGTGAATGTACTCATTATTAAACTTTTGTTTATGAAAAATGAAATATGATGAAACAATCCAAATGGACACTATTAATGTATGACCATAGTTTTGAAATTAATGGATGAATATTAAATTACCACAACTTTTTGAATTTGACTGATGTGAAAAAGTTGCAAATTTTAAATAATTTTAGTGGGACACCATGTATGTGCCTTAATTTTGAATTAAACATAAAATATAAAAATACCCTTTTGAAGAGGACAATGAAAGGTTCCGTAGTATAGATTTTTCATAATTTTCAACTGTGTTTTGTTGCACATATTGATATTTCATTTTATTGAATCTTTATGTTATCTAAAAATAATATGCACACATTTTTTTATAAAATTAATTAAAATTACTAAAAAACAATTAAATCGAATGCAAATTGTATCAAATGAAAGTAGTTTCAATTAAAAAAATGTTTGTATTAGTTTCGAAACAAGGCTCATAGTATTTTAAGGAGACCACTCCTTCCAAAGTTGGAGTAAGTTGGAGTGAAGCAACAATTTTTCTGAACAATGCCATAGTTACAGGCTTTTGATTGAACTAATAGTTCGACCAAAAGTTTTTTTTTTCAGACAAAAGTTACTTTTAACAGAAAATCTAAGTTTCGACAGAAAAAAAGTTAACTTTCAGCCGAAAACATATTTTCGATCGAAAAGTGGAATAAAAAAACATGTGTCGGCCAAAAAAAATACAGTGATGCAACAATTTACGCTACAACATCTAAATACTTTATGATGAAATGTTGTTCACACATTTGTTCAACAAAGGTGTTGTGCATTTTCTCTATTTTTTCTTTTTTGGGGCACCATTTTCACTACTTTTCACTTATTGGGGAAACATTTTCGTTACTTTTCACTTATTGGGGCAACATTTTCTAAATTGAAGATTTTCTTGCACAACCTTTTTGTAAGTGGAGGTTTTCATAAGTAATTTCTTCTTATATCGAAGATAGTTTTTTTTTAAGGTATGTTTTTTTAAGTAAATCATTCCAAAGTCAATATTTATTTTGAATAAATTTTGTTATAAGGAAGGTTTTCTCAAGCAAATGTTTTCAAGATCAAAATTTTATTTTAACTTTTGTTTAAAATCAATTTTTTATCCAAAATTTATTTTTAAGTAACTTGGTTCATTGAGCCCCGGATGGGGTGCCACGTCGTAAAATGGAGCCACGCGGAATTATGTCGGGACACAATATTAATGCATCCACCGGCGACCATCCCCTCAGCCATTAACACACCATGGATTGGCGCAGCCATACCCAAGCGATGAGCCCCTTCGCACAAGTGAACAGTACCAGGCACCAGCGCACTCAACATCAAGCCTTAATGGCTATGGCGGTCGCGATTGTCCTCCTCCTTATCATCGGATTTGATAGAACAAAACGGCATTCGTCCATAGCAACATTCATTCCACCGGAGCAACAATAGTTCATTCCACCGTAGCAGAGATTTACGGTCCCGTCGAAGCTCTAGAGCATAGCAGTTCATTCACAAGGAACCCTGGTCATCTCCAGGGTCTCCACCATGCCCAGAGCAAGAGGAAATCCGCATAGGGGTGCCGCTTGGTACACAGCCGAATCTCGATGCCAGAGATAGAAGAAGTTTGAGAAGGCGCTGGCCATGGCGTCCATACGAAGGCGCCGGAAACCACTAACGCCTCCTATGGCATACGTGGAAGAAATTACCTTGGAGGACACCATGCAGAGCTATCCCAAGCTCCCTCTGTTCACAGTCCCAAACAATTGGAATCCACCCACTGAGTTTGGCTCGGAAGACAAGCCTCCTCCTGCGGGTATTCATCCTGGTTCCAAAGCCAATAGCCCAAAGGAGAATTTCACCACCTTCTTTGTCAAAGAAGAGACCCCTCCTGGTGCACCCATGGAGGCAACAACCCATCTTTTCAACTGCCCGACGCATACAAGTAAGGACGCAACAGAGCCCATACACCCCACTTTCGTCGATAGCCACTGGCAGGAGAAGCCACTCTTCACTGACTTAGGGCACCTCGCTCTCATCTTCAAATTGAGGAGTCTGTTTGATGACCAGGTCTTTCGCCTTGTCAAAATTGATCAACGACTTGACATGCTTTTCGCGGCTCAATCCAGAACTCTTCCATAGTGGCAATGCCCAATGTGTGTGTAGACTTACGTGCTTCCAGTAGGCTGACAAACGCATGGGAACGAGGAGGAGCATACATGATAAAAGGTTCAATGATGTTCTTGGTTAGGAATCTCTTTTCCTGTTCTGAACTAAGCTTCGGCCCAATTAGTTTTTAGTTTTCTTATAACTAGTTTATGGCATACAGTTTAAACTTCATATGTGACAGTCCTGGATTCCTTCGAGCAGGACGGAACCATGTCAATTTTTTTAGATGGGAAACACATGGCACAGGATGCCCAGCTATCTCGGTTTCCTGTTTAGGCGGGACAGTTGGCATCGCAAACAGTTATTGTACCTTGATTATGATAACGTAATAGGTTCCATCTTTTTTACTTAAAAAAAAAAAAAAAAACTTGGTTCATTGAGAAATTTTTTCCAAGTTTTTTAAGATACATGATTATAAAATTAATTTAAAAAAAAATAAAAATTGAGCTATAAAGTTTGATATTTGAAATTATATTTCTTGATATAGAATGTCGATTTTTTAAAAACCTTTACAGATTGAATAATTATGGACAAACAAAAGGAGTGCAAGAAAAAATATGATCACACTTGGGATGATACTCGTCATAATGAAATGTCGAAAGTGTACTATAGAAGAAAGAAATAAGAACACGTAAATACTGAAGGAACACATCATGATAATGTAATTATAGATTTGCATATTGATGTTCAACAAGAAGAAATGGAACTAGGTACATGCATACATATTATCGATATTGTTTAGAATTTAGAAAAACATTGTCTAATATAATTGATTGTAATTTGGAAAATATTTTTCAAAAAACATAAATAGATTTTCGTCATAACATTGATGAAGTCGAAAATGAATACTTGTAGATTTTAATTAATTTACGATTGCTCGATTAGTTTTTTAATATCTAATTTAAATTTGTTCATTTTTTATATAAAATTTATTTGAAGTTTTTATGTTTACAACTTAAAAAATTGAATATATTTTTATTTCAAGTGTTTTTAAGTTTAATTTAGATTTAATTTATGTTTTTAAATTATATTGAAATTTATATATGTGATATCAACATTGATGATGAAATATTATAAAATGTTTGTATTGACAAATTTGGAGACAAAAAACTTGACCATGTTATACGGTATCGTTTTGAAATGATTTATGATAAATATTTCAAAAATGAATTAGTAGCAACACAAGCTCAAATTTTGAGAGGTTTCATAAAGTCGAAAAAAATAAAATAAGCTACATCATTATTGGGTATTCAAAAATCGACAAAAGAAAAAAGGTGAAGCATAGTGTCTTTCAAAATATAACAGATGCATTTTAAAATTTCTTGGAAAGTCTAGAAAAAAAAATGTCAGTGTTGCACGTAGAGTAATACAAACAAGAATTATTTCATCTGGAAATATAAAAGACTTTTTAACACAACATATGGAAAAACGATAGGAACTTAAAGAAAACAATGTACAAACATAGAAGATTTTGATTGCAAATAGATGCAAATATTGAACTTGCTTGTTTGACAGTTATTTATAGACAAACGTACATAGATAGACTTGAGGAAAATGTTAAAACTAGTTCCCTTCAATATTGGTTGGAAAATTCCCTTGTTTCACCAAATGCGAGAGATGTGTTGCTATGAATAATAGGACAAAATCTATATGAATCTCATGAAAAACATATATTGGAAAGGACACAAATGGAATTGTTCAATAAGTTCAAAGAAAAGCAAAGTCAAGTTAAAATGTCCATCAATAATTTGTGCAACAAAAATCATGCTATTTTAAACCCATCACTATTCATGAAACTTGTTTTCGTTATCATGTGTAACTTCAGTTATATTACAACACTTTTCTTGATTTTGGTAAAACATTTTGAGTAATGTCACCTCCTCTGTCCACAATCTGCGCGTTTATACCACAAATTCTATACGAAAGAGAAGGTGATGAATTATTTTTCCAAAAAAAATGCGTTGGTGGAAAGAAATGTGATCATTATACAAATGTAGCTTTATTTCACTCCAAGTATCCTATTGATATGAATGATCAATCCTTGTCCAATATAATAGTCAATTGGAATATATATGAATATATCAATGTTACTGCTACAAACTCTTCAAATGTTATTTCCAAAAGGATTTACAAGAGGATAAGATAAGTGTCATAGATTTTTTGAAGAAGTTTGAAAACGAATTTTATAAATACACCAAACATTCAAATAGAGATCGATGGAAAGACCTACAATTCAAACAATCCTGTGACGTTTTTTCACATGGGGATATTTTATCAGTAGTTGATTTTGCAGAGAATTACACATCTGCTAAACAAAAATAAGTGCAGAGTGAATATTATCATCATGATAAAGTCTCTATACTTGTCCATGTTCTATATATACATGCAAAAAAGTGTTGATAACATATAAAACACTAATGAAAACCAACATGCCATTAAATAATACCACTTTTATATAAGTGATGATCGTACACATGACACTCATTTTGTACAACATTGTTTTGATAAAATTTTGACTCCCTGAAAGTCTGTGGGATTGGATACGATCAAAATTGTATGGTTAGATGGATGTGTGAGTCAATTTAAATCTTCATGAACATTCTATTGGTTGTGTCTTCTTCAAAAGAAATCAAACATTAAACATTGTTGAAATTTCATTGAGACTAGTCATGGGAAAGGAGAGCATGACAGTGTAGGGACATGTGTAAAACAAGCACTCAAAAGGTATCATATCAACCCTTATGTCAATTGATTTGTATATGTTGATCAAGTTGTTCAATGGTGTTGAAAATCTCTAAACCACAGAAAATCCGTCAAGGTATGTGCGCAAGACTGTGTATATATGTTGTGTACACATGAAAGTTTTATTCACACATAAAAATATGATTCAATCAAGTTCAATATCAATAATTTTTCTTTAACATATATATTGACATTTCATTTACTTAAATAGATTATTCTTGAACCATGTAGGTGTTTTTGTCATATTTGAATTCAAGATGTAGAAAGATTTTATCTCATATGAATCCAATACAATACACGTGACTCAAAAATTGTAGTCAATTAAAAAAAAATCCTACCAAAGTTTTTTTTTCATTTGATAGAAGGAAAGAATCTTGTTTTTGTTCAATTTTCATAGAGGACACACGATCCAATGACACTTGTGAAAATGAAACTAGAAAATATGTTAAAGATTGGAAACCTACATAGATTAATACAATGAGGAAAATGCCACTTGCAAGGTTAGAGGAGATGGACTCAAATGACACTACAATGTCAATTGATGGTTATAGAGATTACTATCTTGTTAGAGAAGGTAAATTGTTACAATTGAACTCAAAAATAGTTTTTATGTTAAAACAATGTAGATACACTATGTAAAATACATTACAATATAACTTAGAATTCTGTATGTTGATCTAACAATTTCTTTTTTGGAACATTCCTTTATATGATGGAGATGTATTTGTTGTGTTTTCACATGTAGAAAACGATGAAAATGTTAAATATTATTTGATGCAGTGCATAGAAATATAGACGAAGTTATTGGAGGATTATAACAATTTTATATATGAAAGATCATTCATCATACTGAAATAACCTTTTTTTCAAGAAACCCATCAAACCAAAATCCATGTTCACTTTAAGACTATCAGCTAGATTTCATAAGCTGTCAATATAGTCATTTGGTATGTGCAATGCACATAAACTGAACAAAGGTTAAACCAAATAAAATATCTAAAGTTACAAAATGAAAAATGATAAAATCAAATCATGAATGAATAATTGAAGATAACATACCATTACGATGTTATTAAACAACATTCTAGGAAAAAATAAATTTGCTTCAAGTACATATATATGGATATGTAGGATTCTATCTTGTTTGGTTTACTTTTGCATTACATTCGAATAATGTAACATTTCATGAATTGTTGTACTATTTTAGACAATTTTTCACATCTAACTATATCTCAATTAGTTGTCATTTATAAAATATTTAGGTCCCCATATGTCCTCCGAACCACTTAAGGGATGATATAACCTGATCTAGATTTTGAAGTCATGCCCCAAATAACTAAGCAGTACACACATGTCTTACATCCAATACATTGTTTTAAATTTTGAATCTACTTGTATGTGATAAATTTGAGTTAGAAATGGATCAAACATATCGTAACTTAGAATTAGATAATATATGTTGTAAGCTATGGAATATCACGAAATTGATGTACATGGAATTTGAGAATATTTCCCCAGTCTTTGGTTTTGGATTGATCAGTTTGGAATTTTGAGTTCATGTGACATTTTTTTATGTGGATTCATAGGCACCTATTTCTAATAGAAGACATAAAATGGGATTTAGATAACCTCCTCATTTGTTATCTCACCATCTAGGCCTCTAGAGTTGGATATGTTAGAATGATGTGACCTTTTTCTTTGTGATTCTACTTCTATCACTTCTATTAGTTTTTTATTTGGAGCTCAAGTCATCGTTTTCCTTTAATTATTTTTATTTGATCATAATATCCTACCATCTATTTGATTAGTTATTCATAGCATTAAACCACTAATTTTCTTTACACATGGCTTAATTAATTCCTTATAATTCTATCTAATCAATTATTTCACCATCTTTCCCTCTATAGTTGGACATGTTGGTATCTATTATTAATAATGAATACCATGTTGATGTCATAAATCAATACTACGTCGATGTTATAAATTAGATTTATCTGGTATCTTGCATGTATATTAAGGATTAGTCATGCTATAGGGCCTATATTATAACTTTGAATAACATAAATTATACTTATCTCTCTTTCATCTATATTAAGGTTGGATGCCATAAATTTGACTTATCTCTCTTACTTGTATATTAAGGTTGAATCTCATAAAATGTAACATCCCTCTCTTGTGTGCACTGAGCGAAATTATTATTTGAGGACACTTGCTTGCAAGAGATGCAGATTATTATACCTTTGACCATTGATTATTATTATGAGGCATGATGGATGTGATTATATGTTATTTTGATATATTGACTTAGATAGGTGTTATTGACTCGGTTCTCTTGAGTGTGCAGGATTTGGACCTTGAGGATGCTAAGGCATCAATGAAACCCTTAGACTTCAGATCAAGTCAGGGAGTGGACAATTGGGATTTGATTGTTGTATCTATATGACATTTGTGCATCTAATTAAATGATATGATTATGGATATTACGTCTGACATGATTCATTGATGATGCAGGATAAAAATAGCTTGCTGACCAGATTCACATGTTGAGTAGAGGGGTCACTCACAACTACCAAAGACATTGAGGGAGAGGTGTTGACAGAAACTCTGCCACAACCTACTAGCACTCCCATTGTGGCTCAAACTATAGGTTAATGACTACCTAGTTTGAGAAGACCCATGATGTTGGGAGGGTAGACTACGACAATCGCTCACGATGATTCTAAGGGGCGCGCAAGAAGGCATGGGCCTTATTACTTGGAGGCCCCTAGTCTCCCACAATATCACTTGGTAGAGTATTGACTCCAGGAGTTTTCGATGTCTACCAAGTTAGTCAAGAGGTGAATGGCACCCTTGGAGCACGTAGTGCGTCTTGAAGGGCATGTCGTGCAAGGGAACTAGAATGAGGCGAGTGGCACCCTTGGAGCACCTAGTGCATCCTCAAGGGAACGTTGTGTTGTTAATTAATAAATGAATAGACCTAGATGGCCTTTGAATGAATAACATGATAAGAAATATTTAAAAACAATTTCCCTAATAAAATGTTGCCCAACCTCGAAAATTAAAAT
>ML786741.1:568837-616797 GCA_009831015.1 Picea engelmannii | reverse complement strand
ATATAAGTAATCATCATTAATCATGTGACGAGAAGGGGGTAAGCTATTCAATTAATTTATAAAAAAAAAAATCTTTTGGGGGAATAAATTTAAAAAGGGGGAAAAGGGGGAAATAATTGTTTTGTTACATATGCTAATTAAAAATTTATTAATTAAAACGAAAAGGGGGGAAAATGTAATTTTCTACACTTGCCAATTTGAGTTTTAAATGAAAAGGGAAAGAGGGAAATTTAAAAGAATTAGGAAACTAGGAAAAAGCGAGAACCATAAAGAGAAAGGGAAACATAAGGAAAAAGTAGAAGGACTAACTTAGTAAGGTATTTTGCATTTAAGAACTTTCTAAATTGAACTCCACTAGTGAATTAGTAAGGGGGTAAGTCATTAAATTGTGTAAGGGAATATGGGGACACCTAGGAGGGATTCTAGGAATCCTTTTAGGTGGGTGAGGGAAATAGGAGTAATTAATTAATTAATGAAATCAATTTATGGTGCAATGAGGGGGATGGGTGACACATGTACAGGGAGGATTTTTATGAATTAAATTGTTGAAAAATAAATTAAATGGGATTTTGGGAAAGTAAATGACTTAGAAGTTCTATATAAATGAGGGAGAAGGAGGAGAATTGAGGTCGGGGATCATGCGTAATGTTATGCTGCAGAATTTTAGACTTGACTAACTTAGCTTGTGGAAGTTGGGATACCCATCTCGGTGAGGAGTGGTAGCTCGGCCTTGTGAGATGATATGGGAGCTAGCTGATTTCTAGTTCAGTGTGCATGGCCTCTTTGTGGCTCAGGAGGATAAGAGGGAATAAGAGTACCCATAGCGTTGGCTGGGAGGTAGCAGTGAAGTCTCATCGATTGGCAAGTGAGAGTTGCATGGAGCGTGCGGGAAAATGAATCAGAGTGGATGACTTGGGATACAGTACGCTTACTTTATTATGCATAGTAGATTATTATTATAACCTATGCTTGCATTCTGTATTTTTTTTAATTGGGTAAAGAATATGTTTGACTTATAATTTCAGCCGAGAACTTAAATTTTCCCCATAGCTTTAGCTCCCTGCTTGACTTGTTTCCCTTGGCATTTGATCCCTAAATGTTGTGACTCTCCTTTGGTTTGTTGATTGATGTGAAGAGTTGTGATTTTTACCTCATCCTCATCCCTAGTTCGTCATTCCACGCTTGAGAAATCGGCCAGGAGCCGAATCGACGGTTGTCACTTCAGTGCACAATGACCTATAGATTCTAATGCCCTTCTTTTTTGTTCATGGATGATGAGCGAATGATGATTTTTCCCAACCATCTACCCCTGTTGATTTCTCTTGGTTGATTGATGGTCATTGCACTTTTTGTGTTGGATTTGTCTGTGTTGATTGATTCATGGCTTAGTGATTGGTCTTACGCTTCTTGTGACTGAATTTTTCTTCCTTGTTTGATTTTCTTCCGAATGGTTACCCTTTGCGTTTTTCTCTTGAATGCATATCTTTGCATTAAACCACTTATCTATGCGTTTTCATTTTTGGATATTCTCCGCATCCTACCTAGAAATTCATTCAGTGAATCCCCTTAAACTTTATTGTTGACCACGATTTTATTCCTTGGCATATTTCTGGCATGCTACAAAGAAATTCCTATATTAATGAACATAATTGTTACACATAGAATTATAAGAGACAATGAAATTGGCATGTCAGCGGTCTACATTATCATTTGACTTCGATTTCATTCTCACTTTTTACTGCAATTCCTATTACTTTAACCTCAATTTACATTTAGGTACTGTGATTTACTTCAAATGCAATCTGCGTAGTGACTGCGATTTACATTCATTGTCAACAATTTTTATACTTGAGAATTTTTTTTAAAATCTTTCCACACAGATTTTAGGTGGCCATTTCACTCAGCGAAGTTATCAAGCTGCTCACTGCGATTTCATGTCTGTTGGTAGCAATTTTTTTCTCTTTGGCTAACGCATATATCTCATAGTTGTTATTGAGGAATCCTGAGGTTGATATTTCGAGCCTCTGTCACTTCATTTTTATTTTCTAGAACAACGATAAATTACAAAACATGACCATGGTTGGAAGTTATGAATATTGAACCCATTACTCATTACCCTGTGGAATTAACCTGTGTTTGGATGTATGAGGCGTTGGATGTATTGATGAGTGACTGCATTGGAGGTTTTACCTGCATTTTTAATGATAGTTAACTCTTACCAGCGTTTTTGGAACCCTACGGTCAGCCAAAATCATTATTGTTACACCTTCATTTCTTACTTCAATTGATAGTTTTGCGTTCCACTTAGAGGGATAAGCCTGTGTTTCCTTTCCTTTTTATTTGTGTTTCCCTTCAAATGTATTCGAACCATTTCTCGAGCTTCCATGATGAAAATACGTGATGACAACGATTTGTTTAGGGTGTGCAGGGATTCCCTTTAGATATCCTTGCGAATTGTTTATGATGCTATCCATATTTTAGAACAACAAGTGTCACGACCATGTTTCTAGTATCACAATATTTATATAAATTTCTATGACAACAATTTTGGTCTCTGGTATCACAGTAATTATATAAATTTCTCTGACAATGTTTTTATTTTTCTGGAATTTATATCTGCATTGAAATTGATGACAACAAATTAATAATCGGTTTCTGCATTTTTTTATGACAACGGTGTAATAGCAGCTTTAATATACCCTACAAAATATAATAATGTTAGTGAGTTACTCCTTGAAAGTACGGATATTTTTAATGCATGCCGGAGATGTAATGGATTTAGGAAACCTTCGACAATGTCATGTGATGGTTAAATTGGAATCTTAGGAATTGTGATACAGATGCACAAACTATCTACATGGTTAACCTTGTACACTTTCAAATCGAGTTTATGTTCTTCATTTCTTAATGTTCTATATTTTTCATTTGGCCTGTGATTATTAATTTTATGAATAGCTATTTCATTGGTAATTATTTAATTGACAACTTTAGGGTGACAATTTTAATAATTATTTTGGCAACTTTCTATTCTAGGTATTTGGTATAATAATAAAGGTAGAAATATTTTAGTTTATAATGAACAACTTTCTATGAGAAATTATTCCTGATGAGCCAATCTTATTGATATTAGAAAACTACATCCTTCTTTTTAGATAACATTGTGGATTTTTATAGACTGCAAGAGAAATGCTATCTAGCCAACTATTCTTAGACCGATATTACATATAGACTGCGAGGTCAAGGTTATACCTAGTTTGATGAACAACTTTGTGGTTATCTCAACTATCCTGATCTAAGGATTGTATGTTTGGGCAAGGTAATGATTGGGTTGAGGGATTTAACTCAGGCTACAAGGAACTTCTTATTAGTAAATGGATAGGCTAGTGAGACCTTTTTAATTAAAACCTTCTTTAAATAATAAAGAGTTATTATAGAATGGATTCTCGAGGGAGAATTTATTCGATGGCCAACGAAATCCTTTAATTAATTAACAGATTGATTTTTTTGCGCCAGGGAATTATTGCATTGTACAAATGTCATAGTCATCTTGTCGACTTGTTGATTGGGTGCTAGGGTTAGTCACCAAGTGTTTAGATCGTCCTTGAACTCCTCGCGTGTTGAATTTAGCTGGTGTTGTGGGTCCAGTTATGTTGTTGTACCAGGGTTATTGAGATGCCTACCACTTGGTGACGACATGATTCCTGACAAGGGGATCATTGCACACCCTAATGAATAAGGGTGATCGATAACTTGGCCAGAGTCTGTGCTTCCCAAGGTGGGCATTCGTTTGTCGAAATTGATGAGGGCACTTGATCGTAACACCTTAGTGTGGTTGGGTTATGTTTGTCGTAGAGGTTCCATGTTTGGTCGTTAAGTAGTTGAGTCGGGATTGTGGGGGTTGTCCTTTAGCTTGTAGGCCTTGTTTCATTGTGTTAGGTGGGTAGTCTTTGTATTCTCCTTGTTCATGTATTCGTCCGGTAGCAGGATGTGATATGCATGGGGTCATTGGTTTTCTGTTGTCTGAATTCACTTGTTGTGTTCATCATCAGGTTGTAAGGTTTAACTATTGTCATCATTTCCTTCCTGTCAATTTTGTTTTCTTCGCTTGTAGTCATAATGAATTGGGCTTGTTACATATGGTATTAGAGCCAGGTTCAACCCTATGACTATGGATCGCCAGGCTTTCCATTGCAGTAAAAATGTGAGTATTAACCGTTATGTTAATTAAAAACCTTAACGTGTCCATGTGGTGATCACATTCAGAGGATACCTCAGAGGTTCGCAATGTGATGTCGTGGAAGGAGGGGTGACTTGTCCAGAAGTTCCCGCACCCTCGAAGTCGAACCCCCGAGGGGAGGAGGAATTCCTTGGGCTAGAGTCACTTGTTGTAAGGGATGGTGATGGTATGACAAAGCCCTTCCAGGTAATGTCAAAGGGCCTTGATTCTCCATCAATACTGAGATGTCGCCAGGGCACATGTATCCTTGAGGGTCCACAACGTGCCCTAGCTAGTACTGTTAGCTTGCACTCAGAAATCGAGAGAGTTGACTTCTCTATTCCACGAGTGTCGTGGATGGTTGTGCCATCAAGGCATGGTTGTAGGGCAAGGCATTGTGCTTCTCACTTCATGATTACAACCTCCAACATGAAAATCTGCATGGTGGTCTTTCAATTGAAGGGGAGCTCTCTTCTATGGAGGAAGAATCTCTTGCCACTTTTGAACAATGTCGTTGACGATGTGTCATGGGAACTATTTGAGGAATGGTTACACAAGAGGTATCTTTCCGAGGAATTCGTTGAGTGTCATCTCAACAAGTTTGATGCCTTACAAAGAGGAAACCACACAGTTCTCAAGTACGAGGCCCATTTTGGAGCTGCTTCGGTATGCTCCTCACCAAATTACCCAGAAACTTAAGGTCTAGAAGTTTAATTTTGGAATTATTGTTAGAATTCATCTTCTAGTTCGAGTACCAGGATTACTAGACCAAAGAAAGTGTGTTGGATTGTGGGGAGCCACATGACCAACATTACTTCCTAGAGGAATGGTCTGGAGCATCTACATCAGTCGGACCCACTACCATGGGAGTTTTGGGAAAGGCCCATCAGATTCATGCAATGGTGAATAATCACCAGGCAGAGCACCAGTCGACTGTGCTCAAGACATCAGGTACCTTTGCTGACCAGACCCTTAGTATTTTGATAGATCCTTATGCTATCTAGAGTTTCATTTTTGGTGCTACGCTAAAAGGATTAAGGTAAAGGAAGTCAAACAAGAAGAGTTTATCTTTGTAGATATGGCTTTGGGAGCTAAACATAAGGTTGGAGGAAGGGTTACGGGATATACCCTTAACCTAGGAGAGTTTGTCACCAGGGCAAACCTGTACATCATGATCTTAGGATCTTATGACGTCATGATCGGTATGGATTGGTTGGAATCACATGAGGTGATACTCAACTATAAGATGAGATGGTTGAGCTTGGTCGATGATGAGGGACATAGACTCATTATTGTAGGTCAGAATCAGGGAGTTTCCCTGAGGTTTGTCTCTTCTTTGCAGTTACGGAAGAGCTTACGCAAGGGATGTAAGCCTTATGTGATCCTTGCATTAAATGAAAAAGGAGTAGTGGAAGGTCTAGAACACCTACCGATGGTGAGAGAGTTTGCAAACGTCTTTCTACAGGAGTTACCTGGGATGTCGCCCGAGAGGGAATTGGAGTTTACCTTAGACCTAAAACTGGGGACTAAACCAATAGCGAGAATGCCTTATCGTATGTTGACCCTGAACTTACAGGAGTTGAGAATGCAACAGAAGGAGTTATTGGACCTGGGACTTATATGTCTGAGTGTGTCACTGTGGGATGCACCTGTTATTTTCATACGAAATAAATATGGGTTGTGGAGACTCTACACTAACTACCATCAATTGAACAAGGCGATGATCAAGAATCAATATCCATTTCCTAGGATTGATGATCTGTTCGATCAGATGAAGTTGCGACGATGTTTTCAAAGATTGATTTGCGATCAGGATATCGCTAGTTACAGATCAAGGAGGATGACAACCCTACGACTGCTTTAAGATGAGGTTGGGACATTATGAGTTTACTATTTTACCGTTGGGACTGACAAATGCCCCAGGGGTATTTATGCATTTGATGAACGGGGTGTTCTGCGAGTACTTGGATAAGTTTGTCTGAGTATTCATAGACATGGATGATTTTAAGGATGGAAATTTATTTTAAAATGTAGAAACCTTGGCGAATCTTACTAATCCTTCATATGCCAACTATAAATGTTTAGCGATATTTTTGTAAAAATATTCAAATTTCTAAGGATTTAATATATTTTTTATAAAATTTTGGCGATTTTTAAGGTAAAATAATTTTATCCTATAGAATTTTGGGCGAATCATTTTTAAAATAATGAATATCATTTTTGGAAAAAGCATGGAAAATTAGCCCATGAGCGAAATTTAGCCCCTAAAATCATCCATGTTCATAGATGATATTTGATTTACTCTCGGACAATGGAGGAGCATGATGAGAACTTACGCTTGGTACTACATTGTCTATGAGAGCATGAATTCTATGGGAAGTTGTCCAAATGATCATTTTATCAATCAAGGATTCACTACTTAGGGAATGTCATCTCTGACGAAGGTATCATCATGGATCTAGCAAAGGTCGAGGCTATTATGGAATGGCTTGCATCGACGAATGTTTTGGAAGTGCATGGCTTCATGAGTTTAGTAGGATACTATCAATGTTTCGTCGAGGGATTTTCAAAGATAGAAAACCCGATTACGGAGTTACAGAAGAAGAACAAGAAGTTTGTTTGGACCGAGAAATGCGCAGAGACATTTCGGAGGCTCAAGGAGCTGTTGACAACAACACCAATAATAAAGGTCCCTGACAGGGATGTGGACTTCTTGGTATGCACTGACACATCCAAGTAAGGATTAGGCAGAGTCTTGATGCAAGATGGTCAATTGATCGCTTACATCTGGAGGAAACTGAGAAGGCATGAGGAAAAATATGCGACACATGATTTGGAGTTGTTAGCCATGGTATATGCCTTGAATGTTTGAAGACACTACCTTTTTGGACGAAAATTTGAATTAAATACAGACCACTGTGGACTACAACACGTCTTTATGCAAAGCGACCTGAATGCATGACAATGGAGTTGGTCGGAATTTCTTAGCGAGTACGACTTCAAGATTACTTACATAAAAGGAACCGCGAACTGTGACAGATGCATTGAGTCGGAGATCACGCATATTTTCGGTGTTTCCTCTTCAGGCAAATCTACGTGAAAATATTCTAACTTTACAGCGCGATGATGACTGGTACAAATAGGTCAAGGATTATATCGGACAAAACAAAATGATGGTACCGAGATTTGAAGGATTTATGTTTGAAGACGATGGATTATTGAGGTATAAAAATCATATTTATGTACCAGTGAATGACGAGTTGAGGACTTTGATCCTAAGAGAGGCTCATAGAGAAGTGCACATGACTCACCTAGGAGTCACGAAGATGAGGGAAGACTTTAAACCCTTATTCTTCTAGAAGGGAATGAAGGCTAACATAGTTAACTATGTGGCCAGAAGTATAGGATGGCAACAAGTAAAGGCTGAACATAGACATCCAATAGAATTACTACAACCACACGCTATTTCGAAATTGAATGGGAGGTCATTTCGATGGATTTCATTAATGGATTTCCACTGATAGCAAGGAGACATGACTCGATTTTTGTGGTAGACGACACTCTGATGAAGAGTTCTCATTTTATTCCTCTACATATGACGTGTCAAGCACCTGACATAGCTAGAGTTTTCATTAGTGATATTGTGAGGCTGCATGGCATACCTAAGGGACTTATATCTGATCGAGGATCGGTGTTTACTGGAGGATTTTGGACTAGTTTCCAAGAGGCCTTGCGAACCCAACTTAACTTTGGTACTGCATATCACCCTGAGATAGACAGGCAGACTGAACGAACAAACCAAGTCTTGGAAGACATGTCGCTCATGTACATGATGGAGCAACAAAAGTGTTGGGAATAATTCTTGCCACTAGTATAATTCCCTTATAACAACATTTACCAAAGCACCATTAAGATGGCGCCTTTAAAGTTTCTTTATGGGTGACCATGTGAGATGCCTTTGAGTTTGAATCGTCTTGAGGATAGGGTCCTAGTGGGACCGGAAGTGATGCAAGAATTGGAATATTAAATGAAAACTATAAGATGAAGGATCAAGGAAGCATAGGATCGACAAAAGAGTTACATCGATGTGCGTCATGTCGACCGTAGCTACAATTTGGTGATCGATTATTTTTGCAGTGAAAACTGCATAAGAGTTCGATCAAGTTTTGAAAAGGGAATAAACTATCTCCTAGGTTTGTGGGATCCTATGATATTATGGAAAGGAGAGGCCTGTAGCCTAATGACTAGCCCTGCCTGATTCTTGAGGCATATGCACGATGTATTTCATGTCTTTGTTTGAGACTTTATGATTAGTGATCCTACACATGTTTTGAATTGAACACCTTGTAGGTGTCGGATGAGGATACACTCACGGCTGAGCCGATCTGCATCCTGGATCATCTCATTTGACAACTATGGCATCGAATAGTAGATGAGGTCAAGGTCCAATGGGACAAATATAGTCCACACCTGACGACCTTGGAGGACGCATATGATATGCACCAACAGATTCCATTTTTGTTGGATAGATAGATTTATGATACTGTGATTTGTTGATGATGCAGGCTGACGATAGCTTGCTCACTAGACTCACATGTGGAGTAGAGGGGTCATGCATGACTACCAGAGACTTTGAGGGAGAGGTGTGGACAACATCCCTACCAATGCCTATTAGAACTCTCACCGTGGCTCGAACTGTAGGTTAACGACTACATAGTTCGAGAAGACCCACGATGTCGTGAGGGAAGACTGCGATAGTAGCTCATGATGATTCTAAGGGGCACACAATAAGGTAGGGGATTTATTACTTAGATGCCCTTAGTCTCCCACAAGATCACCTGCTGGAGTATTGACTCTAGGGTTTTTTTATGTCTACCAGGTCATTCAAGAGGCGAGTAGCACCCTTGGAGCACGTAGTACGTCTTGAAGGGCACGTCGCGTAAGGGAACCAAAATGAGGCGAGTGGCACCCTTGGAGAACTTAGTGCATCTTGAAGGGCACATTGAATTCTTAATTAGTAAATGAATAGACCTTGATGACCTTAGAATGAATAACGTGATAAGAAATATTTAAAAACAATTTCCCTAATAAAATGTCCCCCAACCTCGAAAATTAAAATCTAGGAAGGTGATACTTCTAATAAAAAATATATATATTTATATAAAAATAAAACAAAAATAAATAAATAAACAATAAAAGTAATCATCATTAATCATGTGATGAGAAGGGGGTAAGCGATTCAATTAATTTATAAAAATAAAATAAAAAAATTGGGGAATAAATTTAAAAAGGGGGAAATAATTGTTTTGTTACATATGCTAATTAAAAATTTATTAATTAAAAAGAAAAAGGGAAAAAAGGTATTTTTCTACACTTGCCAATTTGAGTTTTAAATGAAAAGGGAAAGAGGGAAATTTAAAAGAATTAGGAAACTAGGAAAAAGAGAGAACCATAAAGAGAAAGGGAAACATAAGGAAAAAGTAGAAAGTCTAACTAAGTAAGGTATTTTTCATTTAAGAACTTTTTAAATTGAACTCCACTAGTGAATTAGTAAGGGGGTAAGTCATTAAATTGTGTAAGGGAATATGGGGACACCTAGGAGTGATTCTAGGAATGATTTTAGGTGGGTGAGGGAAATATGAGTAATTAATTAATTAATGAAATTAATTTATGGTGCAATGAAGGGGATGGGTGACACATGTATGGGGAGGATTTTTATGAATTAAATTATTGAACAATAAATTTAATGGGATTTTTGGAAAGCAAATGACTTAGAAAATCTATATAAAGGAGGGCGAAGGAGGAGGATTGAGGTCGAGGATCATCCGTAAGGTTATGCTACATAATTTTATACTTGACTGACTTATCTTGTGGGAGTTGGGATACCTATCTCAGTGAATAGTGGTAGCTAGGCCTTGCGAGAAGAGATGGGAGCTAGCTAATATCTAGTTCAATGTGCATGGCCCCTTTGTGGCTCGGGGGGCTAAGGGGGGAGAAGAGTACCCCTAGCGTTGGCTGGGAGGTACAGATGAAGTCTCACTGGTCATCAAGCGGGAGCTACACGGAGCGCATGGGACAATGACTCAAAGAGGACGACTTGGGCTACGATACACTTACTTTATTATGCATGGTATATTATTATTATACCCTATGCTTTCATTTTGTATTTTTTTAATTGGGTAAAGAATATGTTTGACTTAACATTTCAGTCGAGAACTTAAATTTTCCCCATAGCCTTAGCTTGTTTCTTGACTTGTTTCCCTTGGCATTCAATCCTTGAATGTTGTGAATGTACTTTGGTTTGTTGATTGTTGTGAAGAGTTGTGATTTTTACCTTGTCCTCATCTCTAGTTCATCAGTCCACGCCTGAGCAATCGACCAGGAGTCGAATTGATGGTCGTCACTTCGGTGCACAACGAACTATAGATTCTAATTATATGCTTTTATGTGCGTGCATGATGAATGAATGATGCTTTTTCCCAGCCGTCTACCTCTGTTGATTTCTCTTTCTTGATTGATGGTCATTGTGCTTTCTTGTGATGGAATTTTCTGCATTGATTGATTCATGGTTGAGCGATTGGTCTTATGATTCTTATGATTGATATTTTCTGCCTTGATTGATTTTCTTCTGAATGGTTACCCTCTGCGTTTTTTGTGTGAATGTATGTATTTGCATTAAACCACCTATCTCTGCATTTTCGGTTATGGATATTCTCGATGTCCTACCCAAAAATTCACTCAGTGAATCCCCTTAAATTTTACTGTTGACCACGATTTTATTCATGGGTGTTTTTCTGGAATGTTACAAAGAAATTAATGTATTAATGAACATCATTGTTAGATATAGAATTATAGGAGACAACAAAATTGGCATGTCAGCGGTTTACATTATCATTTGACTGCGATTTTGTTTTTCTTTTTACTGCGATTCCCTTTACTTTGAATGCAATTTACATTTAGGGACTATGATTTACTTCAAATGCAATCTGCGTAGTGATTGCGATTTACATTCATTGTCAGCGATTTTTATACTTGAGCACTTTCTTTTAAATCTTTCCACACAGATTTTAGGTGACCATTTCACCCAACGGAGTTATCAAGCTGCTTACTATGAGTTAATGTCTGTTGGTAGCAATTTTATGCTCTTTGGATAATGCGTAGGTCTCATAGCTATAATTGAGGAATCCTGAGGTTGAGAGTTAGAGCCTCTCTCACCTCATTTTTATTTTTTGTAACAACGATAAATTACAAAACATGACGATGGTCGGAAGTTAAAAATATTGAACCCATTACTCATTACCCTGTGGAATTAACTTGTATTTGGATGTATGAGGCATTGGATGTATTGATGAGTGACTGCGTTGGAGGTTTTCCCTGCGTTTTTAATGATAGTTAACTCTTACCAGCGTTTTTAGAACCCTATGGTCAGCCAAGATCATTATTGTTACACCTCGGTTTTTAACTTTAATTGACAGTTATGCACTGCACTTAGAGGGATAAGCTTGTGTTTCCTTTCCTTTTTATTTGTGTTTCCATTCAAATGTATTCCATCCAGTTCTCGGGATTCCACGGTAAAAATTTGTGATGAAAACGAGTTGTTTAGGATCCATAGGGCTTCCCTTTAGATATCCTTGTGAATTGCTTATTATGCTAGCCGTATTTTAGAACAATACGTGTCACGACCACGTTTTTGGTATCACAATATTTATATAAATTTCTCTGATAATGATTTTGGTTTCTAGTATCACAGTAATTATATAAATTTCTCTGACAACAATTTGGTTTCTGGTATCACAGTAATTATATAAATTTCTCTGACATCGTTTTTCTTTCTCTGGAATTTATATCTGCGTTGAAATTGATGACAACGAATTAATAATCAATTTCTGCATTTTTTTATGACAGCGGTGTAATAACATCTTTAATATACCCTGCAGAATATGATAATGTTAGTGAGTTACTCCTTGACAGTCTGGATATTTTTAATGTGTGCCAGAGATGTAATCGATTTAGGAAACCTTGGACAATGTCATGGGCTAGTTAAATTGGAATCTTAGGAATTGTGATATAGATGCACAAACTATCTGCATGGTTAACCTTGTACACATTCAAATCGATTTTATGTTCTACATTGGTTAACATTCTATCTTTTGCGTTTGGCCTATGATGTTTAATTTTAGGAATAGTTATTTCATTGGTAATTATTTAATTGACAACTTTAGGGTGATCATTTTTATAATTATTTTGGCAACTTTCTATTATAGGTATTTGGTATAATAATAAAGGTAGAAATATTTTATTTTATAAAGAATAACTTTCTATGAGAAATTATTGTTGATGAGCCAATCTTATTGATCTTAGACAGTTACATCCTTCTTTTTAGATAACATTGTGGATTTTTATAGACCGCAAGAGAAATGCTATCCAACCAACTATTCTTAGACCGATATTACAGTTAGACTATGAGGTCAAGGTTATACCTAGTTTGATGAACATCTTTTTGGTTATGTCAACTATCCTAATCTAAGGCTTGTATGTTTGGGCAGGGTAATGATTGGGTTGATGGAGTTAACTCAGGCTACAAGGAACTTCTTGTTAGTAAATGGCCAGGGTAGTGAGAGCTTTTGTAATTAAAACATTTTTTAAATAATAAAGTCTTATTGTAGAATGGATTCTTGAGGGAGAATTTCTTCGATGGCCAAGGACGTCCTTTAATTAATGAATATATTTATTTTTTTGCGCCAACCAATTATTGCGTTGTATGAATGTCATAGTCATCTTTCCGATTGGGTGCTAGGGTTAGTTGCCATGTGTTTAGATAGTCCTTGAGATCCTAGTGCATTTAATTTAGATGGTGTTGTGGGTACAGTTATGTTGTTGTGCCAGGGTTATTGAGATGCCTACCACCTGGTGACGACATGATTCCTGACGATGGGATCATTGTGCACCCTAATGGATAAGGGAGACAAATAACTCGACCAGAGTCTGTGCTTCCCAAGGTTGTCGTTCGTTTGTTGAAATCGATGAGGGAACTTGATTGTAACATCTTAGAGTGGTTGGGTTATGCGCGCCATAGAGGTTCCATGTTTGGTCATCAAGCCGTTGAGTCAGGATTGTGGGGGTTGTCCTTTAGCTTGTAGGCGTTGTCTCGTTGTGTCAGGCAGGTAGTCGTTGTATTGTCCTTGTTCACGTGTTCATCTGGTAGTAGGATGTGATATGCGTGGGGTCATTGGTTGTTTGTTGCATGAAGGCGCTTGTTGTGTTCATTGTCAGGTTGTAAGGTTTAACAGTTGTCGTCGTTGCCTTCCTGCCATTTTTTCTTTCTTCGCTTGTAGTCGTAACGAATTGGGGTTGTTACATAAAAATAGACTTTTCTCCCTTACATGTATATTAAGGATTAACCAATCTATAAATCATATCATAAAACTTTGAATAATATTGTAAATGAATTTTTAAGAACCTTACTTATTTTCTCTCTTTTTGAAATAACTGTTTATTTTCTTATAACATAATTAGTGTATATAATGAGATGTTCACTTTTGATAGAATTATAATTTTTTCAAATATATTCCCATATATATCCCTCCCTCATGAATAGAGATATTCATGGGAGATTCATAATCTCATACCATCTATTTGATTAGTTATTCATAGCCTCACCACTCATTTTCTTTAGATAGAATAACTATTTCCTTATCATTATGTCTAATCAATTAGTTCAAAATAGTAAGAAAATGTTTTTCATTTATCCTTTAACCATTATAGAAACACTAAAATCAATGCAGAAAATGGAATACTCTAATTTATCTATAATAAAAACATAAGTTGGAAGAAATTGATCTTATATTAAACCTCTTGGTTTAGATTCTCACCATCTTTCCCTCTATAGTTGGAGATGTTGGTATATATTATTAACAATGGATACTTTGTTGATGTCATACATTAGTACTGTGTTGATATCATAAATTAGATTTATTTGGTCTCTTACATATATATTAAGGATATCAAGGTTCACATTCTTACAATAAGAATATGAACGCACACCAAGAAGAAATTTGAAAGAAACTATGTTTCCTTTGATAGTTCCTATATTTTTTTACCATATGACAATTGTTACATTGGGAAAAGGGGTCTTTACTAGATTAACTTATTTGGAAATGTAATGCATAAATATTTAAATATCTTGAGAATTCCATGTTCTTCTTTATTATTAGTAATTGTCCTAGATTTTGTGTTCTCTTTCACTTGTTCGTGTAACTTTTATCCATTGTAAATCAACCAATGTAATGTAATGTTTTAAATAGATCAATTATTATTTTTCCAAATGCAAGCATTAATCAATATAATCCATACCTTGATATTATACATTTTTTTTCCAAATGCAAGCATTAATCAATATAATCCATACCTTGATATTATACATTTTAAATTTTAATGTATTTAAAAGTACATATATTTCAATGACATAAAGAAGATCTCAGAAAATCTGAACTTTTATTGGCCAAAACGACTTGGTTAGGAAAATTACATAAGCCATAATGCAAATAAATCACGAAAATTACATAAGCCATAATGCAAATAAATCACTAGAAATGTTAGACTATGCGAACTTATTTATCTCTTTTCCATTATTAATGTTTCAAAACTATCTATGTAGATCATCCATAATATGGAAGGAAAAGGGAACCCTTGTTTTACCTTTGTTCATTTTTGTTAAAAAACAAAAAATTAATTTCAAATTTATATTTCTCCCACATGCATATATTCTCTTGTCTATGATACAAGTTTCTCCTTGGAAGAAATTTCTATAGTCAATGAAACAACAAAAGAACTTCCTCTCTTTCATCACCCTAAGCATTTTCAATATTTTTCCAAAAGTTATGAAAAGGTCTGATTTTAAGAGTGGGTTTAATTTCCCCAATGAAGAGGGAGAGATTGTAACGAAAACAAAATCTAGAAATGTCAATAAGATGTTAACTCAATAAGCCATTAGATAATGTAAGACAACCAAATATGCATATTTGTGGAACTTTCCAATTCCTATGCAGGCTTATAAATTACAATATTCTTGTGCTGGGAGAACTTAGAGAAGAATATGTTGTGATGTGATTTTGTGGTGCATGTATATTCTGAAAAAAAATTATATGCATGAAAATCATAAGCATAAAGAAACTAATTTTTTTTATAATACCATTCCTATCATAACAATATAGTTGAGAACATTTATCGAGGAGTTCATGGATATGTACATATGTAAATTAGGTCTCAAAGTACTACAAAATTGGCATTGTGGAAATGGAAAATGAAGGTAGTAATTATTTCCCACTAGCCTTATCATGGCTAGAGGCATATCCAAAAGCGATTTTTCTCCTCTTTGTTCTTGAAAAAGCTCAGGGTTTCCAATGTCAAGGATTTCTATGCATTTGTATAGACTAGAAACAAAACAATAATTATAGATTCTATATCAGGATTTCAAATATCAACAAACTTATAAAATAAAATTTCACTATTAAATATAACAAAAACTCAACAAAAATATGAAAACTCTCGTATGTGATGTCCTCCTTCTGAACCCAAATCTCTCTATAATGCCTCCCTACAAAACTTGCAAGCAATCAATTAATAAAAATATCTGAAAACTAAAATAAAATCCATATGAACACATTAAAACGAATCACAAACATGGAAATCCAACTGAGATCCATCCAAAAAAAATTATACCTAAAACAAAGATTTCAACAATCATCTATGTAATTATCCCCATCAACCCCACTGTGATGAAAAATACAGAAACATGAGACTCATACATGTAAAATTATTCAAGTAGAATGCTCATTAATTCTATAATTAAAAATCTTGCCATAGGCAATAATTAGTAACAACCCTCCATATCTCTTGTGGTCCATTTTTCTTTATTTTATTTTTTGTTTTCATGTTAAATGTTTTATTTACATAAGTAATAACTTATGATATATAATTTTGAAATCCAGATGAAGTAATAAAAGAATAGTGAAACCGTGAGAAGGATGTTTTTTCCGTTGTTATATCAAGAAGAGATTATTCATTAAGTTTATTCTCACGTTAAGAAATTTGACATAAAAGATTATTGATTTCTTCTAAATGGCGGTGGGCTACACATAGTCTCTTCACCATAAAACAAAAAACGTTTCTTTGGTATATTATTTTACCTTCAGAAAACAAGCATCATAATGATTCAAGAGACAATAGGGGAGGGGAATAAGCTCAGTGAGGACCTCTCCAGTCTGAGAAGGATTGATAATTTTTAGTAGTAGATTCTAAGGGGTGCTTAGTTTTTTTTTTAACTGGCTGGAGAAAAGAATCAGTGACATTGATTAACTCTCCTTTTTTGGTAGCAATGATAGAAGCATAATTATGTCAATGGAGTTGGGAAAGTGATTTTTGTATTTAATGTGTATGGCCCTTATGAAAACATAATAGCATTTTAGGAGTAGGCATTGAATCAAAAATTTTAAAAACTAATAAAATAATTGTGGGATGGGGTGGGAAGCACTTAATATCATTATCAAAATATATAATATTTGGGGGAATTCTACTAGGTAGGTGTAACAACCCCCGTCATCTCAACAACATACGACACATAACAAGTGCAAATTATTTATTATTATTATTTTAAGCAGGACGGTAACAAGGACAACCAATCAATCAATGCAACTTGATGATGAACACAACGCACACAAACTCAAGCAATAGACAACTTAACGACCTAGCAGACTAGCACATCATGTAGTTGGATGCATCATATGGAAATCCATCAGAAAAAAATAAAAATGACTACCCGCTCGTCCTACCCTGCAATGTTAGGACCTCCAGGACACATAAGAAACGCTCAAGCCCAAGTTCACATTGATTTTGACCATTTCGGTTCTCAAGGCTAACGACTTTTATTAGGAACAAGGAGGTTTATACATCCCGCTCGACACAATAAATGCCACTCCTATGAACCTAAAAGAAAAAATAAATCAACCCAATGCAACAACACCAAACCGACACATGTAACACGAACCTTCAAGGTGAATGAGAATTAGAAATAATCGATTCTACATTTGAATAACACATCGTTAGACAATCCAAACATTTGGACATTACTTCAATCAACCTTTAATTTACAAGCTCGCAAGATATCTGACATACACAATCTATCTAGCAATAACCAACTTGAGGCACAATTCTATTAAATTCGAGGCGTCCCATTTGATAAATCATTCATTAAAATAAAATACGATTCATAAGAAGGGATGTACCTTCCACGGGATTTTAGGTAATCATGCATACATCATGTCAATGTGAAAAAAAATTGTGATTATTCATCTAAGCAGTTTAAATAAAGAAATGTCTAAAAACTGGAACTTGTAATACATCCTTCTAACTTATGCAATCATAGAGTTTATTCTCCATTAAACTATTTCATCTATTAGCTACCTAACTAACCTAAAAAACAACTTTCCCCATTATTCCTATTCACAATTGTTTCATCATTATGAATAATGAATCATCATTTATGTTAAAATAATTTAATATTATTATAGAGGGTTATCAATTAACATAAGGCATGTTCCCTACTTTCCTTCAGTTACGACCCCCTTCATCATATAAAGGAGTGAGCATATTAAATTTGTTTATTTTATTTTATAAACCAAAAATAAATAGTATATTAAAAGTGTTTAGATAATCTATACAAATGTTTTTATGAGTATAGAAATTTCTACCCCTATGAGTATTTTTCCAATCAAGGAACATTTTATCAAACTTCAACCACATGCAACATAAGGCCTTAATCCTTTAACTTTTAAACTCTTTTCTTTATGAAACATAAATTGGAATAGTAAAATTGGTAGAAAAAGTGGGATTAGACGAAAGGTTATCACACAGAAGAGCATTGCACAGATATATAGATTCATGAGGTAGAAGGAGGTGAATGACTGCAGGGATTTTTTTTTGAGTTCCAAAAACAAATAACTGAAAATAATGGATAATCCCCAAAGTCATAAGAAACAAATAAATGTTGAAAAACTAGAGATCTAGTAAGAGCGGTGATCACAATATTCAATAAATTAAACCTTTAAATTGTTAAACATTCAACTGATCATGTGGTAAACAACATAATAGATCCCCTACCAAATGTCCATCTGTCATAATCAAAATTATTCTTACTTGACAGATCACTTCCAGCTCTTAAGCACTAAATATTAAAATTCGGTGTGATTGATTAGAATCTCAGGTGATATTAAAATTGTTGTGAAGTTTTAAAATTGTGTTGTACCAAATTAAGGGTATAAAATCTTTTTGCCATTAACCAAATATCTAGGGATAAGGATTTTAACCAATAGAAAATGCATTTCTATGTGACTGATTCAGATATGGACGTGGTATAAAATCGTTGCGTAGTTTTAAAATCGGGCGGTAAGAAAATTTCAAGGATAAAAATCTGGGCGCACTTAGCAAATCCCAGCATTAGAATGTTCACGCTTTCCATCTGTCCGAAAAAAAAAAATCACCAAAAAAAAGAATAATTAAATATTTAGACTGGTGGATTAGAAAGTATAAAGTGGCATGGAATCTCAGAAATTCACTGATAAAAAAAACGAATGCCAAAGTAAGAAGACGAGGAGAAAACACCGTCAGTTTTGGCATTTGGCAGACTTGGACTCACTGTTTTCTTTATTCCATTTTCATTATTAGCGTCCATCCACGGTGATTCGTTGATGGCTTTGGAGGTAGTCAGGGATATACATGTATCAAAAGCAATGAAACTAGCGCAGCCACATAACCTGTGGCTGACCAACGTCAATAGGCTATTACAACGAGCATTGGAGGGGCGCTTGGTTGTGGCTTGGAAGGTGTCTAGGCATGCATTAGTGGAAGGTTGTTGAACAAACACCTAGTAAGGAATATGGATGGTACCAGGTATTAGATTCACCATCCTGGCGTAAGCTTCTTATAAGAGAGATATGAGTAAAGCTGCAACACTTATGCAATTAAATTAAATATATTGTTGTTACACCTCAAAATTACTCACTTCGATAGTGTCGCAAGTGTCATCATTACAAGTGTTGTAAGTGTCGCATATTGTCCACAAGTGTTGCATATTGACTATAAGTGTTGCAAGTGTCACAAACATCATACTACCACCTTTCCTATGTCGCACCTCTAACGACATCATAAATACACTTAAGACACCTCAAAGACTAGTTTTGAACAAGAGACATCACTTGACAGGGAAAACAAACCTTTTTCCACTGAAAGAACCAATAAAAAATGGATTTTGGAGAGGAGTGCTCTCCTGCCCACTATCAGGGAGTGTTGGCACTCCCTGAGCCTCTTTGGGGGAGTGTTTGAGTGTTCTGTGCACCCTTTTAGGGGAGCGCTACCCTTTTATGAGTTGGGTTTGTGGAGACAAATAAGGGAAGAATCCCTCAATTCCTGAAGGTGGTTGGATTCAAATAGATGGTCAAGGCATGATCTTAGGGAAGATCCTCAACTAAAGGAGAGGAATCCTCAACTTATCCCTAATATCTCTCAAGTGGTTGGACCTCTCCAAGGTTATATAAGGAGGTCTCCTCATGGTGAAAGGAGGAGAAGAGACTAGAAATTGATACCAAACTTATGATCCTGTAAGTGGTATGAACATGGAAAAGATTGGAGATGTGAAACTTATGATATCATGAGTGAGATTTCATCAAAGAAATCAGTATAGATTAATTGCGCAAGGGGGTTAGACAAGGAGAGCTGGAAGAAGTTGTTTCACCTTCATTCAAAGGATTGTAAGTACTTTTATTTGTTCTCATTAATAATCAATGTTTGGCCTGTTTCTTTCAAACTTATGCTTGTTCCATATGAGTTTGTCTATAGTATATGGATATATATTTGAGATAATATCAATAGAGTAGGAATTCCATTGTATCTTTGTTTGTCCTACAGGACCTATCAGGGAGCTCAGGATCGAAGCTCAACCAAGACTTTATAAGGACAAACGTCGCTAATAAGGTACATATCTTTCTCCTTCTCTTTCATTTATTAGCTTGATTAGATATAAAAGGAAGTCAGTTTCCATGTTAAGCACTTTTCTTTCTTGGCCTTAGGAGTCTAGAGACCAAGAGGGAATCCACTTCTCCGCAGGGGGATTCACCTACAAGAGAAATTGGTGACTTCACTGGGGAGGAGCTCTGATTTTTGTTTCCTCTCCCAAATCTTGTTTTGGCCCTTTTCCCATTGTTTTGACCTTCTCCATATTGTTTTTGATTCTTAGAACTGATTGTTTGGTTCTTGATTTCATCAAAATCAAGTTGATTGACTGGATTTCCTTGATGTTTTGAGTTTCTGGGCATTGTTTTGAGCTTTTGAAGCCTAGCACTCCCCTGCCCTTGTTATCAAAGAAAAACCACTCCATGGTGGTCTTAAACAGAGTGTTGGATTTCTCTAGTACCCCTTACACCAAGGCACTACCTCATTTTCAGTGAAAAACCCTCTGGTTTTTCAATTTCTGGGTTCAGTTTTTTCCTTTTGCATTTTCTCAGGGTCTCATACTCTTAGTCCATCTTGGTATTGGCCTTCAACACTCTGTTTTCTAAGGATTGATCTGTTCTTGTTTGGGAATTTGACATTTTCTTTCCTTTCCTTGAAGTCACTCTTTGTCTTTGCTGACCTAGAGTTCACTTGTTGTTTTCTTCTCCTTTATCTGACTGAGTGGAACCTTTTGTGAGGAAATAAAAAGGTCTATGAACCTTTCCATTTGATCTTTGAGGTCAGTTTTCCAACATTTATCTTTTGTTTGAGGTTTTTTTTGGTTCTTGTTTGCAAATTTGGTAGTCTTTGTCCTTCTTGTCTATCTCACGATGAGAGTGTATTTTTGTGTGTGTGTGTGAGGTTTTCTTGTGATTGTTTAATCCTGAAGTCTGATTGACATTTAGAAGTTTTAGATCTTATTATCATTCACATATAAGAAAAAGGACATATTTTAGTGATTAGTTTGGATATTAGAAGGCATTTCTGAAATTTTTAGCATTGCATTGGATTTGAGTGAGAAACAAATTGATTGAGGACATTTCATAGTAGTGTTTGATAGTGAAAATAACTTTTCTCTTTCCCTTAAATAGATTTATCGAAGGACAAGATTTCTTATAATTTTCTTGTGCATTTTTTGGAATTGAGTTATCATACCATCAGTTCCATTTTCATACACCCTTTGAGTAAACAACAACCGTAAAATCATCGTTAATTAAAATTTATCTAGAACATTTTTGTTTTTAGGATCTTCCACCAACATTAGACTAGGATTAACACTTTGGATTAGGCTATGAGTACAAGTCTCCAATTTTTTTCAAAAAACACATTAGCATCTTGAGATAGGGAGAGTCAAATCCAATTGTCGTATAGGCTTTCTAGGATCCCCCTCTCACACAGGGGTTACGCACGAAGTCTCATTCAGGTGAATTACAAAGATTATCCTTCCATGGTTTAATTGTTTGTAGTGGTCGAATCGTATATTGGGGGTCACTTGAGGGTATACCCAAGATTATGTGTGGGAGCCTCTCAAGTTGATTTCAGAGTTGTTATCCTGCCCATACGTTCAGATCAAACTGTCAAATGTACCCGCCCAAGGGCTGACTACGTGTTGGTGTCCTTAGTTGTCATAATCCTTAGGTACTTAAACGAGCTGACGATGAAGAGAAGTCTCAGCGTACCTCAAATAGAAATTGTTCAAACTCACTCGGGCTCCTTGGAGTGTAAATCCACAATTACTACGTGGAAGCTTGCACCAAGGTGAAAGTCCATTAATCAGGTCGCCATTGTAACTGTTCCAACATATCCTAGTCCCTTCTTGACTTGATCATGTGACGTTGGATTTCATCACCAACTAGTATGATCATCAAGAGACGTTTTGTTTTCTTGGTTTTGGTTCCTAGATTTTATTAGCATATGTTGTTTATTTTTGTTAGCTGGCCCTAGATTTTCAACGTGTACTATTATTCTCCAAAATAGAGACTGTTGACGATAAAGGTATTCGTCGATCGCGTAGGATGCAAGGGTTACCTCCAGAAGGATACCAAACCTTACCTCCTAACCCTCCATAAGACAACTATCATGGAGAGGTAGAAAATCAATCTGATGGTGGGAGTGGTGTTGCTCCTCCGTTAGACAATTTAGAAGGCTCTTTGGTTACGGTTGAGAATCCCACTTCTTGCACTACATATGTGTCAGTAACCCCTCTCAAACCACTTTTGCTTCATTTAGACTCCCTTGGGAATGTCATAGATGAAGAGGTCCCACAATTACTTGAGAGAGCATTTACTGAAACATGTATGGGATCCACAGAACCAACCTATGGTGATGAGTATAGGACTCCTATTCATCCTACCACTATAGTAGATACAAATCCCACACCTTCTCATTATGTATGGAGGACTTCATCATGACACAATCTCTATGAGCATTTTGAATCCTTTCAACAACCCTTTAATCCTCATGACCATCCTGTTGAAACTAGGCCATATGGTCAAACTATGAATCACCCCATCGATCAGGTCATTAACCCTACTATTGTGTTAGCACAAGTCTATCCTAATGCTGGACTCATCACCTCTACTCATTCCCAAGGAACTTTGATCCCTACCCCCGCTTTCACAAACTTTCACTCTACATCTCCACATGTTCTGCACGATCTTGTTGGGACATATTTTCACCTAAGAATGCAAACCCTTGCCAACCAAATAGAACCGACTAGAAGGAAACCACCATATAGTAGACCTATCCCTCCTGGAAGACCATCATCCTATGGTGGGCCTACCTCTCCTGGGGGACAACCCCCTTTTCATGTTCTTCCTAGAAGGAAACCTCCCTTTTCCAGTCATACCCCGACTATTAATCCACGATTAGTAGGGGGAAAACCTTCGTTTGCTGGAAACAATTCACCATCTTGGAGGGTAACTTTCATAGGCACATTTATCCAACCCCATGTTGGGGGGCACTCATATCATAACCCACAAGGAGGAGTATCAAATCTTGTTCCTTCTGGACCATCTTATGGACAACCTTATCTGAGCGACATCCCAAACACCACTTGGATTCCTCAAGGACAACAACCTTATCCTCCCCATGGGTATAATGTGTATCCACCTTCAGGATCTACTCCTTACCCTCCTCAAGGGAACAATGTTCATCCTCTTTCTGGGTAAGAAAATTGCCTGGCTTATAATGCTGAGAACCCACCATGTTATGCAAATGTTTCTCAGCCATCATCGAATCCTGTTTATCCTGGTTAGCAACAAACGTATGTAGGAGGACCTACTGGTTAAAACTATCCACCAACCCAGTTTATGGTCCTACTGGTGTTCCTATGCCACACAAGTATCATCCACAAATTAACCGACAACTACCTTTCCTTCAGACTCTGGATCTCCCAGACTTGTCTGGGTTAACTAATGATCCTATTTTTCATTCACCGGTTTGGCCATTTATTCCAGCTAAACCTGCTTCTGATATTCCAAAATTTGACGGAAAATCTGGCGAAGATCCAAATAACCATGTGATGACTTTCCATTTGTGGTGTTCATCAAACTCCCTCATGGATGATTCTATACATTTGGATATTTTCTAGCGAACACTTATGATCTCAACAACAAAGTGGTATATTGAACTACCATGTGCTTCTTTCCATGATTTCAACTCCCTTGCCATCTCTTTCCTCACGCACTTTCAACTACCTATTTTCTACGAGACGGGTACTGAACTCTTGACCTCCCTTCGTCAAACTGACTCCATGCATATCTCTGACCATATTCATGAGTGGATACGATGATGAAGGATGATCAAAGTAATCATTCCTGACATATTATTGGCATAGTGGTTTACTGAATCACTTTTACCCCCGATCGCTCATGATGTCACTATGGGTGGCGTAGTCACCAAGGAAGAAACCATTGCTCAAGATCAGTATTTAGATTTGGTTTATTCGCAATCTAGTACTTTGTATGATTTGCTTCCGAATGCTTCTTCAACTAATACCAATCCATCCAAGCCACCATCCTCATATCATGTGGACAGTGTTATTGGTTCCGTCAAAACTTAATCGACTTCCCAGTTGACCACAGTCTCCCCTATATCCCCCCAAACTCATATCTATGAGATGAATGTAGTTCAATCTGCCCCTTCACAACAATCCAGAGGTAAGAATAAGACAAAAAATAAATCAAAAAATACTAAAAACAATGAACAACCAAAAAATCAAGCTCAAACACCTACTACCAAAAAGAAACCACACAAGAAACTGAAATTCCTTTGTATCATTTGTGGTGACGATCACTACGCTTGAGAATGTCCACATCACAATGAAGTGGCCAAACTTTTCCAGGGAAATTCACAACCCACTATGCTTACTTAGCCTTTTCCACAACATCAATCCATGGTTGGTCAAACCCCCTCCCTTGGGGCAGTTCTATCGATCCTCGTGATGAGGCCTCGACAAGTGTACATATTTATATGTTTAATGGGATTAATTTGACCACTCTCTCTAAAACATACAACACACTAGGTAACCTTGACAAAGGAAAGGTCATTAACGATACCGATACTTTACCAGATCCATGACCGTCCTATGTTAGTCCTCCATCGATTAATCCTCCATCTGGACCACTTCAGATTGAGAAACCTATGTTTGACTCTATCTTACACTCTCCTAAGAGAACTATCCGTAAATCTACCTTTAATCCTAGTTCACATGTCACCCAAAACTACAACATTGATGAAGATTTGGCTCAAGCACCGTGTGCTATGTTTGCGTTAGAAGTTCTACAACACTAACCCAATCAACGTAGAATTCTCTTGGCCACCATTGGCGTTGTTGATCCTGATTTGTCCAACCATATAATGTTTAAAATGGACAATTATACCTCTCGACTCTCCCACTAACTTTCTTTCCAAGTTGATGTTGTTGTTCACAATCAACAAATCCACCAAACTATTATGGATGAGGGAGCCTTAACTTGTGTCATGTCTTTAGCATGTTGGAAAGTTTTAAAACCACCCGCACTTAACAAATCCCCAACGATGTTACGCACATTTGATGGGCGAGGTTTCCATCCCCATGGGCTTTTACATTCCTTGCCCATCCAATTGGGTGGAAAAAGTGTCACTATTGATGTCGAGGTGGTCGATGCTCCCCTTGATTACAACTTGTTACTTGGAAGAAGTTGGTTTTATTCTATGAATGTCATTGCCTCGTCGGTCTTTGGATGTGTACAATTTCCTGATCAGGGAAAAATTGTCATTATTGATCAGTTAGATTTTTGCATGACCGATGATCGCACTCCCACCACCAACAACATTCCTTTCTTGGGAGACCACAATATCACATATGAAAGTGTTGGTGTTGGCTTACTGAAAGATTCTATCCTTATGGGTACCTTCCCTACACCACTTCCACCGACTACACATCATATTGCCACCATCGATATGATTTGAACCACGACTTATCAATCTTTGGAATCATCTAACCCTTGGATTGTACCTATTCTGTTGGAATTCGATGCACTAGGTGACACCGTTCCACTTATTCCAACCGAAACATCATATGTTTCTATACAATCCTCTTCTCCCTCTTCAGATGACCAACATCTATTGGCACCCGACAGTTACTCAATGCCATCACGATTAAGTTCCTTGTCATCTTCGATCGACTACATTTCCCCAATTTTTCCCTTAGATGAAACTGTTATGGAAATGTTGAGCATTGATGAGATACCTCGGGATGATAACCATCATCGATCATCTTTTCTTCCCCCTCATGAATAAATTCGGGGATATATACATTGTATCTCCCCTCCTAATATCGATTTTCTATCATCTCCCATGCCTTCAACTTATGATGATTTGGATCTGGTAGTTGACATGGTAATCTCTTTGGTAGGGGTATTGGAGCTTGATCTCCTTACCCTTGTCGCAACCCTTGACATGTGTTTCTTCGAGAGTGATTTTCTTCCATCTAGTGAAGATCTCTTGGAAGACATGACCGATTTTTGTCCCTTGACATGGTGTCCTTCCAACGCGTTATTCTCTAGGAAGCCATGATCAAGAAGAGGTCACAAGCACAGTTTCTCTTCTCTATGGCAAGCTCGTTAAAAAATGAAATAGAAGCTTTGAGCATAGATTTCCTCTCTGTAGCAAGCTCGTTAAAAAATGAAACAACAATCTGGGGATTGAACCCGGAGCCCTGAGCATATTTATTTTTCCGTGTCAAGCTCGTTAAAAAATTGAATAGTCACCTTTCTTGAACCTTCTTTTCATACACTCTTATCCTTTTTCTCCATTCAGTAGAGAAATTGGTGACAACCTCAATGCCAGTCAATGAATTGAAGTTTGGAGGGAATGTCTCCAGCCTCTGATGATCATTCTGTAGTTAAGCCACTATCTTTGAAGCTGGGGGCATACCAAGCTCAGTATTGTTTTTTTCTTATGCTCGAAAAAACATGAGAATGTAACCAAGTAGACTTTTATCACTTTTTAGGACTCACATGTATATATGAAAAAGGAACCCCTTGGAGTCTTCTTTGAGCTCTTTTCAAACTCTCTAAACATGAAAAGATTGTCAAGTGATCTTGCTTCCTTTCCCACTCGTTAAAAGGTTTTAAAGGGCATCTTTCGAGTCATAATTTATCTCTTTTTTCGGCCTCGCGAGACTAATATTACGAAAAAGGACAACTTTGGAGTCGTCTTTAAGTTGTTTTTAGACTCTCTAAATATGAAAAACCATCGAGTTTACCTTTTCTGGACTCGTTAAACAATCATACATTGAAGGGCCCATATGGGACTGAACCCATAATTCTTCCAGTTCGTTAAACAAAGCAAGACAGACTTACCGAAGGTGAGTCATATCGAGCATGTGTTACCCTCCTCGAGCTCGTTAAATTAAAAATATGTACTCGTCTATCTGGATGGGGGGGAAATTGAAAGAAGCAAGCCAAGTAGTTTTTGAGAACACTACCAGTAACTCTTACGGTCGCCCTCGAACACATAACTTTGTCTTTGCACACATTTTAATCCACTAAACCTCTGCACTGAGCCAATCCTCTGAGTTTTTGTTATTCCTTTGGGTCACCCAACGAAATTCACCATATCCACTGCATTATTGTGTTCTGGTCCATGTCAAGTTTCTACTATTGTGCCTCAGTGTTCAAGGGAAGTATCTTCTTTGAGAGTCAGACATCACAAATACCTTGTTTCAATACATGTGTCAGTCCATGTTCATTTGATCTACCAATTACATATCTGTGTCAGTTTCGTGTCATTGATGGGGGATACATCAAGGCCCTCCTTTGACAAGTCTCTTCCTATCGACTTCAGCACATTATCCGGGAGCTAGACTTAGAAACCAGTTAGTACCTTGGGACTTGCATGCCACAATGTCAGACCTCCTCATGTCTGATAGTGGGTTTAAATCATTGAACCCTGATTGGATAATTCCACGGATGTTCGACTTCATCTCATCTATTCACATTCGTTGGAATGTAGTAGAGTACCTTGGGAATCATTGACATCAATGGTGATCTCCCTCGCGCTTGTTAACGGTTTACCTCATTGATCAGTAATCAATTGGTTTCTACCATGTTCGACATCATGACATCTATTCACATGGTTATATTCATACTACATTAGCATCGGTAAGAAGACCCTGGGTTGAGTCACCACTCTTATATGTACTTTGCCCAGGTTGCAAAGGAGTTCTTTTGAACTATGACACATATACTATTACATAGATCCACTTTGTATTGGTCGTGGCTATGCCTTGTCATCTTGTTGATCCACTGTGTATTCTTCATGACTACGATCTATTTAGGTCATAGGAGTATAGATCCATAGTGTATCTTCAGTGGCTATACCTTTTTTCAATATAATTATGGATCTGCAGTGTATTTTATGGTGGCCATACCTAAAAAGTCTTTATCAGTCAAGCATAGGTATGCCTTCCTTGGGTTTGAAACATGTCATAATATTTTTTTGATGGTTGTGTGGAGCTTTTTACAGCCTCTCTATGTCCATACCCTTGCTCAAAAAAGTCTACAAATTACTTCAGTCATCATCATCTTCTAACTTTGTACTTTGGGGGGCAATCTGTTACACCTCAAAATTATTCACTTCGATAGTGTCACAAGTGTTGTCGTTACAAGTGTTGTAAGTCTCGCATATTTTCCACAAGTGTCGCATCTTGACTATAAGTGTTGCAAGTGTCACAAACATCATACTTCAATCTTTCCTATGCCTTGCCTCTAACAACATCATAAAGACACTTAATACACCTCAAAGACTAGTTTTGAAGAAGAGAGATCACTTGACAGGGAGTACAAACCTTTTTCCACTGAAAGAACCACTGAAAAATGGATTTCGGAGAGGAGAGCTCCCCTATCCACTGTTAGGGAGTTCTGGCACTCCCTGAGCCTCTTTGGGGGAGTGTTTGAGCACCTTGTTCACCCTTTTGGGGGAGGACTACCCTTTTCTAAGTTGGGTTTGTTGAGACAAATCAGGGAAGAATCCCTCAATTCCTAAAGGTGGTTGGATTCGAATAGATGGTCAAGGCATGATCTTAGGGAAGATCCTCAACTGAAGGAGAGGAATCCTCAAATTATCCCAAATATCTCTCAACTAGTTGGACCTCTCCAAGGTTATATAAGGATCTCTCATCATGGTGAAAGGAGGAGAAGAGACTAGAGATTGATACCAAACTCATGATCCTATAAGTGGTATGAACATGGAAAATATTGGAGATGTGAAAATTATGATCTCATGAGTGAGATGTCATCAAAGAAATCAGTATAGATTACTTGAGCAAAGGGGTTGGAAAAGGAGAACTGGAAGAAGTTGTTGCACCTTCATTCAAAGGATTGTAAGTACTTTTACTTATTCTCATTAATAATCAATGCTTGGACTGTTTCTTTCAAACTTATTCTTGTTCCATATGATTTTATCTGTAGTAGATGAATCTATATTTGAGCTAATCTCAGTAGAGTAGGAAGTCCATTGTATCTTTGTTTTTCCTACAAGACCTATCAGGGAGCTCAGGATCGAAGCTCAGCCAAGACTTTACAAGGAGAAACTTCGCTAATAAGGTACATATCTTTCTCCTTCTCTTTCATTTATTAGTTTGATTAGATCTAAAAGGAAGTTAGTGTCCATGTTAAGCACTTTTCTGTCTTGGCCTTAGGAGTCTAGAGAGCAAGAAGGAATCCACTTGTTCAGAGGGGGATTCACCTACAACATCTGTACACTGTATAGATGGGTTGTCTTTGTGTGTGTGTGTAACACTAATAACAAATATCTAATTTAAAAATCGATAGCATAATTATTGGTGTCCCTCCTTCCACTAAGTAAGGATTGTATCAGCTATAAAAATAGTAAACATAAATTATTAGTCGACTAAATTCATGAGTTGTATAACAATTGATTACTGATCATTTGATATATATAACCTTATAAATTATATATCATAGAATGAAAATTCACTGAAATTGGAATCATCACTGTAAATACCTCTATCATTGTGAAGCAAATTATTACTGTAGCTGGGAAATATCATTGTAAATGAAAATGCAACAATTTTCCTATGAATGCGAACTATCCACCATCGCTCAACAATTCGCGTAGAAATCACAGTAATAACTCAATCAATCGCTCAACAAAAATCACTATAAATCGCTCCACAACATCACTATAATTCTCTCAACAAAAACATTGAAAATCGCTCAACAAATACACTACAAATCGCTCAACAAATACACTGAAAATTGCTCAAAAAATCATTGTAATCGCACATAAATATGACTATAAATCGCTCAACAACAACACTATAAATCGCTACTGAAGGGACGTGTTACAAAATGAAAGAGTTTTAAGAGCCCAAATCGACTACAACCAACATCCTAAAACCAAAATAGGAATTGAAACTGAATAAAATCTAATATTTAAAGCATTACCATGAGCAGATAAAATAGCATCAGCTGGAAATGCATCTGTTTCTTCATCATCATTATAATCTCATACACTGGAAAATTTTAACTAAATATAAAAAAATTTAAATACACGTATCGAATCTGAAGACGATGATCCCGTAGACAATGTCCCATGTGTTCGCTCCATGTAGATCCCACTTGCCAACCGATGAGACCTCATCGGTACCTCCCTGCTAATGTTAGGAGTACACTTCTTCCCCTTGAGCCTCCCGAGCCACAAAGAATCCACGCACACAATACAAGATAATGCTAGCACCCAAATTTCCTCGCAAGGTCAAGCTACCACTCGTTACTCGAGCTGGGTATCCCAACTCCCACAAGAGAAACTCAGTCAAGATAAAATTTCGGTAGCGTAATGTTATGCAAGCCATATGTGATCCATAATCCTCCTCTGCCATCCTTTTTATAGAGTTTTCAAGTGATTAGTTTTCAAAACCCTCATTAGATTCCTTTTTCATTTATTTAATTAGGAAAAACCTCCAATGTACACATGTCGCTCGATCCCCTAGTTTCACTAGAAAATCAATTTTATTTATTAATTAAATTTGTGTATTTTCCTCATCCACCTAAAAGCATTTATAAAAATGCTCCTCAGTGTCCCATTATTCCCTTACAATTATTAAATGACTTACGCCTTATATCCTAGTTGAGTTCATAAATAGAAATTTCCAAAGGCTATATTCCTTATGAAGTTAGACATTCTCCTTTTCTTTAAGTTTCCCATTTTTCTTTAAGTTTCCCCCTTTTTGTTTTTAACTAAAATTCAGATTTAGCAAGTGTAGACAAAAACAACCATTTACCCTTTTAATACGTTTAATTATCCATTATAATTTTTTACTTTAATAATTAAAGTTGAATTTCTTACCCCCCTTCTTGTTACAGGTCTAATTAGCTTCCTTTTTTTTGTTCAAAGGTTCTACTCAAACCTAGGTTTTCGATTTACTAGGCTTGGCAACAGTTCTTAAGGGAATAATTTTATATTAAAATTTACTTATCACATCTTTCATTTTAAGGCTGACCGAGTCCTAAGGAGGCATAGTTTTCTAGGATTAGGTATATTAACTTACCATAGAAAAAATCACGACGTTCCCTTCAGGACGCACTACGTGCTCCAAGGGTGTCATTCGCTTCTTGACTGAATTTGGTAGATGTCAAACCCCTGGAGTCAATACTTCTTCAGGTGATATTGTGGGAGACTAAGGGACTCTAAGGAATAAGGATCCTACCTTATTGAGTACCCCATAGAATCATCATGAACGATTTCCATAGTCTTCCCTCACGATATCGTGGGTCTTCTTGAACTAGGTAATTGTTAACCTACAATTCAAGCCACATCGAGAGTGATAGTAGGTTGTGGTAGGGATGCTCCCACACCTCTCCCTCAACGTCCCTGGTTGTCCTGCGTGACCCCTTTACTCCAAATGTGATTCTATTCGACAAGTTATCATTAGCCTGCGTCCATCAATTAATCATGTTAGAAATACAAATCAACATCATAATATCTAATCATATGTACATATGTCACATCAACAACATTAAAACACTAACATTCCACTCTCTGACTCATTCCAGATTCAAAGGAGTTTCATCGATGCCTCGGCATCCTCAACGTCTAGAGTCTTTCACAGTTAGGACAATCCGGTCAATAGCACATGTCAATATAAATACAACAAAAATAACATATCATCAAATCCACAATATCTTATAATCATAATCAAAACAACATATTGCATAAAGAACCAGATCACTTGTACACAAGTGTCCTCAAAGAATAAGTTTGCTCAGTGCACACAAGAGTGGGATGCTACATACACCTCCTCTTGTTTTAAACTTCATCCTAAAGTTTCACAGTATGTAAGTGCCAAAATAAAGTGTATCACAATATCATAGGTCTAGCTATCCAAAATTGCTAACGCATATCATATGCGTCCTTCCAGGTCGTCAAGTGCGAACTATAGTTGTCCCACTAGACCTTAAGCTGATATATTGTTCAAAGCCCTAACTATCGAATGCGATGGTTTAGGATGCAGATTGGCTCCATCGTGAGAGAACCCTTGTCTGATACCTACAAGGAACTCATGTCAATAACATGTGTAGGATCACTAACATAATGTCTCAAAACAGATACATGAAAAACATCGTGCATACGCCTCAAAGAATCAGGAAAAGCTAGTTGATAGGCCATGGGCCCCTTCATTTCCACAATCTCTAAGGGTCCCACGAACCTAGGAGAGAGTTTAGCACCCTTTCCAAACTTGATCAAACACTTATGCGGCTTCACCAACAATTATACTCTATCGCCAACTTCATAACTACGGTCGACACGATGCACATCGACATAACTCTTTTCTCAATCTCGCGCCTCCTTGATCCTTTGTATTATTGTTTTCATTTGATCTTCCATTTCTTGGATCGCTTCTATCCCCACCAGGACCCTGTTAGGGCCCTGTAATCATAGGTAAGTTGATTCTTCAATTGTTTATTTGGCGTTCCTCCCGTGAAGAAGACATTTGGCTTGTTGGGCTCGGTTGATTCCTTTTCCCCCTCCATCCATTTGGCCCAATCCTTCATCACCCTACCGCATCCTTCATCCACCTCTATGCCTTTTCCATTTATCCCATGGGCTACATCTCACCCACCACTTATCCCTCCATAAACAAACTTAGGATAACAAACATTAGGTTAATAATAAATGGTTAGTGGCATTTTTTAATACTAATTAACATAATAAAGTAAATTCAGTTAGATTAGTGTAGTTAGATTAATAAAATTAGATTAGACTTGTTAATAATAAATAAATTATTAATTAATTAATTGATAATTAATTTAGTTTGTTAATAGTTAGGTTGGTTTATTAAAATTAACATTAATAAAAACAATACAAAACAATACAAAACATATACCAAATAATTTTAAAAACATAAAAAAAATAAAACAAAAAGTAAGTAATTAAAAACTAATAAAAAAAATAAAAATAAAATTAAATAAAATATAATAAATAAAACCACAAAACGAATTAATAAAAACAAAACAAATAAATAAAATTAAACACACTATCCTAAGAGTAAACACCCATACATTCACATCACCGCCAAGGGGTCTGAGCAGGTGGTTTTACCAAGGACACTTGTCACCACATGGTGAACTCGAAACCCCCCTCTCAATAAAACATACCACCCCAGGGGGTCCGAAAACCAGCTTCCCCGCTAAAAAATCACCTTCCCCAAATTAAAACCATTTTTCGCCAGTTTTACCAGTTCGTCTTTCGAGAGCATTTTCGAGAAATCGGGAAGGAATTTTGAAAACCCAAGAGAGGTTTTTCTCTATAATGGGATGAAGAAAAAAAACCTCTCTTAGGTTTTTCAAAAGTGTCATAAGTTGGTATAATCGAATCCATCTTTGAGCCCCATTTTTCAGGCTTCCATTTTTTCCTGTTTCACTCATGATTTTGCGGGAGTTGTTTCAATGAGATGGAGATGAATTTGGAAAAACCAAAAGAGGTTTTTGTCCATAACATGCTCATATACAATAAAATATTTTAGTTTATACATAGGTTTCACCGTTGAGGAGAAACAAATGTCTGATTTGACCCCTTTTTCCATCATTTCAGCCCGTCTTTCATGGCTGGCAGTTCAAGATTTTCTGGGATTTGTCTCTATTTTTGGCTGAGGTGGTTGAATTCGACCTCCTGATCGTAGGGAGAATCTGTTCTATATATTGTAATAATACAAATGTGCAATGGTGGATCAGTTGGGAACCTGTTGAATGAATGTTTTCCATTATTTTAATGAGCTCATAGAGCCTCCATCTTTCAAAACTGCAGTAATACAAGATCATTTGTTTCAAGATTCATGTGAAATAGCTATGTGGTGAAGTTATCCTTTTGTAATTTGTATTCTTTGTTTCCATATTTTTTTCTTTTCTAATTATCTTAGATGTGTTTAAAGAACAAAATTTGTTGAAAGATACACTTTGATTATGACTGTGGATAATCTAAATGTTTTCCTATGATATTTAGTGGAAGAATTCTTAATTTCTCTGTTGCTCAATTGATCCTGTCTTTTTCCTCACATTTCATTTCATTCAAATTTACCAGATCAAATAGTATATCTACCTTGCCCTGTTTCTCTTTAGCTTAACACTTATGCAAATTGATCACCTTCGCCTCTTTGACTCCATTGCCCAATGGCCTTCCATTTTTGTTATAGCCAACCAATCTATAAACAAATATTTGTACAATAATAACTAGCCTAACATCCAATCCAAACAAAGCTAGATCAGACAGAGAGAGCCCTATTTGATTCTTGGAGGGATATATCCAGGAATCCAAGTGGTTTGATGTTAACTCAATGATTTCCTCCTCAACCTTAGGAAAATTATAGAGTGATAACATAGTGGCGACTCCACTGGGGAAACTTCCTCAGAAATCATATCAAGATCCATATCTAATGACTGATGGTCTACAATGATCAGACACAATAAGGCTAAATCATCTACCTGACAACTCTAGTGAGCTCCATATCGATTCCAATTCAAAGACTCCACTGGATGAAGAACCTGAAACATGACCAGACCATCTAAAAATATCAGGTATTTAAGCTGGAAATTTATCTAAGATATGATAGGTTTTATTTTTAATTATTTCTTCCCTTCTCGCGATATTGATCCAGATCATACTACCAAAATTTATGAAGAGCATGTTCAACCTAATGAGCCTCAAGAGGTTAAGCCTAGTGTTACAATCCTTGTACATACTCCTACACCTATAAAAATATGAGATATATACAAGCCTCTTGTCTTACATCACATACTCCATGATTTCCTTGCCAACTACTTCAAATATCTTCCCAGATTTGATGGAGAATATGGCTACATCACTGCTGAAAAACACATTGAAGGTTTTGAAAATTATATTGACCTTTTTGAGGTGGAAAAAAGTGATGCTACTGTAAAGTAGAGCTAAGAAATGGTATAAAGATCTACCAGCTGGAAGCATCAGTGATCTAAATTAGTTTGTTAAAGTTTTGTTGGATCAATGGGTGATCAAGAGGAATCCATTCTTTATTTTGGAAGAATATAATCACTTGAAAAGACAGCCAAGAGAAACAACGCAATAGTTTTCAGCCAGATTCAATCAAGTTTACAATTCCATGCCTGTTGATACAAGACCACCTCCTGCTTTATCTCTCTTATGCTACCCAGGTGCCTTTGATCCAGAGATGACATTTCAATTGAGAGAAAGGGACACTACAACACTCAACGAGATGCAAGATAGCGCAATTAGTGTGGAAGCCAATTTTCTTATCAAAAGGTCAAGGTTGAGGGAAAAAGAAAGGAAGAAAATATCAAAGGAGAAGACGAAATCTTCAGAAGATAAACTAGACATTCTAGCCAACACCATGGAAGAAATGTTACACAGGATTAGCATAAGAGAAAAACTTTTCGTTCAAAGGAATCATGTCCCATTGATTACATATAATTAAAATATCATTGTTCCCAAACACTTTTTAGCTCACCCTTGGTATCATGGATTGGAAAATGATCATTTCATGTATTCAATTCACAACACAGTAAAATATGAAACTCCATCTCAACTTGCAGAGGAACAACTAGCTGATATGATGTGAATGTTTGATGACATTTCTTACCTGGATAATCTACCCAAGTATGATCAATATGATGATGATTATGTGGTTGAAATAAATGTTGATTGTTCAAAGAAAACAATGGCATGCTTATGGGAGAAGGAGGATCCATTGCAACTCAGATATGACAATCAGCCTGTGCATAGAAATTATGACAACAATGAGCAAAATGCATAAAATCCCAAAGTAAGTGGAATTGTTTTTCCTTTATGTTTCTCTTTATTTCAAATTCTGAGAGAAAATCATAAGAAAATCGTCCATAGTAAGGATTAAGAACATTATGATCCCTCAGTTGAAGATGTAATTGATGATATGGAAGTTGTTATTGATCCAAGTTTACAGCCCCAGAGTTACATTGATTTTGAAACAGAAGATGAATTAATGCATTATAACTCTATACCATTAACTTTCAATTGATTTCATTTTTTGAAGAAAAATTTTAATCATGTCATGGATGATAAGCACATAGAAAATAAGACATTTTTAATGGAACCAATGAAGCAGTCATCCCAATTTCTAAAGGATCCAATATCTGATGTGTTGGATGACTTGTGTTGTCAAATTCATGGTTCATTGGCCACTTACGAGATTAAAATAATCTATGATCAAGACATGATTAGGCAATCAGTTACATGGTCTCTTTCAGCAGGAGTTTCATTTCAATGTTCAACAAAAAATTTGCATCCATATCAAGAATTGTATAATGATGTAAAAAACATATGTGTCATACCAAATTATGACCATAAATTGGTTGAAAATCAAGAAATAAGTCATGTTTTTCCTGATCCCATATATAACGACAAGAAAGTTTTTTTCAGCATAAAAGATCAATCATGTTTTCAGCAATGGCCATTACACTTTGCAATTTTGATTCTGTGGGAAAAAGCTCAAGTTGCCTTTTTTTATTGTGCTAACAAACAGTCAAGCAATCCACTTGTCTCAACAGCTATTTGACTGACCTCATTGGAATTTTTCTATTATTTGATTCAACATGATTTTCAGTAGTATAGGGTAGGTAGCAGTGTGCAAATAATCTCATCCCTTTGAGCATCCATTTCAAAAAAAAATCAATTTCAAATTTTAGTCGTTAGTTCGATGTGGTCTCAATTGAAAGATTAACACAGGTACAAGTTGCAGAATAAGATTTTGGGATCATCCCAATGGACAAAGCATTGGTCTGCATGTTTAGAGTTCAGTGGTTCTTGTCACCTCCTGAAAGAGTTTCCATCCCGAGGTGGAGCCTATGTTGGGGTCCTATAATCATAGGTAACTTGATTCTTCAGCTGTTTATTTGGCGTTTCTCCCATGACGAATACATTTGGCTTGTTGGGCTTGGTTTGTTCCTTTTCTCCCTCCATCCTTTTGGCTCGATCCTTCATCACCCTGCTTCATCCTTCATCCACCTTTGCGCTTTGTCCATTTATCCCATTGGCTACATCTCGCCCACCACTTATCCCTGCATAAAAAAACTTAGGATAAAAAACATTAGGTTAATAATAAATGGTTAGTGGAATTTTTTAATACTAATTAACATAATAAAGTAAATTCAGTTAGATTAGTGTAGTTAGATTAATAAAATTAGATTAGACTTGTTAATAATAAATTAATTATTAATTAATTAATTAATAATTAAGTTAGTTTGTTAATAGTTAGGTTGGTTTATTAGAATTAACATTAATTAAAAAATAAAAACAATATAAAACATATAACAAATAATTTTAAAAACATAAAAACAAATAAAACAAAAAGTAAGTAATTAAAAACTAATAAACAAAATAAAACAATAATTAAAAAACACATAATAAATAAAACCACAAAACAAATTAATAAAAAAAAAATGAATAAACAAAATTAAACACACTATCCTAAGATTAAACACCCATACATTCCCCTATAGCTCGGACCCCCCCCTCCTCACATCACATCAACACCAAGGGGGTTCGAGCAGGTGGTTTCACCAGGGACACTTGTCAACGCATGGTGAACTTAGACCCCCCCTCTCAATACCACATACCACCCCAGAGGTGTTTGAAAACCACTTTCCCCCTAAAAATCCGCCTTCCCCAAATTAAAACCATTTTTCGCCAGTTTTACCAGTTCATCTTCCGAGAGAATTTTCGAGAAAATGCGAAGGAATTTTAAAAAACCGAGAGATATATTTCTCTTTAATGGGCTGAAGAACAAAAACCTCTCTCATTTTTTTCACGGGTGTCAGTAGTTGGGAGAATCAAAGCCATTTTTGAGCCCCATTTTTCAGGTTTCCATTGTTTCCCGTTTCAGTCATGATTTTACGGGAACTATTTCAGTCAGTTGGAGATGAATTTGGAAAACATGAAAGCATTGTTTTTCCATAACATCATCATATACAATAAAATATTTCCATTTATACACAAGTGTCACTGTTGAGGAGAAAAACATTTCTAAGTTGACCCCATTTTTCAGTAGTTCGACCTATCTTTCATGGTTGACAGTTCAAGATTTTCAGGGATTTGTTTCTATTTTTGGTCGAGGTGGTTGAATTAAACCTCCTGAGCTTGGGGAGAGTCTATTATATATATTGTAATAATTCAAATGTACAATGGTGGATCAGTTGGGAACCTGTTGAAGGAATGTTTTCCATTATAGTAATACAAGATCAGTTGTTTCAGGATTCATGTGCCATAGCTATGTGGTGAAGTGCTCCTTATGTAATTTGTTTTCTCTGTTTCCATATGTTTTTCTTTTCTAATTATCTTACAAGAGGTTAAAGAACCTAATTTGTTGAAAGGTACACTATGATTCTGACTGTGGATAATGTAAATGTTTTCTTATAATATTTAGTGGAAGAATTATTAATTTTTCTGTTGCTCAATTGATCCTGTATTTTTCCTCATATTTCGTTTCATTCAAATTTACCAGATCCAGTACTATGTCTACCTTTCCCTATTTCGCTTTAGCTTAACACTTCTTCAAATTGATCAACTTGGCCTCTTTGACTCCATTACCCAATGTTCTTCCCTTTTTGTTCCAACCAACCAATTTATAAACAAATCTTTGTATAATAATAAATAGCCTAACATATAATCCAAGCAAATCCAGATCAGACGGAGAGAACCCTCTTTAAGTCTTAGAGGGATAGATATGGGACTCCAAGTGGTTTGATGTTATCTCAATTATTTCGTCATCAAACTTAGGAAAATTACAGAGTGCTAACATACCCTATCCTCAAGCCAATCCCAACGCAAGGGCATCCGACACGGTCGCTCGTAAAGAAAATTGAAAGGAACCATCTTAAGGGTGCTTTGATAAATGTTGTTATATGGAAATTATACCAGTGGAAAGAATTATTCCCAATTCTTTTGTTGGTCCATCATGTACATACGAAACATATCTTCCCAGATTTGGTTTGTTCGTTCGATCTGTCCTTCTGTCTCCGGGTGATACGCAGTACTAACGTTAAGTTGGTTTCCCAAGGCCTCTTGGAAACTAGTAAAAAATCATCCTATAAACACAAATCCTTTATCAGATATAATCCTCTTAGGTACACCATGTAGCCTCACAATCTCACTGATGAAAACTCTATCTATGTCAGGAGCCTGATACGTCGTACACACAGGAATAAAATGAACACTCTTCGTCAGAGTGTCGACTACCACAAAAATTGAGTCATGTCTCCTTTCCGTTAGTGGAAATCCAACAATGAAATCCATTGAAATGACCTCCCATTTTGATTCTAGAATAGCGTGTGGATGTAGTAATCCTTTCGGATGTATATGTTCACCCTTCACCTACTGACATTCTAGACATATTTCCACGAGTTGACTATGTATTCCTTCATTCCTTTCCAGAAGAATAAGGGTTTAATGTCTACCCTCATCTTCGTGACTCTAGGATGAGCCATGTATACTGCTCTATGAGCCTTATTTAGGATCAAACTCATCAACTCGTTGTTGGGCGGTACGTAAATTTGAATTTTAAATCTCAATAACCCGTCGTTATCAACAGTAAATCCCTCAAATTTTGGTACCATCATTGTGTTTTGTCGGGTAAAATCATTGACCTCTTTGTACCAATCATCGTCGCGCTGTAAAGTTAGAATATTTTCATGTAGATTTGTCTGAAGAGGCATCACTAAAAATATGCGTGGTCTCCGACTCAACGCATCAGCCACTATGTTCATTGTTCATTTTATGTAATTAATCTTGAATTTGTACTGGCTAAGTAATTATGACCAATGCCATTGTCACGCATTCAAGTTGCTTTGCGTAAAGATGTGTTGTAGACGACAGTGGTCCAATTTTAGTTCAATTTTTCATCCAATAAGGTAGTGTCTCCAAACTCTCAAGGCATAAACAATTGCTAACAACTCCAAATCGTGCATCGCATAGTTCTCCTCATGCCTTCTCAACTTTCTCGAGATGTAAGAAATCACTTGACCGTATTGCATCAAGACTATGTCTAATCCTTCTTTGGATGCATCAGTGCATACCAAGAAGTCCCTATCCATTTTCGAGACGTTTAGTATCAATGTTTTCGTCAACATCTCCTTGAGCCTCCGAAAGGATTCTGCTCATTTCTTGGTCCAAACAAACTTCTTGTTCCTCTTTTGCAATTCTGTAATCGGATTTGCTATCTTTGAAAAAACTTTGATGAACCGTCGATAGTATACCACTAAACCCATGAAGCACTGGGACATTCGTCGGCACAGGCCATTCCATAATAGCCTCGACCTTTGTTGGATCCACAATGATACCTTTGCTAAAGATGACATGCCCTAAGTAACGAATATTCGATTGATAAAATGAGCATTTGGACAGCTTCCCATACAATGTTTTCTCTCGTAGACACTGTACTACCATGCGCAAGTGTTTTTCATGCTCCTCCATCATATGAGATTAAATGAAAATATCGTCTATAAATACTTGGATGAACTTGTCCAAATATTCGCAGAACACCCTGTTCATCAAACTCAGAAGTACCCCTGGGGAATTCATTAGTCCAAACAGTAAAACAATAAACTCGTAATGTCCAAACCTCATCTTAAAAGCGGTCTTAGGGATGTCATCCTCCTTTATCCGTAACTAGTGATACCCTGATATCAAGTCGATCTTTGAAAACACCATCCCACCTTTCATCTTATCAAAAAGATCATCAATCCTTGGTAAAAGACATTGATTCTTGATCGTTTCCTTGTTCAATTGATGGTAGTCAATGTAGAGTCTCCAAAACACATCCTTCTTCCGTATAAAAATAACAAGCACACCCCATGGTGACACACTTGGACATATAAGACCTAGGTCCAACAACTCCTTCAGTTACATTTTCAACTTCTGTAAATCCAAGGTCGACATCTGATAAGGCATTCTTTCTATCAATTCATTTCTCAGTTTTAGGTCGATGGTAAATTTCCATTCTCTTTCTAGTGGCATCCCAGATAACTCCTCATGGAAGACATCCACCAACTCTCGTAACACCGGAAGGTTTTTTATACCTTCTGCTACTCCCCTCTCAGTTAACGCAAGGATCACATAAAGCTTACATCCCTTGTGTATGCTCTTCTGTAGCTACAAGGAAGCGATCAACCTCATGGAGACTCCCTTGTTCTGACTGACAATCACGTGTCTCTATCCCTCGTCATTGACCAAGCTCAATCATTTTGTCTTATAGTTGAGTATTTCCTCATGCGATTCCAACCAGTCCATACTGATCACGATTTCATAAGACCCTAATATCATGACTTATAGGTTATCCCTTGTGAAAAAATCACCCAGGTTAAGGATATATCCTGTAACCTTCCCTCCAACCTTTTGTTTGGCTCCCGAAGCCATTTCTGCAAAGCTAAACTCATCATATTCGACTTCCTTTACCTTAATTATTTTTAGCACTGCACCATAAATAAAACTCTCTGTAGCACCTGGATCTATAAAAATACTAAGAGTCTGGTCAATAATGGTACCTAACGTCTTGAGAACAGTCAACTGGTGCTCTTTCTGGTAGTTATTCACCGCTGCATGAATTTGATGGGCCTTGCCAAAATATCCCATGGTAGTGGGTCCGACTGACTCATATGCTCTGGTCCTCTCCACTGAGAAGACACACTGGTAATGTGGCTCTCCACATGTCGAACACCCTTTCTTTAGTTCGATAGTCCTGGTACCTGAAGTAGAAGTTGACGGAAAACCGGACTGGAACCCTGGTATGTTATGTTGAACAAGCCTGAATTGTTGCTGCTACGGTTGACGTTGATGTTGGTACTGTGGTCCTCTATAAGGATTCTGATGTTGAGGCTCTGCTCACAGTGGTGTAGTGTATGTGGATCCTCTCCGAGTGCCTAAAAATCTTGTTGAATGTCTATCTGGTGTCTGATGTTGCAACACACCAGATGACACCTCTCCCGCTAATCTCGCTGGGGTCCTGCTTTGACCCCCACTGATAAGCTCCTCCTCTGCTATGAGGGCCTTTTGGAAAACATCATGCAAGGTTTGAGGAATCATAATCCTAACCATTGCATGAATGATGACATTAAGTCCAAACATGAACTTGTTGACCTTAAGTTTCTCAGTATTTAGATGTAGAGCATACCAAAGCAGCTCCATAAAATGGGCCTCGTACTCAGGCATTGTATGACTACCATGTAGCAAGGAGTTGAAATCGTTTAGCTGATGCTCAATGAATTCCTCAGATAGATACCTCTCCCAGAACCGTTCCTCGAACAACTCCCATGACACATCTTCAATGACCATGTTCAATTGCGGGAGGAGCGTCTTCCACAATAGAGGAGCACTCCCCTTCAGTTGAAAGACCACCATGCAGACCGTCATGTTGGAGGTATAGTCACAAAGTGCAAATCACATCGCCATATTCTCCAACCATGCCTCGGCGGCTGCATCGTCCGAGGCACCAAATAAATTGGGAAATTGGACATTCTCAAGTTCGCAGTGAATGCTACCAGTACCAATCAGAGCACGCGATGGACCCTTAGGAGGTGTCGATGTCGTGGCCTCATCTCTATCCAAACATATGATCAATACCTTATACATCCTATGAAAACACCTCATCAACCCAACCACATCACCCACAACTACATGTTCCTTCTCGACAACTTGTTCATCTCCCTGGGAGTTAGACCCCTTAGGCATGGATTCTACTAGGGGCATCACACCTCCTCCCCTAACACCCTGTTGTCTACCTCTGCAACGTCCTCTGACCATGATTACCTGCACGGATACAAATCAATTTAATTAGCAACATTTTATGATCACATATCTAATAAATGGAATCCATAGTGATGCCAAGTCGTGGGTCGAACTGGCTCATATACCATATGTAACGACCCCCTTTGTCTCGACAGCATGTGATGCATAACAAGTGAATATATATATATATATGTGTGTGTGTGTGTGTGTGTGTGTGTGTGTTTTCTAAGCAGGAAGGTAACAATGACAAACAATCAATCAACGCAACTTGATGATGAACACAACGAATGCAAACTCTAGCAATAAAAAACTTAATGACCTAGCACACTAGCACATCATGCAACTGGATGCATCATACGAAAATACATCAGACAAAAATAAAAATGAATATCCGCCTGTCCTACCCTACAAGGTTGGGATCTCCAGGACACATAAGAAATGCTCAAGCCCAGGTTCCCATCGATTTTGACCATTTCAAGTCTCAAGGCTGGTGACTATTCTTAGGAACAAGGAGGTGTCTACATCCCTCCCAACACAAGCAAAACCACTCCTAACAAGCTAAAATACAACATCAATCAACCCAATACAAAAAAACCAAACTGACACATGTAACACGAACCTTCAAGGTGAACAAGAATTAGAAATCATTGATTCTACATTTGAATGATGCACCATCACACAATCCAAACATTTGGACATTACTTCAATTGATCTTTAATTTACAAGCGTGCAGGATATCTAACATACACAATCTATCTAGCAATAACCAACTTGAGGTGCAATTCTATTAAATTCCAGGCGTGCCATTTGATCAATCATTCATTAAAATAAAATCTGATTCATAATAAGGGATGTACCTTCCACAAGATTTTAGGTAATCATGCATACATCATGTCAATGTAAACAACAACTGTGATTATTCATCTAGTTAGTTTAAATAAAGAAATGACTAAAAACTGCAACTTGTAATACATCCTTCTAACTTATACAATCATAGATTTTATTCTCCATTAAAGTATTTCATCTATCAACTACCTAACTAATTACAATTATTCCTAATTGTTCCTAATTATTCCTAATATTAAACTATTTTAACATAATTGATCAATTATTCCCCATTATTTCTAATTACAATTCTTTCATCATTATGAAAAATGAATGATCAATTATGTTAAAATAGTTTAATATTATTCTACATGGTTATCAATTAACATAATGCATTGTTCCCTACTTTCCTTCAGTTACAACCCCCTTGCTTCATATAAAGGAGTGAGCATATTAAAAGTGTTTATTTTATTTTATAAACCAAAAATAAATAGTATATTAAAAGTGTTTAGATAATGTATAAAAATGTTTTTATGATTATAGAAATTTCTAACCCATGAGTATTTTTCCAATCAAGCAACATTTTATCAAACTTCAACAACATGCAACATAAGGTCTTAATCCTTTAACTTTTAAACTCTTTTATTTATGAAACAAAAATTGGAATAGTAAAATTGGTAGGAAAAGGGGGGCTAGACCAAAGGTTCTCACACATAAGAGCATTGCACAAATAAACAATGTCACAAGGAAGAAGGAGGCGACAGACTACATGTATTTTTTTTTAAGTTCTGAAAACAAATAACGGATAATCCCCACACTCATAACAAACGAATAACTATTGAAAAACTAGAGATCTAGTAAGATCGTTGATCACAACATTGAATAAATTAAACCTTAAAACTGTTAAACATTCAACTGATCATGGGGTAAACAACATAATAGATCCCTTCCCAAATTTCCAGCTTCCATAATCAAAATTATTCCTATCTGACAGATCACCGCAAGCTCTTAATCACTAAATATTTAAAATCACTGTGTAGTTTTAAAATCGCATTGTATTAAATCAAGGGTATAAAATCTCTGCTCCATTAACCAAATCTCAAGGGTTAAGGCTCTTAACCACTACACAGCGTGTTTCTATGTGATTGATTCATATATCGGCGTGGTATATCTGGGCGCACTTACCAAATCTCAGCATTATAATATTTACTTTTTCCATCTGTCCGAAACGGAATTTCACTAAACAAAAGAATAATTAAATATTTAGACTGGTAAATTAGAAAATTTAAAGTGGCCAGGAAAATTAGAATTTCGTGGATAAAAACAACGAATCTCAGTGTAAGCATGCGAGGGGAAAATGCTGTCGGTTTTGGAATTTGGCAGACTTGGAGTCACTGTTGTCTTTATTTTATTTTCGTTATTAGCATCCATCCACGGTGATTCATTGATATCTTTGGAAGCAGTCAAGGATATACAGGTATCCTAAGCAATGAAACTAGCGCAACCACATAACTGTGGTTGACCAACGTCGATAGGCTATTACAGCAAGCATTAGAGGGGTGCTTGGTTGTGGCTTGGAAGGCATCCAGGCATGGATTAGTGGAAGGCTGTTGAACGGACACCTAGTAATGAATCTGAATGGTACGATGTATCAGATTCACTATCTTGCCATAAGCTTCTTATAAGAGAGATCTTAATACAGTTGCAGCACCATTGCAATTAAATTAAGGATATTGTGCACTATATAGTCGAGTCATCTTTGTGTGTATGTGTAACACTAACAATAAATATGTAGTTTAAAAATCGATAATATAATTATTAGTGTCTCTCCTTCCACTAAGTAAGGATCCTATCAGTTATAAAAACTGTAAACATAAATTATTGGTCGACTAAATTCATGAGTTGTATAACCATTGAATACAGATCATTTGATATATATAAACTTATAAATTATATATCAAAGAGTGACAGTTCACAAAAATTTCAATCATCATCGTAAATGCCTCTATCGTTGTGAAGAAAATTATCACTGTAGCTGTGAAATATCATTGTAAACAAAAATGCAACTCATTCCTGTGAATGTGAATTATCCACCATCGCTGAACAATTCGCTCAAAAATCACAGTAATCGCTCAATCAATCTCTCAACAAAAATCACTCTAAATTGCTCCACAACATCATTATAATTCACTCAACAAAAACAGTTTAAATCGCTCAACAAACACATTGTAAATCGCTCAACATATACACTGAAAATTGCTCAACAAATCGCTCAACAAATCATTGTAATCACACAACAATATTACTGTAAATCGCTTAACAACATCATTGTAAATCGCTACTAAAGGGAGGGGTTACAAAGAAAACTATTTTTAAGAGCCCAACTCGACTACAACCAGCATCCTAAAACCACAATTGGAATTGAAACTGAATAAAATCTTAGATTTAAAGCATTACTATGAACAGATAAAATAACGTCAACTAGAAATGCATCGTTTGCTTCATCATCATTATAATCTCATACACAAGAAAATTTTAACTGAATATAAAAAAATTTAAATACATGTACCAAATCTGAAGGTGATGATCCCGTAGACACTGTCCCATGCGTTTGCTCCATCCAGATCCCGCTTGTTGACCGATGAGACCTCACCCGTACCTCCAAGCCAATGTTAGGGATAGTCTTCTTCCCCCTTAGCCCCTCGAACTGCAAAGGGGTCACACACACAATACTAGAGAATGATAGAACCCAATTTTCCTCACAAGGTCGAGCTACCACTCATTACCCAAGCTGGGTATCCCAACTCCCACAATGTAGTAGTCGTAAAAAAAAATACAAAATTTAATTCTAATTTAGCATATAATTCTTTCTTATACTAAAATAATTCAATCACCAACATTTGAGCATATGATATTTGACAAAAAAAAAATAAAAAAAATTATCCACAGCATAAGAATTACTCAACAGAATAATTAAATTACCTCTCTCTGATGCTAATTCCCCCGTCAATCTGGTTGTTCGTTGTTGAACTGTGTCAAACACTGCCCAAAAACGAGTTTCCACCCTGCCAACTAGGACAACTTCCTAGCTCCAGGATACCATATGGATATCCTGGCCCCCGTGCCCAAAACCTCCAGCAAACCGGTGCCCCCTATATTAATCCTTTCCATCCAGTCAGCAAGACTAGTCTTTTATAAAAGACAACAAATCTATCAATTGTTTGAGAAATTCTTTAATTACTATTATCCGGTTCAACAATTTTATTTAGACAACTGTGATTTAGTTACGTAATAATGAATATTCATATATACACATTTCTTTTTTTTTTTTAAGGGAAAACATTAAATTCCACGACAAGAAAGATATCCATACCTTCTCAACTATTACTACTCATCCTTCCTCCCTAACCTACTTCCATCTCCATTCCTATCATTCCTCTTCTAGACTATCTTGGAGCATCAACTATATTGACCTAACTCCAAATAGAACCTGTAAGTGGAAGTGTCGCTATCTCGACCAAAATTCCCTAGCAGGCATCTGACAGTCATCATCACACGTCTTGGGGAGCGTGAACTAACACCATCCTCCCATGACTTCAGGTTTAGGAGGATACACGGTGGGAAATGCCTCCACCGCTCCTAATCATAACTAGGGTCCACACCCTACAATGGAATATACAGTGGCACCGTGTTGCTGGGGGTTTTGTCATCGTTTATTTGGTTTTGGGCAGTGTCATCACCTGAAATCCTGTACTGGTCCACATATCATAGCAATGCATCCAAACCAATATAAATTCCACATACAATATTCATACCATAGTGTTTCTTGGCTAGTGGTCATGATATCCACTTTCATCATCTTTTTCCCTTGGCTATTTCATAGCCCATAACCTGCAGATTAGTCTGCAACACAAACTCATACATTTCTATGCATTATCATCATGTAATTGCATACTATCATCATTTCAATTTCGTATCCCTGTACCGATAAATTAACATCAAAGTTTTCCAGTTAGAAATAGATCTCATAATATCCCATAATTCAATTTCGACACCCATTCAT
>ML786741.1:492421-566401 GCA_009831015.1 Picea engelmannii | reverse complement strand
AAAAAAAAATTAAAAAATAGTCATTGGAAAGATAACAAAATTATTTACAAGTTTTGTTTTTACTGTAAAGTGAAATTCTAAATAAAAAAAATACTTTTGTATTCCAGAAGTTGAAGAACTTGTGAAAATACAGTTTTTTTTGTTATAAAACAAGCAAAAGTGTTACCCAGCTTCATGATTTTACCCAATAGTCCATCTATTTCTAGACTATATCCTTCATACTTTGGATCTAACTTCCTCCTGCTCTGGAGGTTTGAAGTAACCTTTAAATACCAACTGTCTTCTGGGAGTTGTGTCAACACATGTTCCCTTAGATTGACCTTTAAGGTTACCAAGGAGAGGATACGTGGTCTCCTACTCAAGGCATCTGCGACCACATTTTCCTTTCCCTTGATGTACGAAATACCAAAATCATACTCACTCATAAACTCACTCCATCGCCTTTGCTTGGCATTCATATGTCTTTGAGTGAAGAGATGTTTTAAACTTTGATGGTCCGTTTTGAGCTCAAAGTTTCGCCCCACAAGATAGTGCCTCCAAATTTTCAGAGCTAGCATTACAGCTGCCAACTCTAAATCATGAGTCGCGTATAGCTCTTCATGTTTCTTAAACTTCCTTGATGCATAAGCTATCACTCCTCCATCTTGCATTAGCACGGCCCCCAACCCTTGCTTCGAGGCATCCGTGAAGACTGTGAAGTCCTTTTCCATATCCGACACTCGTAGAATTGGTGCACTAGTTAGTAACCTCTTAAGCTCAATGAATGCACCATCACACTCTTCTGTCCATTCATACCTGACCCCCTTATGCTGCAAGGTGGTGATGGGTTTCACTATTTTGGAGAATCCTTCCACAAATCTCCAATAATAACCTGCTAGCCCCATGAAGCTTCTCACCTCATGGGCATTTTTCGGCACTGGCCACTCCATAATGGCCTTTACCTTTTATGGGTCCACAGAGATTCCTTCGCCGGAAATGATATGACCTAAATAGTGGATCTCTTTCTAGAAGAAGGAACACTTCGACATCTTCCCATACAATTTGTTCTCTCTAAGGCAGGACAACACTATTCACAAGTGTTCCTCATGTTCTCTTTCATTCTTGGAATAGATGAGGATGTCATCTAAAAATACCTGTACAAAACGGTCTAAGTAATTTCGGAATACACCTTTCATGAGGCTCATGAATATTGCTCGCACATTGGTCAATCCAAAAGGTACTACAACAAACTCGTAATGTCCAAACCAAGTTCAAAAGGCAGTTTTTGGGATATCACCTTCCTTAATCCTTAACTGATGATACCCTGATCGCAAATCAATCTTTGAGAATACCGTTGCTCCTTTCATCTGATCGAAGAGGTCATCTATTCGCAGCATCTGGTACCTATTTTTCACTATAGCATGGTTCAAGTCCCTGTAGTCTATACACTGTCATAAGGATCCATCCTTCTTCTTTACAAAAATTACCGGTGGGCCCCAAGGTGAGACACTAGGCCTTATTAGCCCTAAGTCCAGTAACTCTTTCAACTGCATTCGCAATTCACAAAGTTTCGGCACTGTCATCCAATACGAAGTCTTGGAGATTGGTTCTGCACAAGGTTTTAGCTCAATAGTAAAATCAAGCTCCCTCTCAGGAGGTAACCTTAGTAACTCCTTCGGAAAAACATCCTTAAATTCTGACAATACCGGGTACTGATCCAATGAGGGTCCCTTCCTTTCATTCACTGCTTTCACTACATAAAGTCGACACCCTTGCCTCAAGCATTGCTTAACCTTCATAGTTGATATAAAGTGTAACGACACTTTTCTCTGTACACCTTGGATCTCTACTGGTCTTCCTTCATTGTTGACACAAAGCACCCTCTTTGCAAAACAATCTACCAAAGCTCGATGAGCTTCTAACCAATCCTTTCCAATTATTAGGTCATATGCCTCGAGAGCAGTGAGGTATACCTTCAACCTGGTATTACACACTTCCAGGTCTACTATACAATTATCGATGCTAGGTCCTACCACTTTTTTTTCCCCCGAAGCCATCTCGACTTGTTTAAAGTCATCGTGCTCGTAGGTTGCCAATCCACTCTTTTCTAATGCAGATGGTGAAATGAAACTATCTGTTGCACTAGAATCAAATAAAATCTTAACATTGATATGATTTAGCGTACCTGATGACTCCACCACCATGGATTGATGTTTGGCCTGGTGATTATTAACCGCTACGTAAATATGGTGGCTGCTACTTGATCTCCCCATCGATGCCTTTCTTTTTCTATGCACAAACCCTTATTGTAACTCTGGGCAGTCACGCTGGTAATGGGGCCCTCCACACCCCCAACAGGTAACATGAGATTGAACCTGTGCACTATTATGTGGCTATCTCTGAAATGAGTTCCTTCCCCTGGAACCCCTACCCCTACTAGATGTTCCTTGAGATGGTTGTGGACCTATCTGTGCTGCTGGCAATGAACGATATGTTGCACTCGCTTCCATTGAAATCCCTACGGCTACTGTCCTTGGAGCGACTCTCTTACCATATGACAGTGGCCTTGAGCCCCCTCCCCTAGGAAATGTCCTCAGGGCCTTCCCTATGAATCCAGGATGATGCGTAAATGTCGGTCTTGTACCCCCGGTTAAGTTCATGTGTTCCTCCGCATAATGCGCATTTTCCACCACCTCCTCTACAGAAGACGGTTTCCACATCCGCATCATAGCTCTTATCTTAGGGTTCAATCCATAGACAAAGTACTCTGCCTGTCGTTGGTCATTATCCATATACATAACATATTTGACCAGTTCCATAAATCTGTTTCCCTGTACTAAGGCATGAAATGCCCCTACCTGTTGTTCCTCGTAGTATGCTGGTAGATATTTCCTTCGGAACCTCTCCTCGAAAATTTCCCAAGATACTGTGTCTGGGGTAAGGTGCAGTTGTCTTTCCAAGTTGCCACACCAGTTCAAGGTGCTATCTCTTAACTGAAAAATTGTGATCTTTTTCTTTGAGTTGGACACATAGTCCCTTAAGGCAAAACACCTTTTCATGCCTTCCAACCATGCTTCCGCACATTCACTAGCGCGACCCCCGACAAACTCTGAAAGTTTGATCTTCTGCAATTATCGCCTGATGTCTTTGGCTGGAGGTCCTCCCCCTGAATCCTTTGACACTTATGGATTACCCATTCAATATGATGGGGGTTACACTTCATTCCTTGCTGGTTGTCGCCCCTTCAAAGTCTCATTAATGGCTTCCAACGAGCACAGTATGAGAGCTAATTCGGGAGATGGTCGTGGTGGCACTGATGGTGTTGGCGGTGCTTGCGATGATGCTCCCCTGCCTCGTTTCCCTCGAGTCTTGACCATCCTGTATGATTTTACCTGCATCAACCAAAGTTGTCAGGGTGAGTTCAAGGACGTTTCAAATTGGTGCTACTTAAACTAGAAACAAGGTTACGCATAAGTTTTCTTTACTTGTCTGTAAACCAACATTACTCCTTTAGGGGATTGGCTAGGTTAGGGTTAGGATTAAGCGTCTAAGATTGATTTATTCACCCCTATAAAAAAAACTATTGGTTGCCTTGCCCTGTAGCTACGCTAGCCTTGCGCCATACTCGCCAATTCCTATGCTTACTCTCCTAGTGCATATGTCGCCTCCTTCCTACTTGTCCTAGTCTAAGTCCTTCTAACTTTTCGCTTATAACTAAATATCCTCTGATGCTTGAGCCGTGAGATTTTCCTTGGCACGTAGTGTTGGAGTTGTCGATTGCTGCATTGATATTTAGCGTTGACTTTCACTGGTGGAATGGAGTGGAGGGACCTGGCGCTCGACTCGACGAATTGTGTGTACGATCTCGTGAGCCTGACGCTTGGACAATCGGAGTTTATACTTGGGATACAAAGATCAACAACGCTAAATAAGCCTTTACCTTGATTTCTGGTGCATTCACTAGTTATGATTCAACTCATTCATTTAATCCCGAAAATTACTCATTCATCAAATCGTCTTATGTGCGCTCATAGCTCAGTTGGTTAGCATTTTCAATTTGCAAGCTGGAGGTTACAGGTTCGAATCTTGCCAAGCCTGAACAAACTTTTATGATTATTATTATTATTAATTAATCTATTAAGTACATGTTTAATCTAAAACACAATTTAAAATATGTTTAAACTTAAATATGTTTAATTTACCTAATTAAACACCAATTATATATATATTAATAATTTGAAAAAACAGAAGTTTAAATCTAATAATACTTTTAAAAGAATGATTAAATAAATAAATAAATAAATATAGAAAAATAGATAAATAAAATAAGCAAATTAATAAAATAAAACTAAAATAAATAAAAAAATAAAAAAAATTGTTAACTAGGTGAGGGCATGCATGAAATACACGTTCCCCCCCAGGGCTCTTATCCCTCCAAATCCCCACACCTAACTCTCCATTCCCAAACCCTATACGCATTCTTTCACTCTGCGAATGTGGTCGACCTCTCTCACTCTGTAGCTGCGGCGGAGTTAGGGTAATGGCTTGCAGCTCCTCCCTCGACATATTAGAATTTGGCACTCGTCTTTTTGTTATATGGCAGTGCAAACGAATCTGATGTGTTCTTCCACTTAGAGAAGAATCTCTTATTAGCACTTCATTATTCTTTATGATGTTTGGTGAGCTAACAATGTCACGGTCTTGTCCAGGTACCTTGGAATTTTGTTCTGTGACAACCACTTTTTCTATACTATTCGTAGAGCCATTATCTATAACTATAGCAAATCTGTCTTATTTAAGGTCAAAAGCAATGCCTTGAGAAGAATTTTGTGCCTCATCAACACTGTCACGGTGCATTCTATGGTATTTTTTATGTTGTTTTTTTTTCTGTTGCAGGGTTTGTTTAGGGGCAAATCTATGCTTACAGGGATCATTTTTTGGTCTTTTGGTGGATATTTTAGGGAAGATTTTATTGGGCCTATTTTGGCCTCCTCATGGCCCCTTTGTGTCGGTTTTATTATTATTATTATTTTGGTTCATAAACTAGGCTAGATGGAAATCTATAGTTTCTCTGGTTCAGATGCCTCCCGGCTAGACAGAAATTCGATCGAGGTTGTTCTGATCGCCTTACCAACAATGAAGTGTTCTCGCAACACCAGGTTATAACCAGGAGAAGTAAATAGCTGTACCTCTCGATTTTAAAATCCTTTTCCAAATGCAACCCTAAATCTTCCCTGCAACCAAGGGTTTGAGCAAATTTGTTGTGTGCAAATCGGTGGTTCATAGTTTTTTTTTTTTTGTTTAAATTTTAATAGTTGGTGGCACCGCCCGTGTAACTGTTGTGGCGGCCATTTGGAACAATTCTTGTGATTCTGCTTATCTGGAAACTCATCACCTCTCCTTTGCATCGACGAGAGAGTGCCCCAAGGGGACTATTCCCATTCATTGTACGAGCATAGAAGATGTCATGCGATTTGGCTCGGTCAAGAGATTTGGCCGTAAACCCCAACCTCGACGTGGATTTGTGCTTCTGCACTCAGTCTCTGTGGACTTGACTCTATAGATATGGCTCTTGACAGGTTGGGCGTTTGGTTTACAGGTATCTATATATATATTTCTTTTTTTTCTGTGTTTTTTTTTTTGTAGTCTAATAATGTAGTTATAATGAGTTTTGTAACTTAGTCTAACTTAGTTTTGCAAAATCATTGATGGAAACAAATGAAACCTAAATACGTCCTAGTGTCACCTTCTAGTCGTTCATGTCATTCCAACGTTGGCAGTGTCTGTCGAGCACGGCCTGGCCCTAGTCCATAACAATAGAACTAATCCGTAAGTACAGTGGTTCTGGTGCTTGAACTATTGATGTGTCTACTTCATATCATATATGTTGAATGATATTTTGGTTTTCTTTCCATTTCATTGCCTGAAATAAGATTTCCTATTATCTATAGTAATAAGATTGAACTATTTTATTATTAGGACTATATAAACACTTGAAAACATGTCTTTAGTCTTTTTTTTTTTTCATTTGAATTAAATTTTGAGGAAATAATTAATTTTGTTAAAGAAAGCTCAAGTTTATGGTATTTATATGATACCAAGTCAGTTGGATGATGCTTTCTATAATTTTTGTATTGAGTTAGTGTTCTTTTAATGGGTTTCATATCTTAGTTTTTATGATGATATGAAAGATGTTAAAATGTGAAACCAAGAACAAAATGTAAAAAGAAAAAAAAAAACTAAAATTTACTTAGTTCACTCTAATGTCAATAGAATATAAATGAAAAGAAAAAAAGCCAACATTTTATTAATTACAGTAATATAAAAGAAAAAAGAAACTTTATTAATTACAGTAATTAGGACGAAGAAAAACTTTATTTACTATTTACTATTTACGATTTATTGCAGGCCTGGTATGAATGGTTTCATAGGAAAGTTGATGTTGCTCATGCTAAAGAACGCGTTTGGATAATAAGGATTATGTAGACTACTGCTATAACCATTTTTCTACTGTGGTTATCACCTCTTGCAGTTTATGTTGTATCATTTGGCTCATGCATGTTGATGCAGATAGAGCTTACTCCATTTTTTTCATTTATATGCATATATCTTTCTTTTTTATTTTTTTTTATATATTTGTTTTAAAAATTTCTATGCTTGGCTTGCAGGTTAAGTGGAGCTTAGGTAGAGCTGGAGCTTGGCCCTTAAGGATCTAGATTGTGAATGAGGCTCTGATACCATGTGTAGTAGATATAAAAAAAAATACAAAATTTAATTCTAATTTAGCATATAATTCTTTCTTATACTAAAATAATTCAATCACCAACATTTGAGCATATGATATTCGACCAAAAAAAAATAAAAAATTATCCACAACATAAGAATTACTCAACAGAATAATTAAATTACCTCTCTCTGATGATAAGTCCCCCGTCAATCTGGTTGTTCGTTGTTGAACTGTGTCAAACACTGCCCAAAACCGAGCTTCCACCCTGCCAACTAGGACAACTTCTTAGCTCCAGGATACCATATGGATATCCTGGCCCCCATGCCAAAAACCTCCAGCAAACTGGTGCCCCCTGTACTAATCCTTTGCCTGACTCCCCAACTCAAACTCTCTCCACCCAATTCCCAAATCCCAGAGAGCCCTCTCCCAAAATCCAAGTCGAATGATAATCCCCCCAAATCCCTAAGCCTCCTCTACTCATATCCCCCTTTCATTGCCCTTTCTCCTCATTTATTTCTTTACCTACACATTTATTACCTTATCCACCTAGTTAATGACCCTCATCCACTTATTCATTTTCCTTATCCGTTTATTAATGCCCCTTATCCCCTCCGTATATGTAATCTTTAATTTAAACAATATAATTTATTAACCCTACTAAATTTATTACCCTCTTCATTCAATGTGATAGGCAATTAATTAATCAAAATTATAACAATTAATTAACTAATAAATATTTAATTAATATTATTATGTCAATCTTTGTTTAGTTAAAACCTTGTTAAGAAAATTAATCACCTAATTAATTTTGCTTAATAATCCCTAAGCATATTTTCAACTAGGGTTGTTACACACAAGAGAAACTCAATCAAGATAAAATTTCGACAGCATAACGTTATGCAAGCTAGATGTGATCCATAATCCTCCTCCACCATCCTTTTTATAGAATTTTCAAGTGATTAGTTTCCAAAACCCTCACTAAATTCCCTTTTCATTTATTTAATTAGGAAAAACCTCCCCCGTACACATGTCCCTCGATTCCCTAGTTGCATCAGAAAATCATTTTTATTTATTAATTAAATTTGTCTATTTTCCTCACCCACCTAAAAGAGTTCCTAAAAATGTTCCTCAGTGTCCCATTATTCCCTTACAATTCTTAAGTGACTCACATCTTACTTAAATCCTCTAACGAATCCTCTAACAGACACACTTGACTCTACGTCGCCACCCGACGACTAACAAGACGCAACCACGATGATCACAACAAGAAGACATAAGGTGCACAACAAGTAACTGCAATATTTAAACGACATACGGTGTTATGTACAGTACAAACACAGATGGAATAATCCATAGTAGTAAATTTTACTATTTCTGCACAGGAAAGTAGGGCGTTTAATCTTAGTTCTCTGCTCCAGAGAGAGAGAATGTCAGATAGGCTCCTGGCCGACTGCTCAGGCAGAAACTAGTAATATCTGTTAGGAGGTCGCAGTGGTGGGATCTCTAACCTTTAAAGAGCCTGAGACTATTGATACGACCTTAGAGGTGTGTCGCAAGAGTGGAAACCCTGCCTTTAAAGGGCCCGAGACTCTTGATACGACACTAGATTCTTTACACAGAAAATAATCACACACATATATTTATATACAAAGGCCGCATGGAGGTGTCTACATCCCGCCCGACACAAGAAGACGAAGCAACGAAATTATTACAAGCTAATGACAGTCACCCTAACAACCCCCTGCACCCGAGAAGATTTCATAAAATTAAACCTATATCAACATACTTATCAATATTCTTACTATGCGTGTAGTCTTCGATCAAGTATTACATAAGAAAACAACACGAGGGATTTTCATTATTAAAGGCACGCTTTCAAGGAAATCCAAATTAAGAAACACATTTCAGGTCACCCGCATAACCTCACCAGTGGGAAGAACTTCTAATAAACAATAAGACTTGAGTATCACTATTGATAGTGTATATGAAATTTACAACATGAAGGCCATTAATATTAACTTAAAAATATTAGCATTAATTAGAAGTCTTTTTACAATAAACAAATGTCTATCTCTAAGAAAACGAATAATAAAGCAAACCATTGATACCAATAGTAAAACAATAACATAATTATATAACAACTATTTTCCCTTAAAAACTTGTTCTCAAATTAATAAGAGAACCATCAATATATTTAAATTTATAATGCATCAAGGAATACATTTATTATGATACTATACTTAGGTAGTAATCAGTAAATAAACGCTAACTAGAGTGTCTAACTTAAGAATTAGCCAATGAATTACAATCAGTGGGCCTTATGCAACCCATCCAGCACAGTAAATAAACAAGTGCAACCCCATATTTACTCCTCCGTCCAATTAAGTCATTATTACTACCTACAGGGTTACATCTATTTTAATCCAATATCCAAACAACTAGCCATTAATCTTGATAGCCTTAGAACCATCCTTAAATTAGAATGTTGCCCTTAAAGTGAAGAATGAAGTGAATAACAAGGCGTTTAGGAACATTAACTGGGCATTAGTGTAAGTCATTGACGAGGCTTTTTTTTTTTTTTTCTCTAAATAAAAACAATCAAAAGGCATTGATACTATTTTACTGCCAGGTGGAAAAGTGATATGAAGGTAAAGACTTAGGTGTAAATTCTTACAGCCAAATGACCATCATTTTAGCTGTCGATCAACTAACCAAATAATTAAAACAATTACTGCCAACGATTGTCAGTTCAGCTAGATTATGTCACGTAATAAAAGATTTACTGCCAGTTCAAGCTACAACACTTCCGTCAGAAATAAGGGGACAACTATGAGGTTCGACATTCCATTTCTGCAATGAAAAGTTACAGCCGAGAGCCCAAAGGGGGGGGTTTTAAACAGATCAACAACCCGCCGGTCAACCCCTTTTTGGAAACAGCGTGGGCACACCAGCACGACGGTCTCCTTGTTCTGCTTTAAAAACATTAGATCACCATGACACGCACCCACATAAAGGAATAACCCAAAATAAGCCATGCATTTACTTATAATGTTTGTAGCGAACCCAACAACTAATTTACCAAAAGTTCAACCAATCTACACAGCGATCTTGATGAATAAGATTTCAAGAATTCCAATTAAAATTTGTATACATGATCTGACGAAATTCCGTATATTCAAAATTGCAATAACTATATCAATGATTCAACGATTTTCTAAATTCGCATGCAAACAAGACAACTATTGTACAAACCTAAGTTTTTGATTGCGCAAGATTTGATGGTGATTATACACGACTCTAAAATCAAGTAATGTAAACTAAAGGAAGTGACCTTAAATATTGAAGTCCAGATTGCAACCCAATCGCAGAGTACAAACAATTATGGTTTAGGTTTGGTAATTTACTTTTCACAGAACCCATAATCGTAGTTTCCAGCAGGCAGTCTAATGTGCAGAAATTGGGCAAATTCTAAAAATTCATTGATAACCATAATTAAAAATGCCCCCAGTCAAATATAAACGCCCACATTCATACGTAAATGCCCACAATCATCTGATGCCTACAACGATACATCACCAACAGTAATAAAAACTCCCATAGTCAAAAAGGAAAATGCCCACAGTCAAATGAAAAATGCCCACAGTCATCTGATGCCTACTGCAATACAATGTCCGCAGCAATAAAAATGCCCCTCCCAGGACAAATGACAATCATATAAAAACTGAACGCAGAGGAAGGGTTATTGACAATCGCAACTACCAAGTGGAGGAAAAACCAACACAGTCAACAATTTATATATATATATATAAAAAGGGGAGGGCCATCAACGCACAGTCATAAAGTTCATGGTGAATGTTTACACCAGTGAAAATAGTGGGAGCCCAACGTTTTTGAACGCCCGGACACAAGTATAAAGGCAGACCAGAATCAAAAACCTCTTTTTATTATTTAAATTTCATAATGTTGTTGCAATGCAGACCTGTAATTCATTTCTTTTTATTGCCAGAATACAATGATAACAAACTCAGACAAGAACCCATTGAGTTATCCCATGGCTAGAATACAATGATAAAAACAAGTCATTCTACCCTTCCATTAATAAGAATATCCTCATGAATCCTAACACATTCTACCATAAAAATATGAAAAGCATACATGTGCCCTTTCGCTCGCTTTGGATGACGTCCCGCGCTTCGTGCCACGTCCCGCGCTCTGTGCCGCTCCTGCTCCATGCCGCTCCCACTCACCGACCATAAAGACTACAGCAGTACCTCCCAGACAATCGCTAGGGGTACTATGCTTCCCCCTTAGCCCATCGAGCCGCAAAGGGGCCACACACAATCCAGATGGTCTGTCTAGCTTCCCAGCTCGCCTCGCAAGGCCGAGCTACCACTCCTATCCAAGATGGAAAATCCCAACTCTCCACAAGTAATCAGTCAAGTCACAACTCCAGCAGCGTAACGTTACGATAACAACTAATCCCTTTGTTCCTCATCTTCCCTTTCTTTTATATAGTTTTTTTTCCCACCTCCAACTTTCTCTAAATCACATTTTAATTAAGTTTTAATAAAAAAATACTAAATGATCTCCTTCGCACAAGTGTCGTCCATCCCCCTCTTTCCTCAAGTAATTATTTTCTTTAATTTATTAATTTACTCATTTCCCTCACCCACCTAGAGTTGACCCTAAATTCACTCCTAGGTGTTCCTAGATTCCCTTACAGGTTTAATTACTTTCCCTAAAATGAAGTTGCTAATTTTAGTTCATTTTAGAAGGTTCTTAATTGCGGATTCCTTACTATGTTGACCTCGCTTTTTACCATAAGTTCCCATCTTTCCTTTATTATGTTTCCTCCATTTACTTAGTTTCCCAATTCTTATTATTCCCTTCTTTCCCCTTTTTATTAGACCCAAAATGGTAGTTGCGCTATTAAATCTTTCCCATTTATTATTTATTTAATATCTTTTGTACTTTCACAAGTTAGGAAATGATTTCTTCTTTGCAAATTTTTAAAACCATTAGTTTTAATTAAATTCTTACTCTCTTCATTTACCCCAAGAATTTTATGAAGACCAAACTATTACTTAAGTGGGTTTTTGTTTAAATTTTTATTTTTATTCTAGGGTCTTTTTCTTAAGGTTAAACTAATTTTTTAATTTTTTTTTTACCCTAGAAAAGTTTTAGACTTAGGACTTAGATTCTGAACTGGGTGACACTTGGTTAGGGAATTTGTTTAAGGATTTCTTAAGGAGTTAATGTCTTAGGGCCATCTAGGTTTGTTTCTTCATCATCATCAACGCGACGTGCCCTTCAAGACGCACTACGTGCTCCAAGGGTGCCACTTGCTTCATTCGTTTCTTTTGCGCGACGTACCCTTTAGAATGCACCACATGCTCCAAGGGTGCCACTCGCTTCTTGTGGTTCTTTTTCACGACGTGCCACTCAGGATGCACCACGTGCTCCAAGGGTGCCACTCGCCAACTTGACTGATTGGTAGACATATATAACCCCTGGAGTCAACACTCCGCCAGGTGAACTTGTGGGAGACTAAGGGCTCTAAGGAATAAGGCCCCTGCCTTATTGCGTGCCCCTTAGAATCATCATGAGTGACTATCACAGTCTGCCCTCACGGCATCGTGGATCCTATCGAACTAGGTAATCGTTAACCTACAGTTTGAGCCACGACGGAGTGCTAGAAGGATGTGGCAGGGCTGCTATCCACACCTCTCCCTCAACCTCTTTGGAAATCGTGTGTGGCCCCTTTACTCCATATGTGAGTCTGGTCGGCAAGCTATCGTTAGACTGCATCATCAAAAATCATGTCATAACATGTCAACATCATATCATCAATTCAATGAAATATCATAGTAAATAAATCGACCCAAATAGCACACTCCCTGACTCAATCTGGAGTCCAAGGGGTTCCACCATTGCCTCTGCATCCTCAAGGTCCAAAACCCTGCACACTTAATAAAATTGAGTCAATAGCTCCTGTCTATGTCAAAGCAGTAAAACATCATGTCATCTATCATAACGCATCATAATCAAGGATAAATGTTTTAACATCATAAAAGTCCAGATCACTTGCGAGCAAGTGTCCTCAAAGAATAAGTTTTCTTAGTGCACCAAAGAGAGATGTTACATACACCCCCTCTTGGTCTAAACTTCATCCCGAAGTTTCTCAATATAAATGCTGAAATAAAAGTACCACAGTATCATAAGTCTATCTATCAAACAAAAATGGTAACTGCTGGTGCATATCATATGTGTCCTCCCAGGTCACCGAGTGCGGACTATAATTGTCCCACTGGACCTTGACCTGATCTACCGTTCGACGTCATAACTGTCGAACACGATGATCTAAGATGTGGACTAGCTCAGCCGTGAGCGCTCCCTCATCCGATACCTGCAAGGAATTCATGTCAATCACATGTGTAGGATCACTGATATAATGTCTCAAAACAGATACATGAAAAACATCATGCATACGCCTCAAAGAATCAGGCAAGGCTAGTCGATAGGCCACAGGCCCCTTTCTCTCCACAATCTCGAAACGTCTCATGAACCTAGGAGAGAGTTTAGCTCCCTTTCCAACCTTGATCGAACTCTTATGCGGTTTAACCCGCAATAAGACTCGATCGTCGACCTCGTAACTATGGTCGACTCAGTGCGCATTGGCATAACTCTTTTGTCGATCCTATGCTTCTTTAATCCTTTGTCTTATGGTTTGCATTTTCTCTTCCATTTCTTGGATCGCTTATGGTCCCACCAGGACCCTATCCTCAAGCCAATCCCAACTCAAGCGTGTCTGACACGGTCACCCATAAATAAACTCAAAAGGCGCCATCTTAATGGTGCTCTGGTAACTGTTGTTGTAAGTGAACTCTACTAGAGGCAAGAATTCCTCCCAACATTTTTGTTGGTCCACCACGTACATGCGCAACATGTCTTCCAAGGTTTGGTTTGTTCGTTCTGTCTGTCCGTCAGTCTCTGGGTGATACACAGTACTAAAGTTAAGTTGGGTTCCCAAGGCCTCTTGGAAACTCGTCTAAAATTGTCCAGTAAACACTGATCCTCGATCGAATATAATCCTTTTAGGAACGCCATGTAGCCTCACAATCTCACTGATGAAAACTCTCACTATGTCAGGTGCCTGATACATCATACGCACAGGAATAAAGTGAGCACTCTTCATCAGAGTGTCTACTACTACAAAAATCGAGTCGTGTCTCCTTGCCGTCAGTGGCAATCCAAAAATAAAATCCATCGAATTAACTTCCCATTTCGATTTCGGAATGGAATGTGGTTGAAGTAATCCTGCCGGGTGTCTATGTTCAGCCTTTACCTGCTGAAACTCTAGACATCTAGCCAAAAAGTTGAGTATGCCGGCCTTCATTCCCTTCCAGAAGAATAAGGGTTTAAGGTCTGCCCTCATCTTCGTGACTCCTGGGTGAGCCATGTAAACTGCTCTATGAGCCTCTCTCAGGATCAACATCCTCAACAATTTGTTTGGCAACATGTAAATATGATTTCTAAACCTCAATAAACCATCGCTATCAAATGAATATCCCTCATATCGTGGTACCATAATTGTGTTTTGTCTGATAAAATCCTCGACCTCTTTGTACCAGTCATCGTCACGCTGTAAAGTGAGAATCTTCTCACGTAGATTCGTCTGAAGAGGAAACACCGAAAAGATGCGTGGCCTCTGACTCAAAGCATCTGCCACTCGGTTCACTGTTCCCTTTATGTAAGTGATCTCAAAGTCGTACTCGCTAAGCAATTCCGACCAACGTCGTTGTCGCGCATTCAGGTCGCTTTGCGTGAAAATGTGTTGCAGCCCACAATGATCATTCTTTAATTCAAATTTTCATCCAACAAGGTAGTGTCTCCAAACCTTCAAGGCATATACGATGGCTAATAACTCCAAATCATGCGTCGCGTAGTACTCCTCATGCCTTCTCAATTTCCTTGAAATGTAAGCATCCACTCGTCCGTCTTGCATCAAGACTCTGCCTAAACCTTCCTTGGATGCGTCAGTGCATACCAAGAAGTCTACGTCCATGTCAGGGACGTTTAGTATTGGTGTTGTGGTCAACAACTCTTTCAGCCTTCAAAATGCTTCCGCGAATTTCTCGATCCAAACAAACTTCTTGTTTTTCTTCTGTAATTCCGTGATCGGATTTGCTATCTTCGAAAATCCCTCAACAAACCATCGATAGTATCCTGCTAAACCCATAAAACTACGCACTTCTGTGACATTCGTCAGCGCAGGCCATTCCATAATAGCCTCAACCTTGGCTGGATCCATGGTGATACCTTCATCGGAGATGACATGCCCTAAGTAGTGAATCCTCGATTGATAAAAAGAGCATTTGGACAACTTCCCATACAATTTGTTCTCTCGTAGACATTGTAGTACCAAGCGCAAATGCTCGTCATGATCCTCCGTCGTCCGAGAGTAGATCAAGATATCGTCAATGAATACTTGGACAAACTTATCCAAGTACAAGCAGAACACCCCGTTCATCAAACTCATGAATACCCCTAGGCCATTTGTCAGTCCAAACGGTAAAATAGTAAACTCATAATGTCCAAATCTCATCTTAAAGGCGGTCTTAGGGACGTCATCCTCCTTGATCCGTAACTGGTGATACCCTAATCACAAATCGATCTTGGAGAACACTGTCGCACCCTTCATTTGATCGAACAGATCATCAATTCTTGGTAAGGGATACAGATTCTTGATCGTAGCCTTGTTCAGTTGATGGTAGTCAATGCAAAGCCTCCATGATATGTCCTTCTTTCGTATGAAAATAACTGGTGCACCCCACGGTGACACACTAGGGCGTATCAGTCCTAGGTCCAACAACTCCTTCAGTTGCATTTTCATCTCTTGCAACTCCGGTTTCGACATTCGATAAGGCGTTCTTTATATTGGTTCAGTCCCCAGTTTCAGGTCTATGGTCAACTCCAGTTCCCTTTCCGGCGACATCCCAGGCAACTCCTCTAGAAATACGTCCTCAAACTCCACCACTGAAAGGTGTTCTAGACCTTCCGCTACTCCCTTTTTATTTAGCACGAGGATCGCATAAAGCTTGCACCCCTTGCGCAGACTCTTTCGTAACTGTAAGGAAGAGATGAACCTCAGGGATACTCCTTGGTTTCGTCTTTGTCCTTCATCATCGACCAAGCTCAACCATTTTGTCTTACATTTGAGTATCACCTCATGCGATTCCAACCAATCCATACCAATCACGACATCATAAGATCCTAATATTGTGACGTACAAGTTTACCCTCATGACAAACTCTCCCAGTTTAAGGGCACAGCCCGTAACCTTTCCTCCAACCTTCTGTTTGGCTCCTGAAGCCATCTCTACAAAGCTAAACTTGTCCTATTCGATTGCCTTTACCTTAATCCTTTTTAGCGCTGCACCAGAAATGAAATTCTTAGTAGCACCTGGGTCTATCAAAATACTAAGGGTCTGGTCAGCGATAGGGATGATTTTAGGGGCTAAATTTCACTCATGGGCTAATTTTCCATCGTTTTTCCAAAACTGAGATTCACTATTTTAAAAATGATTCGCCCAAATTCTATAGGATAAAATTATTTTACCTTAAAAATTGCCTAAATTTTATAAAAACTATATAAAATACTTAGAAATTTGAATATTTTTTAAAAAATATCGCCAAACATTTATAGTTGACATCTGAAGGATTAGTAATGTTCGCCAAGGTTTCTACATTTTAAAATAAATTTTCATCCTTAAAATCATCCCTAGTCAGCGACAGTACCTGTCGTCTTCAGCACAGTTGACTGGTGCTCTGCCTGGTGGTTATTCACCGTCGCATGAATCCGATGGGCCTTGCCCATATCTCCCATGGTAGTGGGTCCGGATGATTCGAACACTCTGGTCCTCTCCATGGGACAGTCGCGCTGGTAGTGTGGCTCCCCACACGTCCAACACCCCTTCTTCGGCCCAGTAGTCCTGGTACCCGAAGTAGAATATGACGGCCCACCGTCCTGGAACCCAGGTTTGTTTTGTTGAATAGGCCTAAACTACTGTTGCTGCAGGTGACACTGTTGTTGATGTTGTGGTCCCCGATAAGGTGCCCACTGCTGAGGCAGCGGTCATCAGGGTGTAGTGAAAGTGGATCCTCTCTGGAAGCCACGATATCCTGGCATATGTCTCGCTGGTGTCTGATGCTACGGTGTACCAGATGAACCCTGCCCTGCTGGTCTCACTGGAGTCCTGGTCTGACCCCCACTGATAAGCTCCTCATCTGCTATGAGGGCCTTTTGGATAGCATCGTGAAAGGTATGAGGCATCAAGATCCTAACCTTTGCACGCAGGTTGTCGTTAAGGCCAAACACGAACCTGTTGACCTTGAGCTTCTCAGTGTTAAGGTACGGAGCATACCAGAGCATCTCCATAAAACGTGCCTCGTACTCGGGCACCGTACGACCTCCCTGTCGTTATGCGTTGAACTCATTGAGCTGACGCTCAATGAATTCCTCTAAAAGGTACCTATCTTGGAACCGTTCCTCGAACAGTTCCCATGAAACATCTTCAACGACCATGTTCAGCTGCGGCAGGAGCATCTTCCACCATAGAAGAGTGCTCCCCTTCATTTGAAAGACCGCCATGCGGACCTTCATGTTGGAGCTATAATCGTGAAGTGCAAAGCACATCGCCATATTCTCCAACCATGCCTCAGCGGCGGCGCCATCCGGGGCACCAAAGAACTCAGGAAATTTAACCTTCTCGAGTTCACGGTGAATGCTACCTGTAACGGCCGGTGCGTGCAGTGGAACCTCAGTGGGTACTGGCACCCTGGCCTCGTCTCTGTCCAATCAGCTGATCAATGCCTCGGACATGCGCTGAAAATATCTCATCATCCCAACAACATCGCCAACTGCGATTTGCTCCTGTTCAAGAACCTGCTCGCTTCCCTGGGGGTTAGACCCCTCAGGCGTGGATGCTACTGGAGGCATCACGCCTCCTCCCCTAGCACCCCGTCATCTGCCTCTGCGGCGTCCTCTAACCATGATTACCTGCACGCACACAATCAACTCGATCAACAATAGTATAATCAAATCTAATCATGTCAATGAAAGTCGTAGTGAATCCCAAGTCGCGGGTCAAACCCGCTCTGATACCATATGTAACGAACCTCCTCATTATGAAAACAACTATGATAACAGGTGCAAATATTTTTTTATTTAACGTGTGTGCACGCGTGTAAAAAGGAAATAGACACACTTGACTCTACGTCGCCACCCGACAACTAACAAGATGCAACCACGATGATCACAAAAAGAAGACATAAGGCACACAACAACTAACTGCAAGCATTAAACGACATACGATGTTATGTACAATACGAACACAGATGGAAGAATCCATAGTAGTAGATTTTACTATTTCTGCACAAGAAAGTAGGGCGTTTAATCTTAGTTCTCTGCTCTCGAGAGAGAGAATGTCAGATAGGCTCTTGGCCAACTACTCAGGAAGAAACTAGTAATCTCTTTCAGGAGGTCGCAGTGTGGGATCTCTTCCTTTAAAGAGATTGAGACTACTGATACGGCCTTAGAGGTGTGTCGCAAGAGTGGAAACCCTGCCTTTAAAGGGCCCGAGACTCTTGATACGGCACTGGATTCTTTACACAAAAAATAATCACACACACAACTTTATATACAAAGGCCACATGGAGGTGTCTACATCCCGCCCGACACAAGCAAACCAAGCAACAAAATTATTACAAGCCAATGACCATCACCCTAACAACCCCCTGCACCCGAGAAGATTCCATAAAATTAAACCTATATCAACGTACTTATCAATATTCTTACTATGCGTGTAGTCTTCGATCAAGTATTACATAAGAAAACAACACGAGGGATTTTCATTATTAAAGGCACGCTTTCAAGGAAATCCAAATTAAGAAACACATTTCAGGTCACTCGCATAACCCCACCAGTGGGAAGAACTTCTAATAAACATGAAGACTTGAGTATCGCTACTGATAGTGTATATGGCATTTACAACATGAAGGCCATTAATATTAACTTAAAAATATTAGCATTAATTAGAAGCCTTTTTACAATAAACAAATGTCTAGCTCTAATAAAAAGAATAATAAAGAAAACCATTGATACCAATAGTAAAACAATAACAGAATTATATAACAACTATTTTCCCTTAAAAACTTGTTCTCAAATTAATAAGAGAACCATCAATATATTTAAATTTATAATGCATCAAGGAATACATTTATTATGATAATATACTTAGGTATTAATCAGTAAATAAACGCTAACTAGAGTGTCTAACTTAAGAATTATCCAATGAATTACAATCAGTGGGCCTTATGAAATCCATCCAACACAGTAAATAAACAAGTGCAACCCCATATTTACTCCTCCGTCCAATTAAGTCATTATTACTACCTGCAGGGCTACATATATTTTAATCCAATATCCAACCAACTAGCCATTAATCTTGATAGCCTTAGAACCATCTTTAAATTAGAATGCTGCCCTTAAAGTGAAGAATGAAGTGAATAACAAGGTGTTTAGGAACATTAACCGGGCATTAGTGTAAGGCAATGACGAGGGGTTTTTTTTTTTTTTCTCTAAATAAAAACAATCAAAAGGCATTGATACTATTTTACTGCCAGATGGAAAAGTGATATGAAGGTAAAGACTCAGACGTAAATTCTTATAGCCAAATGACCGTCATTTCAGCTTCCAATCAGCTAACCAAATAATAAAAAAAATTACTGCCAAATGAATTTACTGGCAATGACTGTCAATTCAACTAGATTCTGTCACGTAATAAAATATTTACTGCCAGTTCAAGCTACAACACTTCCGTCAGAAATAAGGGGACAACTATGAGGTTGGACATTCCATTTCTGCAATGAAAAGTTACAGCCGATAGCCCAGAGGGGGGGGCGTTTAAACAGATCAACAACCCGCCGGTCAACCCCTTTTTGGCAACAACATGGGCACACCAGCATGGCGGTCTCCTTGTTCTGCTTTAAAAACATTAGATCACCATGACACACACCCACATAATGGAATAACCCAAAAGAAGCCATGCATTTACATATAATGTTTGTAGCAAACCCAACAACTAATTTACTAAAACTTCAACCAATCTACACAGTGATCTTGATGAATAAGATTTCAAGAATTCCAATTAAAATTTGTATACATGATCTGACGAAATTCCGTATATTCAAAATTGCAATAACTATATCAATGATTCAACGATTTTCTAAATTCACATGCAAACAAGACAACTACTGTACAAACCTAAGTTTTTGATTGCGCAAGATTTGATGGTGATTATACACGACTCTAAAATCAAGTAATGTAAACTAAAGGAAGTGACCTTAAATATTGAAGTCCAGATTGCAACCCAATCACAGAGTACAAAGAATTATGTTTTAGGTTTGGTAATTTAATTTTCACAGAACCCATAATCGTAGTTTCCAGCAGGCAGTCTAATGTGCAGAAGTTGGGCGAATTCTAAAAATTCATTGATAACCATAATTAAAAATGCCCCCAGTCGGATATAAATGACCACAGTCATACATAAATGCCCATAGTCATCTGATGCCTACAGCGATACATCGCCAGCAATGATAAAAACACCCACAGTCATCTGATGCCTACTGCGATACAACGTCCGCAGTAATAAAAACGCCCCTACCAGGACAGCGGACAATCATATAAAAACAGAACGTAGAGGAAGGGTTATTGACAATCGCAACTACCAAGTGGAGGAAAAACCAACACAGTCAACAATTTATATATATAAAAAAAAGGGGAGGGCCATCAACATACAGTCATGAAGTTCGTGGCGAATGTTTACACCAGTGAAAATAGTGGGAGCCCAACGTTTTTCAACCCCGGGACACAAGTATAAAGGCAGAATGGAATCAAAAACCTCTTTTTATTATTCAAATTTCAGAATGTCGTTGCAATGCAGACCTGTAATTCATTTCTTTTTATTTCCAGAATACAATGATAACAAACTCAGACAAGAACCCATTGAGTTATCCCATGGTCAGAATACAATGATAAAAACAAGTCATTATGCCCTTCCATTAATAAGCAGATCCGCATGAATCCTAACACATTCTACCATAAAAATATGAAAAGCATACATGTGCCCTTTCGATCGCTTTGGATGACGTCCCGTGCTTCATGCCACATCCCGCGCTCTGTGCCGCTCCTGCTCCATGCCGGTCCCACTCGCCGACCGTAGAGACTACACCGGTACCTCCCAGCCAATCGCTAGAGGTACTCTGCTTCCCCCTTAGCCCCTCGAGCCGCAAAGAGGCCACACACAATCCAGATGGTCCGTCTAGCTTCCCATCTCGCCTCGCAAGGCCAAGCTACCACTCCTATCCAAGCTGGAAAATCCCAACTCTCCACAAGTAATCATTCAAGTCACAATTCCGGCAGCATAACGTTACGCTAACAGTCGATCCCTTTCTTCCTCATCTTCCCTTTCTTTTATAGAGTTTTTTTTTCCACCTCCAACTTTCCCTAAATCACATTTTAATTAAGTTTTAATAAATAAAATACTAAATGATCTCCTTCGCACAAGTGTTGTCCATCCCCCTCTTTCCTCAAGTAATTATTTTCTTTAATTTATTAATTTACTCATTTCCCTCACCCACCTAGAGTTGCCCCTAAATTCACTCCTAGGTGTTCCTAGATTCCCTTACAGGTTTAATTACTTTCCCTAAAATGAAGTTGCTAATTTTAGTTCATTTTAGAAGGTTCTTAATTGCAGATTCCTTACTATTTTGACCTCGCTTTTTACCATAAGTTCCCATCTTTCCTTTATTATGTTTCCTCCATTTACTTAGTTTCCCAATTCTTATTATTCCCTTCTTTCCCCTTTTTATTAGACCCAAAATGGCAGTTGCGCTATTAAATCTTTCCCATTTATTATTTATTTAATATCTTTTGTACTTTCACAAGTTAGGAAATAAGTTCTTCTTTGCAAATTTTTAAAACCATTAGTTTTAATTAAATTCTTACTCTCTTCATTTACCCCAAGAATTTCATGAAGACCAAACTATTACTTAAGTGGGTTTTTGTTTAAATTTTTATTTTTATTCTAGGGTCTTTTTCTTAAGGTTAGACTAATTTTTATTTTTATTTTACCCTAGAAAAGTTTTAGACTTAGGACTTAGATTCTGAACTAGGTGACACTTGGTTAGGGAAGTTTTTTAAGGATTTCTTAATGAGTTAATGTCTTAGGTCCATCTAGGCTTGTTTCTTCATCATCATCAACGCGATGTGCCCTTCAGGACGCACTACGTGCTCCAAGGGTGCCACTCGCCTCATTCGTTTCTTTTGCGCGACGTGCCCTTCAAGATGCACCACGTGCTCCAAGGGTGCTACTCGCTTCTTGTGGTTCTTTTGCACGATGTTCCCTCTAGGATGCACCACATGCTCCAAGGGTGCCACTCACCAACTTGACTGATTGGTAGACATCTATAACCCCTGGAGTCAACACTCCTCCAAGTGAACTTGTGTGAGACTAAGGGCTATAAGGAATAAGGCCCCCACCTTATTGTGTGCCCCTTAGAATCATAGTGAGCGATTGTCACAGTCTTCCCTCATGGCATCGTGGATCCTCTAGAACTAGGTAATCATTAACCTACAGTTCAAGCCACGACGGGAGTGCTAGTAGGCTGTGGCAACGCTGCTGTCCACACCTCTCCCTCAACCTTTCTGGAAATCGTGTGTGGCCCCTTTACTCCATATGTGAGTCTGGTCAACAAGCTATCATCAGCCTCCATCATCAACAATCATGTCAGAACATGTCAACATCATATCATCATATCAATGAAATATCACAGTAAATAAATCGACCCAAATAGCACACTCCCTGACTCAATCCGGAGTCCAAGGGGTTCCACCGATGCCTCTGCATCCTCGAGGTTCAAAACCCTGCACACTCAATAAAACTGAGTCAATAGCTCTTGTCTGCGTCAAAGCAGTAAAACATCATGTTATCTATCATAACGCATCATAATCAAGGATAAATGTTTTAACATCATACAAGTCCAGATCACTTGCGAGCAAGTGTCCTCAAAGAATAAGCTTTCTCAATGCGCCAGAGCGGGATGTTACAAATCCTAGTTGAGTTCATAAATATAAAGTTCCAAAGTCTAGATTCCTTACTAAGTTAGACATTCCCCTTTTCTTTATGTTTCCCCTTTTCTTTATGTTTCCCCTTTTTATTTAAGTTTCCCTCTTTTTCTTTTTAACTAAAAATCAGATTTAGCAAGTGTAGAGAAAAACAACCAATTACCCTTTTAATACATTTAATCGTCAATTATAATTTTTTTACTTTAATAATTAAAGTTGAATTTCTTACCCCCCTTCTTGTTACAAGTCTAACTAGTTTTTTTTTTTTTGGTTCAAAGGTTCTACTCAGACCTAAGTTTTCGATTTATTAGGATTGGTGACAGTTCTTAAGAGAATAATTTGTTATTAAACTTTACTTATCACAACTTTCATTTTAAGGCCGACCAGGTCCTAAGGAGGCATAGTTTTCTAGGCACTAGGTTTATTAACTTACCATAGAAAAAATCACGACATGCCATTCAGGACGCATTACGTGCTCCAAGGGTGCCACTCGCCACTTTCCATTTTATTTGTGTGAAGTTCCCTTCAAGATGCACTACATGCTCCAAGGGTGCCACTTGCCTCTTGACTGAGTTTGGTAGACGTCAAACCCACAGAGTCAATACTCTGTCAAGTGATCTTGTGGGAGACTTAGAGCCTCTAAGGACTAAGGACCATGCCATATTGCGCACCACTTAGAATCCTCATGAGCGACTATCATAGTCTTCCCTCACAGCATCATGGGTCTTCTCGAACTAGGTAATCATTAACCTATAGTTTGAGCCATGACGGGAGTGCTAGTAGGATTTGGAAGGGTTGTTGCAACACCTCTCCCTCAATGTCTTTGGTTTTCCTGCGTGAACCATTTATTCCAAATGTGAGTTTGTTCGAAAAGCTATCGTCATCCTGCATCCATCAACGAATAATGTCAACAATAAAAATAAACATCATAATATCTAATCATATCTACATATGTCACATCAAAAACATTAAAACCTTATCATTCCACTCCCTGACTCGATCCAGAGTCCAAGGAGTTTCATCAATGTCTCAACATCCTCAATGTCCATATTTCTGCACACTCAAAAGAACCGAGTCAATAGCACTTGTCGATGTAAATACAACAAAAATATCATATCATCAAATCCACAATATCTCATAATCATAATCAAAACAACCAATCCTATAAAAAATTGGATGACTTGCACACAAGTGTCCTCAAAGAATAAGGCGGCTCAGTGCGCGCAAGAGTGGGATGTTACAGTAGGATACTTTAGAAAAGTTATTCTTACACAAATTTGAGCAGTTAGGACTAGTGGATGTGGAGAAAATAATGATGACCTTGACTTGGAGAAATTTAAGGTTAGGGAAAGACATGATATTTAAAAATATTGATATATTTCTAGTATATGATTTAGTAATGAATGATTTAGAAAGGATTGGTTCTTAGGTTAAGGTGGGAGGAGATTGATACCATCTTCCAATCTTGATCCAAATTGAAAAGGAAGATACTAAACCTCCGACCTCTTTCGAATTTAATTCAAAGTTGATTAAGGATGAGGTTCCATATACTTAATAAAGTTATAATGGGTGAGATTTGATGTCTCTTCAATTAAGTCTACTATTATACTATTTGCATTGAATTTGAAAAAGGTTAAGAGTGTAATGTCAAACTAGGATCATGCCAAGAGAAGGAGAGATAAGTAGGAATTAGTATTTGTTGAGAATCATATAGATGATATATGTGTTCATGATGATGAAGAAATTTTTGATGAAATTTCTAATAATAGATCGAAACATTTGGAACAATTTAAGAGGAAACTAATGAAATAAAAGGAATCCAAAGGGAAATTAAAGAGGAGGGCCCTATGGTTAGACAATGGAGATGAAAATACAAAATAATTTCACAAATATTCCAATCATAAGAAATATATTAATGCTATCTAGGAAACATAGATGAATGATGGTAGTAAAACTAGTTCTTTCAAGTGAATTGAAAACATGGGGGTTTTAACAATTTAATAGGTTATATAAATAACATGATAGCCTAAATATTGCAGAAATTGTGAAAATCACTTTTTTAATTTGAATATTTGTAGGAGAGGAGGAAACTGAAAATTTGGTGGACAAAGTGTCAAATGAAGAACTACACATTGTACTGGATTATCTTTAGAAAAATAAGAGTCCAAGGCGAGGTGGTTGGACTATGGAGTTTCTTATAGGATTCTATGATATGATGAAATAAGATATGTAAATGATGGCATGGGATTCAATGTTAACATGGAAGGTATCATGAGCTTTTAATTCCATGTTTCTCTCTATAGTCCATAAGGAAAATCCAACATATTTTTATGAATATTGGCCTATATCACTCTACAGTTATTGCATTTACAATATAATATAAATTTGTGTTTACATTCAATTTGAAGATGATTTTCTTAAAAAAGAAATTCTAAAGAGCAATTCATTTTTTCTACAGGGGTGGAAAATACATGAAGCCATATAAGTGGCATTGGACATTTTACATTCTATCAAAAATCATACATTACATGCCATGGTTATGAAGTTGGATTTTTCTATGGATTATAAAAAAAGAAAAAATGGATTTATTTGAGACTCATTCTAATTCATGTTGGATTTTGTCATCAAATGGTGAATCTCATTATAGACTACTTCTCTTCTATATCTTTTGTAGTTTAAATTAATGGATCAACATTTGAGATTTTCAAGCCTATCAGAGGAATATGATAATGATGAACTCTATCTCTTTTATTGTTCTTGATTACTAGAAATATTTAATTATATCAATATTAGAGTCTAGAAGAATAGGATATTTGAGGGCCATAAAGTTAGGTAGATCCTTTTATTTGACTCATCTACTATTTTTAGGGCATGCATAATTTTTTTTATGGTTGTAAAATAGATTTAAGCAAACTAAACGAGATAATAGATATTTATAGTATAGCATTTGGTATGGAAATAAATATGCATAAACCATCAATAGGTTTCAATTGAATGTAGGATGATTATATTAGAAGGAAAATGCTATTTTCCTCCTTTTAGAATATGGAGTTCTAAGAAAGTTTAAAGTATTTTAGGTTTCCTTATGAAATCCAATTATTATGTAAGAAGAATGAATGGAAGTGTTTTATTGAGAAGATTGGAAAAAGGACAAAGATGTGGTGTAATAGATCAATTTCATTGGGGGAAAGACCTACTTTAGTCAAATTAGTTTTGGAGGCTATACTAGTATACTGGTATACCATGGATTGCATTCCTAAAGGGCTACTATAAACTAATAGAAATAAATGCATTAAATTTGTGTGGATAGGTAGGAGAAGAAAATCTGGTATTCCCTTATTCAAATGGTAGTGGTTATCCAAACCAAGGGAGGTGTGAGGTGAAAGAAAAAATTCATTTTTTAGTAAGGTATTGGCTATCAAAAGTCTATGAAGTCCAATTTCTAAGAAGGGATTGTAGATGTAGATTATATTTCAAAAATGCATATAGCCACTAACTATTGAATAATGCATTAGAAATTAAAACAAACCTATCCATAATGTGTCTATTTCTTGGTAGGCTATAGCACCATCTTTTCCTCTTGTGGGTAACTGGTTATTTTGTAACGTAGGCAATGGGGAAAATGTTAGAATATGGGAAAACACATGGCTTGGATGTGAATAAGTGTATAGATTCCTTCGATATATGATTGATAATATTCATAGAAAAAGAATTTACAAACTAGCACACATTGTTGATAGAATTAGTACATCGATTTCGAAAGAAGGATGGAAGAATGATGAGATGATAAACATGATAGATGGAAAATTTGATAAGTGGAAGGTTTATATTGAACAATTAAAGAAGAATAATGTCATAAACAAAGAGGAGGATGTGCTAGTCTAGTCTAAGAGCCCTTCTTTAGGGGAATATACTCCTAGATTGAAATACAAAACCATGTTTGTAAATGAAAATCAAGAAGGGAATGTGTGGTGCTGGAAGGCCCTATGGAAGATAATGTTGGATTACTGAGAGGGGAGATGAATCCGTAATAGAGAAATTTATTCCTTTTTAACCATAAAATGCAAGTGTTATATCAGTGTAGCATTATCATCCAATAGTTGCAAAGTAAATAAACAATAAACAAATGAGAAACCGTACACATACGCAATAGACCAATGTTTTTACATGGAAACCCAAAGCGGGAGAAAACCACGTAGTGATTTTTCTCATATGTATTTAAGAATTACATTCATTGGAAGAACCAACTTCCTTTGTTTTCCAGCTGCAACTGGAAGGAGGCTCCAACCCCCTAGTTTCTTAATCTACAACCTGAAGGAACATCCAAATCACCAATTATCTAGCTACAGCCAGAAGGAGGCTACAACCCCCTATGTTATGTGGATACAACTGGAAGGTGGCTACAACCACCTTCCCTTGCCTTGTCCAACCGCCCTAAAATATAAGTAGAATGATGAAACCATTGTCACACTATCACTATGAGATATATTGTTGTAAACATGTACCAATCAAACTGCACCAAACAACTTGTAAAAATCTATACCAATGACCTATGCCAACATGTACCATACATAAACCTATACCTCAACTTGTACCATAAAGAAATGCATCAACCATGCACCAAACCTGTACAAATAATTTTTCACAATAACATGTCCAGACAACCTATCACAACAACTTGTCTCATCATTCTTATCCACCAAATCAGATCTACTCACCAATATCAATTACCAAGACAACTCTCAACCATATGCACAATATCACCAAGATGTGCATCAACCAAGCATAACACAACAGCTCATAATCATCACCAAGATCAATATGTGATTCTAATAATATACCAAGACAAGTATCCTACATCATCCATAAACCATGTGTCAACAATACTACTAACAAGTGCCTCCAACCATGTACCGAGTATGTACCAATCATGCATCAAATACTCATCAACTATGACTCATTAATATGTACCAACATCATCAACTATACACCTCATGTATGTGCCAAATCATTAACTAATTGTCTCATCCATGTACCTAACATGTACCTCAACCATATACCAAATACATATACCAATATAACCATCAAAAAGTTCTCTAGCACCCAAATACCATAAACCATTACATCAAACCATGTGCCACAACCTCACTGTGATACAACCTTGGTCCTTTATCTGTAACATACCTCAACCAAAAATTCCTCATCAATTTTATCATCCAAATCTGATTTGTTACTATGTAACAAATTTGGTGTATATGATCACATACCTGCAAACCTTCTTTAACTTTAACAACAAGAGACTAGCATTTTCATCAAACTTTACTTTAGTCTCACCTAACTAATTTTGGATTAGTCAACAACCCTAAATTGAAATAATCATAACTATATACCTATAATGAATAAAGTCTTAAAATAGTATGCAATGTTCTTTAGTGTTTTTCATGAAATTCCTCTAGGTTTCACTGCTTGAAACCTTTATGAAAAGGAGTTATAGAAAAAATGGAATACCTCATTGAATTATGGATTATTCTAGAGAGAAAACTTGTAGAGCGTTCCCTGCATGAACTATTTGTTTTATGGATTTGAAAATTGTACAAAGAATACTAAAAAATATACTCTAAAAAATACATTTGGTCTTACGGAATTTGTATCCGTTATGAAGAACTTATGGTGTTTTTACCCAAAACACATGTTTTAGACTAGTTTCAGGACTAGCCACAAACCCTATTTTTCACGAAGTGTAAGTACAAAAATATAACGACCCACAAGCTGAAATTTTTATCACAACTACTTGGATATGTTTCCTCAATGGCCTCCCAATTTCACGGTCTGAATCCTTCTATAAAAAACGTTATTTCAAAAATGGTGAGATGAACTTTAAATAGCATACCTTAGAAAGCATCATCAAAATAATTTATCCTCCCTTGAATTTCAACATTCTTTGCTTCAACTTCCCTCTGAAATTTGGATTATATATAATTTGGTTACCTCAGATACTTGTATATATTCAATATTCTCAAGTGTGATTAAAAATGAGATACCCTTGCCTCTTATTTATACTTTCATGTATCTTCCTCAAGGGGTTAACTTCTAACCATCTTAACCCACTTTCCTTATTTTAGGGCTAACCTACTTATAACCACTTTTCCACTTAGTAATTTCTCCATTAACTTTATTATTTAAATAATTTATTTTGTATCCACTTTGAATTATAGTACACTCATCACTTCACTTTATTATTTAAATTACCTTGTAACCATCTTAACCCACTTTCCTTATCTTAGGGCTAACCCACTTCTAACCAATTGTCCACTTAATAATTTCTCCATTAAATTTATTATTTAAATAATTTATTTTGTATCCACTTTGACTTATAGTACACTCATCACTTCACTTTATTATTTAAATAATTTCTTCTTTGCAACCACTTTAACTACTTTGACCTTTTGGGGCATTTAGATGACTCATGAGGGTTCTCCAACTTCACATGGCCATATCTCTCTAACCGTGAGGATTTATGTGACGTTCCACATACCACCTGAAATGGCATGACATGTAATATCCAGCCAGAAAATTATTACCTTCAAATATATTAAAACTCATACAATTACACATGAAAAAAACTTGTTTCATTACCCAAACCTTTATGCTACTGAATTTTATTCAAAGGTTGACATCAATGACAACCGACCCAAATAATCAACAAATAATATATCCCCATAAAACCAAGGTTTATTTGTGATCAATTTGAAGGAATAAATCATTAACATGGGAATTTCTCCAAAAATGAAATTGGCATGGATTGGGTTGCTTTTATATTGTGTAAGAAGGATCTAGAAGCTATAGATAATATTCAAAACAACTTTTCATATCCTGGAAAGGTCTAGAGGCATATGAATGGCATAATAGGTTTAGGTTTTGATTGTAATGGGAGACAATAAATTAGTGTTTAAATAATTGGTTCTTGAAAACATATCACAAATCCTTCAGAGCTCTTCCCGTCATGGTTTCCCAAGGAATCTATCTGTAGAAAAAATTTAAAATATTTCAAGAAATATTACTATTATCCTTTAAATGTGCATCTCAAGTGAGGAAAAATTTTGAAACCATAAAAGTTCCCTCAAATGGTATGAAAAATATGATATGGAATCATCCTCCAATATATAAGTCAAGTGATTGGGATTATTTTGATGGTGTTAGCCAAGGGTGGAAAACATTATGTGGCATAGGAGGCACTTTATTCCTAAATTATTCATATTATATAAATTTCAAAGTAGTTTTTTTTTAGGAGGGTCATGGGGCATGTACAAATAACTATGCATAAATGATGGCTTGTGTACCTTCCATCCTTTCATTGGTTCACATAGATACATATCAATATGGGAATGATTGTCTTGTTAGAAATTTGGTTGTCATTGATGTCAACCTTGATAAATAGGTGAAGTATCATTAATTTATTGGTCTGAGAAGCATTATCAATATTGGACATATTAATATGAAGGTGACTTGAATGTAAATCACTGTCAATATTGGACACAATGTTATGAAGGTTTGACATAATTTTATGAAGCTGACTTGAATGTCAAGCATTGTCAATATTGAACATAACTTTATGAAGGTGACTTGAATGTTAATCATTGTCAATATTGGACATAGTGTTATGAAGGTGACTTGAATATCGATAGAAAGATAACATTGACTAATATATTGTATGAACTTGATACACTCATCATATATTGTATAAGGTTGAGATTGTGTCATTAACATCCATGCACAAAAGAAGAAACAATGAAGAAACTATCCAGATAAAAAGGGTAAATGGTTAATCCAATATGGATCCATGCAAATCACAACTAAATAAGTTAATAAGACATGGTTCATTAAAAGTGATTCAAAAAATATCAATTGAAGAAGAGTCCATATATGAGACAAAATGTCAATGGTGGATCTTTGGCGAGGAAGCATTGACACCATCGAGTCACAAGTCGAGTTGATTCAAACAACAATAAGTTCAAATATTTGGAAGTCAATCGAATGCAAGATGAGTTGAAGACACGTTGACTGACTGCAAGCTTGCATACTGACATCATTTGGAAAAGACAGTTCGATCAACTGAAGCTTGAATTCGAAGGGAAATTGAGTCTGGAAATCCAAGTCGGGAAAAGAAAGACGACATGACCAAAGTCAAATTTATCAAGTTAGTTTTCTTCCAAGTTGAGTCGGTCCAAGAAAGAAGTAGCCTAAAGGTCGAAGTTGAAGAAAAATTAAATACAAGTCTGATCGAGGCTTAAGAAATATGGGTCGACAAGAATTGAAATACTTAAGTAGAAATTTATCCTAGTTGAGTTGACCAAAAAGTTGCGTGTCAGTTGAATGAGGAAGCGAATATGAAAAAGGGTGAGACAAAGTCAAATCTTTATTGACTAGCAACTGCGAGGGAACCGATTTTAATATAACCATAAACTAAAATGTTCACAGGTTGACTTTAAATAATCACCAACAGAGGATATATGTGGAGGTCAATTTAGACAATCACGAAAAGGTAATATGTACTGAAGTCGATCTGGAATATGATGAAAAAATGAAATTATAAGCAAGTTTCCTTCAAATAACCACATGTACCAGCCACCTCACACACTTTCCGGGGAAATTTCTCACTCGTCGGCTAATTGGGAATGTTGTACAAAAAAATCATGTCGTAGAATTTTAAAATTTGTTTCCATCACTCCAAAATCGTCATATGAAACTTGTTGTTGAAATTGGTGTACAAAAATTAATTAATAAAAGTAACCATTTGTGTTAATTAAATGAAGGGGTGAAATGTTTCATTCCAAAAGGACACATTGTTTCAAAGTGGCACCCTTTGGAGGACTATATAACTAAACGAATATGAAGGGAAGAAAATGTTAGCACTAGAAGTCACACCTTGAGTGTTGTAAGTGAATCCCTAATACCCATCATAATGTAAAGGATAAATGTTTATAAAAGGTGGCAAATGGATGGCAAAATCAATTAAATATGTCAATCATAGATAACTCCCTGCAATATACACCAACAAACAAGGCCTTGAATAGCTTCAGATCAGGTTTTAAGAGATAAAGTGATAGATGGAAGAATGAGAAGGAAAGTGTAATATGCATATCATTTACATTGGGTAACACTGACAAACATATGAAGAAAACTCTCTGAAATAAGAACCTCTTACAATAAAAGAAAAAAATACTATGATACACTTGCATACAATATCACAATAGACCTTTTATTGAAATAAATAAACAATCAACCAGATGAATCATTCACATAGACTGTTATCAAAGTAAGACAACAAAAAATGATACAGAAAAGAAAGACTAATTTCCACTATTCAAAGTATCATGGATCTGGTCCATACATTCGGAGAAAAAATTTGTTACAAATACAATATCAAAATAAGAGTTTTTCTGTCTCACCATTAAAACCCTCCTGAGTCTTATAATGTCCTTTAAATATCCTAAAATATCAATGGTAACTTTACAATTTTCCTCCCAACTTCCTCATAGGATCCTTGTGCCTAAGGGTAGCATGGCAATAGGTGTACAACAAAAAAGAAACAAACAGTTATTTTAGAGGAAGATGTTGGAAACATATGCAACATTCCTTAATGGATGATGATGTGTCCATAAAAGTGCATCTTATGTAGGAAGGTGGCCTCCCAGATCACAATTAACCTTTAGATTTTTTCTATGAATTCATCTTGACAGTTGGGAGCTCTCGTTCCATCCAAAATCTCCAAAAAATAGAGTTTGCAGTGCAATGCTACAAACTGTCCTAAAATAGCCAGTTCGCAGCACCAATGGTTCCAGGTGCTGCAAACTTTCTTGTTGCGTCTCGTTTCACTTTTTCCAATGATTCAACATCTCCAAACTTCATACCATGTGTCAATATATGATGCAAAACTTCATTACCTTGATATATAACTTAGAAAAAGATGCAAAAATTTATAATTTTGGTTCAAAACTCATAACCATCACCAAAAATGTTGCACATGCATATAACATAAACTTTGACCAAAATTTGTGTTGGTTTTTTGGGAAGATAAATGTATTTATATTTCAGTTCTAGAGATTCGTCTGGTAGTAAACTTGGTCATCATGTCTAGGTTTCTCTTTGCCAATTATTCTTTGAAAGGATGTAATTACGCCTTCAACTTCCTGATTTGAGCTTGATGGGTTATGTTCTGCCTATAGATATTGTTTAGCTTCCTATGAAGGGGAATGAATCTTTTAGCCAAAAACCTTTCCTTATCAATGGTCTCATGATACATACCCAACATATCCTTAAGCTTCTTCCTGGATCCCAAGTCTTCCTTTTTCAATTGATCAACTTCATCTCTTGCTTCCTTGAGCTGCCTCTTGAGATTCTTAAAGGTGGGGTTTCTTTCATGTTGAGGAGTAGTGATATCAACAACTTCTATAGGCTTATTAGAAGATTGATACTTTCATTTTTCCTGGAATGAGGTCTCTGTTATATCATCCTTCACATGGACATGATGCTTGGTTAGTGATCTAATAAAAGGCCTCTTAGGTTTAACCTTGAGTGTAGCAATGGGTGAGGAAAAAATAAGCTTTTTTCGTTTCAAGCCTCTTGGTTTGCTTGAAGGAAACTCTATAGGGATAGGATCTGCCATTGGTGAATTTTCTCTATCTATAGGTTGTGAAGGACCTCCTACTTCTGCTTCATAAGTGGCTCTGTCAGTTTTATCACTCATAGTCACCCTTTTCCTCTTTCTATCCTATGAACTCACAATCCTCTCAAGAGGAGTAGGAATTTTTCTCTTGGACTGTGGAGTGAGGGAAACATCTAACTAAAATTGTGATGAAGTCAGGAAGGTTTCACAATCAATGTTTGTCTTCATGAACTCTTCCATTAATAACATCTTAATAAGGCCAGAGTGAAAGATATTGGTATCTACTTGCTTTGACTTGGATTGAACTCTGTCAGACATCTTAACAACGCTTCTAAAAAAATAAAATGGAAGGTTCATGGTTTCTCTTCTCGTGAAGTGTAACAACAACCTGATGTGGTATTGGTACACCATGTTGAATCTCCCCTCACATCTGAAGTATATTTGGATAACCCTTAACATCTTGTCAAAACATTCAATAATGTAGCTTCTAGGTAATCCTTTGGACAAGTTTTCCTCTTGATACTCTAGATTAAGGAATTCCTTTCAGAAGGAATAATTTAATGACATAGATATGAACCATTTCTCTCCATTATTGGGTATATATGTTGCAACGAAGATGCAATTCTCTAAAAAATCAAAATCTAACATCCTAACTTTGGTCTTAGTCCCATTAAAGTTGAGTGAAAAATCTTTGGCTATCTCTCGATGCCCTCTCTGCATCTTTGGAAATAAATTTATACAAACTACCCTCTAAAAATATTCCCTGAACAAAGGTTAAGAGTTAATGAGTTGATCATAAGGTTCCATCCTCACAATTTCCCCTCCCTTTTGAGTCTTCTTATGTTTTTGACGATCCATAATCACTGCTGGAAGAATGCATTCTGTAATTGTTATGACAACTAGGTATGTGAAAACATAGTACACATGAATTTAGGGTTTTAATGACAATACTATTTTTCCTATAGCTCACCTTGTTCAAATATTTATACACATCAAGGTATGAGATGTAGAAAACTTCGAACAATATGGATAATGGATCAAACACTGAGATTTGTAATGAAAGGAAGACAAGTGAAGTTTCTTTTCTAATAAAAGAGTTTCAACAACATGAATATCAATTTGCAACGCCAGTGATGTGTGTAATTTAAGACTGGTTCTACAAATAATCAACCATACATCTCAGGTTTGATAGGTGTACTATTCAATCATTTCAAACTAAAATTCAAATGGACGCAAAAGGTGAGGGTTTCAACAATTCTGGAACAAAGGGTTCACAACGACTGGTTCACAGTGCCAAGTTTGCAGAGTCAGAGCAACCATTTCACAGCTTTGAAGTATTCTAGTGCGACAGATGGATTCTTAGAAGAGGAAAAGATGCATGAGTTAAAGAATGCAGTCTAGATTGGTGTGCAAGGTTTAGGGCACCATGGGAAAGTATTTAAAATTAGGAAGCAAATCATATTGAACACTTCACAATGCCAGTGCATAAGTCAACATAAACCCCTCTTTTCAACCTTTGAACAATGTGGAGACCATCAATGAGTACCTGGTAAACATGGGTTTCATGTTGATTCTTGTGAATTTCAATTGATATATCATCAATTCATCCAAGCTTGACGATCCTCTTTAGCCAGTCTACAACGCTAAGTTCAAAATCAAATTGTGCACTTCAAGGAGACTGTTAGCAAATTTGTGGCATAATTCCTGAAAAGTTGGTTAAATGAGGTTGTTGAAAACCAAGAAATCCCCTTTGAGATGTTTCTTAACTGCAATGATGAAAAATGAATACTTTAGGGACTCATGAGTACATTGCGAACTCTCCTGGTGAGTTGGAAACAAATAAATCTGACTTTGACTTGACATCTAAATGGTTGGATAGTGACAAAGGAAAACATATGTACAACTTGGAGGCATGACATGTCAGGGTAATGATATTAAGATCAGAAGTGTGGCTCATAAGGAATATTTACCTTTTCATGATGACTAATCTCATGACATGAAGACTCTAAACCAAGGCTAAACATAAATTTTCTTATTTAAACCAAAATTTAAGTTATGATCACAACAAGAAGAAGCAAAACCTAAGACTCATAAAACCATATGACTCAGAAAACAAAACCAAAGTGATTTTTTGACCCCTACAACTCTATGTGTTAACAGAAAGTGTCTTGGTGGATATATATATATATATATATATATATATAATGGATTTAATGAAAGGCCATTATATCAGTTTGGTGGTTGTTTACAAGTTGAGTCTTGTCTTGAGGATTGGATTCTTGACATCTCAGTTGGATCTAAGATCAACAAGCCAGGTCTTGTTATGAGGGTTGGATTCCTCATTTATCAGTTGGATAAGAAAACTACAAGTTGGGTCTTGTATTAGCGAGTTTGATCTCTCATATTTAGTTGAAGTTGAACATATTAAAGGAATGATTTTATTTGTATTCATTCAAGTTAAATAAATAAAAGAATGATATTTCATCCACTTCATACAATTTGTGTTATACATGTTTATGACTAATTAATTGAACTGCATATATCTTGTTCAATTAATTTAGTTAGTTTATGAAAGAGTGAAAATTATCCAAATATTCCATACATTAATTCACCCCCCCACTCTCAGTGTCTGTGTGTGTTTCAACAATTGGTATACGAGTGGGTGCCTTCAATAGAGTTTAAAGAGTGGAAGGTAGATTCTAAAGAAATGGGTGGACAAATGGCTCTCTAAAGAAATGAATCTCCCTTATTTGGTGGAACAAACTACTCTTCATAGAGGGAAAGAATTAAATGGCATCTTAATTCAAGAGGATCTGGTTTTTGGGACTTAGTAGTATCTAAACCTTGGTACTCAACTACCTCAAAGAAAAAATCCAAAACTGCAAAAGAAGCAAATAAAAATAATTCAATATCATTAAAGTAAATATAGAATGGATCGTCATACCAAGTCAAATAAAAGATGGGACATTGAACCTATACTAAAGTACTATGGATTCAATTAGAGAATTGTAATCAAAATAGAGAAAAAAACAAAGAAATGGAGAATTCCAATCCATTTATAGAAGAAAACAAAGAAATGGAGAAATAAAATCATATTAAAGAACACAACTCAGAAATGGAGAAATCAAATAAGATTGAGGAACAAAATACAAATAAAGAGATTTTAAATCAGAATAAAGACCAAAACAAAGAAGAGGAAAATTCTATCAAAGAATTGATGCAAACCCCAATCATCACTAAAGAAGACTACTACATCAAGGAGTTGATGAATACCTAAGTATTCACTAAAGAAAAAGTATTAGATTTTAAGACTGATGTTGTAGCTACATTTGAAGTGATTAGTATGGAATCATAAAATGGTGTATATATCGAATTTACTAAGGATGTTATTGACCATGTTGAATACACAACTATGTGCACTTTATAAGAGTTGGAGAAACATCAAAAGAAATATATGTTGCTACTACAACTGTTAGATCAATATAAAAATCATGAAGATAAAGAATAAAAGACTCTGTTAGAATACAAAGAAGAAGAGATCAATATATTAAAGGCTAAAGTTGTTTATCTAACAAAAAAAATGAACGAGTTAAAGGAATATGAAAAACTCCATAAATGCATAGAAGAGTTAGAAGTGTAGAATTCGTGCAGAAACCCTGATAGATCTAGAATTCTAGTTAAATTGAACACATACAATTTGTTGATATTCAAGAGATGAGAGAAAAAAATTTCTCCATAAATTAGAGAATTATATTAATCAAAAATGAATATACATGAGCAACCAACCTCAAAAGGAAGAGAGGAGGTGAATATATAGAATTTCCAGCATAGAAATTATAGTCAAAAAAGATAGAAAAAGCTAAAATAGGTGTCATAGGCTAGGGGAGACCACATAGTTCGACCTAGAACACTAAAGAAATATGTCACACACTCATTAATGCCCAAAAGAGTCAAGTGGTGCACATTAGCTCACTTAATCTCACTTAACTGACAAGAGAAGCAGTTCCAACTCACTTAATTGACCCGAAATAGCAGTTACTAATAATAGTAAAGGAAAAAATCATCAATTAAGGAATAAATCTCTTACTCAAAGAGGAGGTGCATAGTCCCCAATAATGGGTGAGTTTTTGCATGGGGGAGTTGGAATAAATCAAGAATAAATCAAGAAAATCAAGAAAATCAAGAACCGAGAGTTGAGTCTTGATCTACGGATGAGGCGCCCTTCTTCTCTATGTGGCCAAATTACGTGAAATAAAGTGTGATGGAACATATTAACCAATATCTAGGAGTCTAAGCTAGGTATAAACTAATGTAAGTTAGGGTTATGCTCCAACACCCCCCCTTAAGCCTAATTGTAATGACAAAAAATTTGAGTCTCGACAACTTGGTCATTTTAGGTACTCATTACATAAAAGAACTCCTCATGAAAAGAGGAAAGAGGGAAAACCTCGTGGGAACCCCCCCCCAAGAGAGGAAAAAAAATGTTGAGTGGCCAAAAGTGACCTACGTAGCTGTCTCCACCACTCCAAGCATGGCTCTCAGTTCTGAAAATTTCTTTTTAGTGAAGGACTTGGTGAAGATGTCTGCAACCTGTTGCTCTGTGGGCCAATACTACAGTGAAATGACTATGTCACAGATCAACTTGCGGATGTAATGAATGTGAATATTGATGTGCTTGGTTATCTACCTATGAACTGGATCAATCGATATCTGAATGGACCCCTGATTGTCACAAAATATGACAGTGGGAAGTGGATACTAAATACCAAACTCGGAGAGAAGCCCCTGCAACCAAACAGCCTGTGTAACTACATTCATTGCACATCTATACTCTGCCTCTGTTGTAGATAAAGAAATTGTGGATTGATTCTTGCTAGACCAACAAAATGGCCCTAAACCAAAGCTAAAAACATAACCAGAGGTGGACTTGTGGTCTGTACCATCTCCAACCCAATCAAAATATGTGTACCCAATCAGTGAAAGTGGGCAATCTGTAGCATAAAAGATACCAAAATTGGGAGTACCTTTCACATATCTAAGGATTCTCTTTACAGCTTTCTAGTGAATCTCATGAGGCTCCTGTATATATCTAGAACAAACTCCTACTGCAAAAGAGATATCAGGTCAGGTGTGAGTGAGATACAACAAACTCCCAACCAACTACCGATACAGTGTACTGTCCACCAAAAGTGTAGTACTCGCATCCTCAAATCTGACCCCGAAGAAAAGGAAGATGATGTTGGCTTGAATTTTGTCATATGAAAGAAGAAAAGTAGATATGGTGCATACTTATACTGTTCCATATTGATCCCTGAAGTATAGTGAGAAACTTCAAGACCAAGAAAGTAGTGCAACAGTCCCAAATCTATCATGGAAAATCGATCGTGCAATGTTGATTTTGCCAAATCAATAGTTGAAGTAAGGTTCCCTGTCATAAGTAAATCATATACATAAAGTACTATCAGAAAAAGGGAATTATCATGTTGCAACAAATAAACATTCAGATCAGATTTTCATCAAATGAATCCAATGGAAACTAGGAAAGAATCCATCTTCGCATACCAGGCTCTGGGAGCCTGTTTTAGGCCATACAAAGATTTCTTTAATCTACAAATGAGGGAAGAGTTCTAAATATATCCTTGTGGCTGATCCATATAGATCTCCTCCTTGATATATCCAAGAATAAATTCACTCTTCGCATCCATGTGATGAACTTCCCATCTGCGAGAAGCGACAATGGCCAAAACTAGTCGAATGTAGTCCATTTTTGCAATAGGTGCAAATGTCTCTGTGTAGTCTATGCCATGTACCTGTGAGTATCATTTTGAAAAAATTTGATCTTTTTACTTGATTATATCATCATCTGCATCAATATTTGTTTGATATATCCATCGACATCGAACAAGTTTTCTTCCTTTCAGAAGTGGAACCAAGTCCCATGTGTTGTTGTCCATAAGAGCAGAGTACTCTTCATCCATGGCAGCCTCCCAAAGTGGGTTTCGAATAGCCTTAGAGTGTGACTATGGATATGAACCAAGTTTCATATAGAAATGTATGGGAATCAATGGTTCCGTTGTAGCCAGGGCTTGAGGAGCCCCAGAAAACTGTGATCTAGTCCTTCTTGTATCCGCAGGATCACCGACTAGTTCACCCGCATCTTACAGGGTTTTCTCTGCCCAAGATGGAAACTGAGTTGGAGAAGCCATGACCTTCTCCTTATCCTCTATATCAGATGAAAAATTCTTCTCTGATGTCTACACTGAATTGCTCGAAGAAGTTTCTGACTCCTCCTCATCAATGACAACAAGCGGTTCCTCGGTAGGGGCTTCTGAAAAATCATGCAATTATTCTTCTTCCAATTTCACACTTCAAGATAGAATTAACTTTTCATTGTGAGAGTCTAGCAATATATATCCTTTGACACCTTCAGGATATCCAACAAATATGCATTTAACACTTTGAGGCTCCAAATCCTTCCTCTTATTTGTCGGAATGTGAGCCCATGCTCGTGAACCAAAAATGCGAAAGTGCGACACTTTTGGTTTCTTACCTATCCAACATTCAAAAGGAGTGGTTCCTTTGAGTGATTTGTGAGGAACTTGGTTTTGAATGTATGCTGCACAATTAATAGATTCAGCCCATATCTTTGGAGCTAATGGCTTCGACTGTAGCATACAATTGGCCATCTCTTTTAAGGACTGGTGTTTCCTCTCTGCAACACCATTCTGTTGTGGTGTATATGGCACTGTGTGTTGTAGTTGTATACCTGCATCAATACAAAGTTGTTGCACATATTTGTTGACATAATCCCCCCCATTATTAGTACGGAGTATCTTAATCTTACACCTAGACTCATTCTCAGCAAGTGCTTTAAATTCTATAAGGCATTCAAATACTTCTGATTTTATTTTCAAAACAAATACCCAAGTAAAGCGAGAGAAATCATCTATGAAGGTGAGTACATATTGAGCCTTACTGATTGAAGGCTGTGGGAATGGGCTTGTGATGTCACTATGAATCATCCCAAGAGGTGAAGAAGCTCTTTTTTCCTTCCCTTTGTCAAACGTTTTATCTGGATGGTTGCCAAGAATGCATCCTTGACATACACCGCTTGTGAATTTAATAGCTGGCAATCCTTCTACCATGTTTTCCTTGCTAAGTTGATGCAAGTACTTATAGTTTAGATGGAAAAATATGTCATGCCATAAACTGCTGATATTATTATATTGTGATAGAAATACAATGCTAATAGATTTAGGAACAAAGTGGGAGAAGAAATACAAACGAGAACCGTGATCTGCAATTCCATGTGCAAGCCGTGAGCCTATGGAAATGTCGGTAATCACTACGGAGTTCGGAGTGAACTCCACCTTCCTTCCAAAGATGGAATGAGTGATATGATATATCAAGAGAATATTTTTGGAAATTGAGGGAACATGAAGCACATTTGTGAAGAATCCCCCTTCAAGATCAACAATTCCTTCTCCACACACACCTTTGCAAGTGTGGCATCTCCCAAGTAAATTGGGGATTTGGTGCTTTCTTCGATGGAGGAAAATTCATCTTGTGATGCATCCATATGGTTTGATGCACCTAAATCAAGGATCCAAACTGATGGAATGGATTTGATAGCCATTAAATCATGACCATCTCGTGCTCTCCCTCTCGTTCTATTATCATCTTTCTTCTTTGCATTTTCGGGCACCGTGAGATTGTGTTGCTGCAATTGCTTAGCCATCTCATTGATAGTCTTCCTCATGCAATTTTCTTCGAGATCAAAACCTTTGGAATAGTAGCTTCAAAGTTTTCTTTCCTTATTCTTCTTACCCTTAATCTCAGAAGAGTTCTTTGAAGATTGTCAGGATCTCTCCTTCTTCGATTCAGGAAATTTACCCTTTCCTTTTTCCATGTCTTTTCCACTGCTCTTTGGAGCATCAGTAGCTGCAAGTGATTGGTTCTTGAAATGCCTGATGGCACCCATTTGGACTAACCTATCTTGCTCTTAAGTCAATTCTGCAATGAAATCATTCAATGGAGGCATTTTCCATGTTTCCTGAGTCAATTTAGATGCTTGAAAAGATGATACAAATACGAAATATTCAGGGCCTAATTTCGAGAGAATTGAAAGGATGAGTTGATCTTCCTCTTTCTTGACTCCACATGCATTAAGTTTAGTGAGGAGGGATTTGAACTTGGTGAAGAATTCTTCTAGGTTGATGAAATGAATTGGACTTAGGGATATGAGTTCATTGTCCAGTTGATGCACTCTCATTGCATCCTGTTTGCCGAATAGTCCTTCCAATGTTGTCTAGACCACATCGGGAGTAGTGGCTCCATTGACATGAAAGAGGAGATCCATGGAAATTGATAGGAATATCATCCCAATTGCTTCATATAATTTATTGAAATACTTGATCTTCTCTGTTGCAGCAGTCAGTTCTTTCTCCGTTCCCATTGTTACCCTGTAAAGCCCTTTGCTTCAGAGCAACAGAGAGATCTTTGTCTTCCATTCAAAGTAATTGAAAGGATTTAGAACGAGTTTTGTGGGCTGAGAGAGATGATCCATTTCTGCTTGTTTCACCTCATGATGATCTATACCTGCAAATAAAACCATGTACAATCCACTAGATTCAATCTAGCTCTGATACCATGTAGAATTCCTGCAAAAAACCTGATAGATCTAGAATTCTAGTTAAATTGAACACATACAATTTGCTGATATTAAATAGATGAGAGAAATTTTTTTCTCCAGAAATAAGAGAATTATATTAATCATAAATGAATATACATGAGCAACCAACCTCAAAAGGAAGAGAGGAGGTGAATATATAGAATTTTCAACATAGAAATTCTAGTCAAAAAAGCTAGAAAAAACTAAAATAGGTGTCATAGGATAAGGGAGACCACATAGTTCGACCTAGAACACTAAATACACATGTCACACACTCATTAATGCCCACAAGAGTCAAGTGGTGCACATTATCTCACTTAATCTCACTTAACTAACAAGAGAAGTAGTTCCAACTCACTTAACTGACCCGAAATAGTAGTTACTAATAATAGTAAAGTCAAAAATCATTAGTTAAGGAATAAATATCTCACTAAAAGAGGAGGTACGCATTCCCCAATAATGATTGAGTTTTTTCATGGGGGAGTTTGAATAAATCAAGAATAAATCAAGAAAATCAAGAAAATCAAGAAAATCAAGAACCGGGAGTTGAGTCTTGATCTAAAAATAGAAGATTTCCCTAAAATCTAGGGATAAGGTGCCCTTATTCTCTATGTGTCCAAATTAGGTGAAATAAAGTGTGATGGAATGTATTAACCAATATATAGGAGTCTAAGCTAGGTATAAACTAAAGTAAGTTAGGGTTATGCCCCAACAAGAAGAAACAAAATAAATGGTAAACAATCTAAATACTCAACTTGAAGAAGCTAAGGAAAGTGAAGAAACCCTAAAGAGCCAGTTGACTAAAAAGGAAGAAGCGTGCCACATGCTAGAATTGGAAGTCATCAACCTCAAAAGGATTCAACTATAAAACAAGGAATAAATCAAAATATTGAAGAATGAAGTTGTTGATATAACAAAAGAAATAGAAGAGTTGAAGACATATGACAAAACCAATAAATTCATAGAAGTATTGGATGAGATAGAAGAAATAGTCATCAGTCTAAAGAATAAACTTGAAGAAGCTAAGGAAATATAAGACGACTTGAAGATACACTTGACTAAAAAGGAAGAAACATGTCACATGTTGGAATTGGAAGTTATCAACCTCAAAAACAAGAATGAAAAGACAAAATCAGGTGACAAATTCTAGAATAGCTCAACCATCCTGGATGAGATCTGGAATATTCAAAGACCTATCAATGACAAAACTGGTCTTGGGTGCAATAAGAAAGAAGAAGACGGAAAGTGGAACACCATTCACCAACATGAGAAAGGATTATCCTCCTCAAAAGGAAAAAGTGAAATCACAAACAAACTACAAAACATGAACTTTGTTAAATGAAGAAGGTATAGAAGTAGAAAATAAGAAACATATCAAAAGACATACTTCTCATGTCACAACATACTCGATTCTGGAAAAACCTTTGATGGTTATTGCTTTTCTTGTAAAAACTTTGGTCACAAAGCATTGGAATGCAAGAGTCATGAAAAGAAAAATTTAGGAAGGTCCAGTAACTTAATGAGATGTTGGAGATGCAATTATGTTGGGAACACAACAAATTTTTGTCATACCATGAGATGATACAACTATAATAATTTTGGGAATAAATACAAAGAATGTTGGAAATCAAGAAGACAACCCATGAAAAATAATCCATACAAGTCAGGAAGGAAATATAATGAAATTTGGAAGAAAATAAGAGAGGATAAATCTCAAAGGAAAAAAGTAGAAAATAATATCTCATCAAATAGAGTTCCTTATGGAAATATATGGAGAAGCAAATATGAAACAGAAATCAAAAAACATGATGAAGATATTGCACCTAAAAATGAAGAAATTGATAACAATAAATTGATGGATGAAACTCCTAATAAGGAATGTGAAATTCAGAAGTTTGCATATGAAGAGGATGTTGGAGTACTGAGAGGGGGGGTGAATCAGTAATAGAGAAATTTAATCCTTTTTAACCATATAATGCAAGTGTCATATCAATGTAGCATTATCATCCAATAATTTTAGAGTAAATAAACAATGAACAAATGAGCAATCATACACATACACAGTACACCAGTGTTTTTACGTGGAAACCCAAAGCGGGAAAAAAACACATAATTATTTTTCTTATATGTCTTCAAGAATTACATTCATTGGAAGCACCAACTTCCTTTGTTTTCTAGCTGCAACTGGAAGGAGGCTCCAACACCTAGTTTCTTAGGATATAACCTGAGGGAAGATCCAACTCCCCAATTCTCTGGCTACAACTAGAAGGAGGCTACAACCCCCTAAGTTCTCCAGCTACAGCCAGAAGGTGACCACAAACACCTTTCCTTTCCCCATCCAACCACCCTAAAATATAAATGCCAAATGTAGATAGCTTGTCACTGTCATTGAATCAACTACTGCCACTGTTAACCTGTCATTGTCAACCTGTACCAATAACCTGTAACAGCCTGTACCAATCAACCTGGACCAAACAACCTGTACCAATAACCTGAACCAACATGTACCATGCATCAACCTTGACTCATCAAGATGTACCAAAATAATCAAATATACACCACATGTATGTGCCAACGCATCAAAGATACACCTCATGTATGTGCCAACTCATCAAATACTTGTCTCAACCATGTACCCAACATGTACCTCAACCATATATCGAAGACATACACCAATATAACCATCAAAATTTATCTAACAATTCCTCACTCTATCCATAAACAAAATACCATAAACCCTTACATAAAACCATGTGTCACAACCTCACTATTATGTAGCCTCAATCTAAACCAATTATTTCAGCAACACATCACAACCAAAAGACCAATACCCATATGAAAAATACCATCAACCAAATACCAACTGTATCCCTCAACAAATCTAATATATGCAACAATAATGAACATCCAATACCATCTCAAGAGATAAAACCTAGCTCACAAAACATACCTCAAACAAGATGTGTCATATCCCTCATAAATAGACCCCAACCATGTTGTTGTCGTGATTTTTTTGTCGCACTTTTTCTGCTGCAATTTTTCTGTCACACTTTCTCTACCACGATTTTTCTATCGCACTTTTTCTGCCACACTTTTTATGTCGTAGTTTTCCTACTGACCAATTTTTCCACACTTTTCTTGCTGCACTTTTTCTGCGGCACTTCTTTCTATCAATAATACCTACCCAAATAACCTTTCACAAAATAGATATTCAATGATATTCAATAGGTTCAAGTGTGATTAAATGAGAGAGCCTTGCCTCTTATTTATAATTTCATATAGTATCCCACTTTCCTTATTTTAGGGAGTTCTCCATTAACTATATTATTTAAATAATTTCTTTTGAAAACACTTTGACTACTTTGACATTTTGGGGCTTCTATATGACTCATGAGGGTTCTCCAACTTCACATGGCCATAAATCTATAACCATGAGGAGTTATGTGAAGTTCCACATACCACCAGAAATGGCATGACATGTAATATCCATCTATAATTGTCTTACCTACAAATATATCAAAACTCATACCATTATCCATCAAACAAACTTTTCTACATTACCCAAACCTTTGTGCTACAGGAATTATTTACCAAACTTTCTTCAACATTTGACATCAATGACAATCAACCCAATTAATCAACAATCTCCCACTTTGGCATTGATGGAAACACTCTGATGCAATATTGGAGTCATGTAATGCAATATTGAAGTCATGTCAAGCAATACTGAATTCATATCACTCATGCTCCCCCTGTGACCATCGCTCCCCCTAGAACCTTTCCCTTGTTTTCTGCATTTGATAAATATCTCCCCCTTTGTCATCAATGGCAAAGGTATCTTTCCATCCGAGGCTACTACCCCTAACTTAAATTTCCTGTGGGATATTCCCCATGATTGAACTCTTCCTGAAATTGATCTCCCGACCTGAGTTGTCCTCTTTATGGTGCTTCCTTGTGTAAATATAGTACATATAAGATAAACATTAAAAACAATTCATTTTGGAGTAGAAATTACTCCAAGTGTCTTGTGAAGATACACAAAGGCTTCCCATGGAAGCGATTTTGTAAATATGTCTGCCACTTGTTATTTTGTTCCCACATATTCAACTCTGATGTTCTTCTCTAAAACCTGTTCCCATAGAAAGTGATACTTTATTGTAATGTTCTTCATCTTGGAGTGCATCACTGGGTTCTTTGAGATATTTATGGTGCTTCTATTATCACAATAGATTGGAATGGGCTCATCATACTCAACCTGTATATCTATCAGAGTTTGTTTCATCCATAGAACCTGTGTACAACATGTTGTTGTTGCAATATACTCTGCCTTGACTCTAGATAAGGATATTAATGATTGTTTCTTTCTTAACCATGATACTAAACACTCACCCAAGTAGAACGTTGCTCCACTGGTGCTTCTTCTCTCATCAATGAAACCTACCCAATCTGCATTTGTGTAGGAAATAAGTGATAAATCCTTTCTTTTTGGATACCATAATCCAAACTCTTATGTTCCTTTGAGATATATGAAGATCCTCTTCACTACTAATACATGTGATTCCTTTGGTGCTACTTAAAATCATGCCACCTATCCAACTGCATGCATTACATCTGGTCTGGATGTTGTCAAATATAGTAAAATACCAATCATTGACCTGTATTGCCTCTGTTCTGTAGACTTTGAATCATCATCTTTTCTCAACTTGCATTTGGTTTGCATAGGAGTGGTAACTGGTTTGGAATCTTCCCTTATGAACCTCTTTAGCATTTCTCTGATATAATTGGTTTGAGAAATAAAAATTCCTTGGTTTCTTTGATGTATATGAAGACCCATAAAGAAGGATAGTTTTCCAAGTAATGACATTTCAAATTCATTCTACATATCCTTTGTAAATTTCTAGCTTAACCTGTCATCAGTACTTCTAAAAATAATATCATCAACATAAAATTCAATTAATAAAATACTATCTTGAGTTACCTTGATGTAGAGGCCATTGTCTCCACTTCCTTTTCTGAACCCTTCCTGTCGTAGATATTTATCCAGTCTAGAGTACCATGCTCTAGGAGCCTGCTTTAGACCATACAAGGCCTTCTTCAATTTACACACATAATATGTGTTCTCTGACAACTGAAATCCTTCTAGTTGTTGAATGTACACATCTTCTTCAAGTTCCCCATTCAGAAAATATAATTTCACGTCCATCTGATACACTTTAATATTCTTTGAGAATGCATAAGCTAGGAGCGATCATATTACTTCCATTATGGAAATTGGACAAAATGTCTCTTCAAAGTCGATTCGTTCAACCTGTTCATATACTTTACATACCAATCTAGCTTTGTTCCTTGTAACCTATCCATCTTCATTCAATTTATTTCTGAATACCCACTTTGTGCCAATCACATTATTATTCTTTTGTCTTGGAACCAATTCCCAAATGTCATTCTTCTCTATTTGATCAAATTCTTCATCCATGGCCTTATTCCAAAATTTATCATTGTTGGCCTCTTCAAAACGTTTTGGCTCAATCGTAGATGAGAGTGCTAGGTGCGTTTGTTCTAGTGAACAGATTCTTCTTCTAGTCTCAACTTTTGCATCTTTGTTTCCGATAATTGGATCTAAAGGATGATTCTTCTGTACTTGTTTGGTATGTGTCTTTGGAGGCATTTGCTGAACTTTCTCTTCTAATTCTGTTTGATCCTCTTCATCTTCCCATTCTACTTCTTCTTCCTCTTCTGCTTCTTCTTCATAAATTTGTTCCATTGATTCATTTTCTTCTTCCTTTAATTCACATCCACCTGTTTCATCAATTGTTACATTGATTCTTTTCACAACTTTTTTCAACCTCAAATTGTAACACTTGTATGCTTTCCTTGTACTTGAGTAACAAACAAGTACTCCTTTGTCCACACGAGAGTCAAAATTTCACATTCTTCCATCTTCTCTTTTGATGTGGAATTTACTTTCCTTATCTCATAGGGAGATTTGTCACTGTTGTTTCTGATCATTACTCTGTTTTGAATGTGAACTGTTGTATGCATTGCATGTTTCCAAAAGTTATTTGTCAATTTGGAATCCATTAACATTGTTCAAGCCATTTCTTGTATTGTCCTGTTCTTTCTTTCAACAACATTCTGTTGAGGTGTCCTCTAATATCCTCAAATTTTAGAATATTATATTCTAAGTGAACTTTGAAATAAATTTCCATTTTTTGAAAATTTGGATTTGGAAAATCAGAATTTGGAATTTTTATTATTGTAATTAATTATTTGATGATTGTTGGGAAAATATTTGACTTTCCCAACTAACCTCTTTTATTTTGACACATGTGAAAGACACACTTTTAATAAATTAAATGTTGGAAGACAAATGGGACAACCAGGTTAAAAATAGTTGACCATGACTCCATGAGTGGGGAACAGGTTTGAGTTACCTCAAGGATGATTTTTACAAGTGGAAAATGTGGAATTTGACCACTAGAAACTCCTAAAAATCAAGGATTTGTAAAGTTGTGAATTTCCCAAGGAGGGTAGCAAATACCTAGGCACAATGTTGCATATAAAAATAACATATGGAGGAGGAAGGAATCTTCTTAGTATGTTGGGGAAAATAAACTATTTGTTGTTATGACCACTGTTAGTGTGAGGCAAAGGAATTTCTGATCTGTCGAGGTTGGGGAAAGGAAACTATTTTCTTTTATGAGCACTGCTAGTGTGAGGCAAAGGAATTTATGATCTGTGGATGTCGGGGAAAGGAAATTATTTGTTGTTATGAGCAGTGTTAGTGTGAGGCAAAGGAATTTATTATTTGTGGATGGTGACTATAGTGAAGGAGGATCATTCAATTTTCCCTTATGGAATCATGGTCATGCTAGGGGGTGAGTAGGACAAGTGAACTTGGTTGTTTTGTTCTATGGTTGGGTGGAATGTGGTTGTTCCATTTGTATTCTAGCATCAGGTTTCAGATATGTATCTTGTCTTTCATTCCTTGTCAATATTATGTTTATGATTATCATTTGTTAGGAATATGATGTATTATTATAGTTAAATGATACTGAATATATTGTTTACTTGAAATGTGATGGTGGTACATATATATTTAAATATATATGTGTGTGTGTGTGTGTGTGCTCATACATAAATAAATGGTAGAGCTATTTGTTATGTTCCTATTGACCATTGGATTAAATATATATTGAACTGCCATTTAAATATGTACATACACAAATACCATAGAGAATAGATAGAACGAATAACAGTCTAAATACATTCTTCATTACCACCGAAATATAGTGATGAATTCAAATATCTTGAAAAAGAAACCATTGCATTAAAATGCATATTGTTCAAAATATTATAGTTGGAGTAACATAGACCAAAAACTCCACAACCTCTTATTGTAAACAGAGCTCTAATAATGTATACATAGAATTCTATATGTAACCAAAGTCAATGCATGCATAGATCGGTCAAGGAAGGACATGTAAATTGAGTACCTTTCGAGGTAACATGCTTCCTTAATCTGATTACACCAATTTACATAACCTGCAAAGGAAGAAAAATCAGGATTAACCCCTAAGTACTTCAGACTTCACAACGTCGGTGAAGTTTATGTGTGATAGAGTAGAAAGGGTTGAAGCCCGAAGTTCTGAATTTTTGAAGAGGATCTACATCATAGATGCATGGGGGGAGTGGCTACCATTGGATTTTACCAAGGAAGAATCAAAACTGTAGGGTTAAGCCAAGAGCGAAAGGTAAGAAAGTTCGAGAGTTTGGAGTTCGAGAGAAACAGGGTATCCTAAGGTGAAATCTCTCGAATCCCGAAGTCCCAAAGTAACGTGGCCTATTGATGTCACTAGGGATGACATGGACAGATGGGATGTGTTCCCCGTGTCAGTGAGTTAAGAACCTTTGTAAGATAGAAATGTAGTTAGAATGTGACATTTGTCACCCACCTGATTGGGCCACGTGTCTACTTCGTTTGTCCTACCACATGGTGCTCCGGGTGTTAGTACAAGGTAGTTAAACTTGGTGAAGAAGTTATCTATATCAGGGATGAATTAACTTTGATCACGATCTATCAAGATCGATGGCCGGAAGGCATTGCGGAGATAAAATTTATGTGACAAATAATTCTACAGGGCGATCTCGCAATCCAAACCATGGTTTTCCCAGAAGGGGTACATGTCAGTGTGGGGAAAATTGTGGAATGATTGGTGAGTTACTCCAAAACTGCCAAGAGATGTCCCCGCAATTTGAAAAATACTAAAGTTGATGGGACATTTTCAGTACTTATTAGTTCAAGCATGGAGACCGTGGGCCCCAATGGACACATGGCACCTGATCCTAAGGTCCAGAGACTTGGTACTCCAGAGGAATTGTGTTGTAGTATCATTGAGTTGACAACTCCCGAAAGACGGAGTTAATCTTAACCATTAATCGAGAGAAGGTACAAGGAAACCGATACCATAGTATGGAGACTAAGCACTCTGGAAGGTTGGAAACTATGGACAACCTAGAACTTCTGAAGCCCAAAGTTTTGTAATAAGTCCCAACCATCAGTTGTTGAGGAAGCTATGGACTGTTGATCCACCCCACTTCATGAAGTTATCCAATTCAGTGTTTGGGAGAAATAAGGCACGAAGTAGAAAGAGCTTCTGAAGCCGAAGTTCTGGAGCCCCGAAGCTCTCAAGGCTATGGATAAGAACTTATTCGATAGCGTTGGGTCATAGCCCATGCTCACATGCAATTGAGGGATGAATAAAAAGGATAGTGCTCAAAAAATGTGTTAATAGTCGAGCAGGGATTACCAATGTTAGGAATAGGTTTATGTTCACGACACTGGAAAAAAACAATATGTTGTGTATAGATATATGTTTGTTACACTATACTAAATTCATACATTGTTATGGATAGTGTTAGTGTTATGGTATCCACAGGATAGACTATATGGTAAACAATTTATATCGTTATGGTTAGTGTTAATGTTATGGATAGACTCTATGATAGTCTATAGTCTATTATATGTTGTATTATGGATATCATGACTTGACATAGACAAGGTGGTTATTATAAGGGCTATGATAGCCTTGGTTGCAATTTTCTTCAATACAAATAAGTGTATGATTATAATCCATTAACGACAATAAATATACTATGCATGCAATAAAGGAATAAATATATGTTTAATTGATTATCTTTGTGTCACAATCAAATGTTGGAGGGTCAAGGAAATTTAATGTTCCCTAACAATTTTTTTTTTTTTTATTTGGGGAATTTGGGATACATTACATATGGTATCATATCTGAAGGCTACAACACTTGGACCTCAGGGCAAGGCCAAAATAATTTTAATTTTTTTATTTCTAGTGAAGAAAAATTAACAAATATATTTACTGTTACAAACAAAAAAATTGGTGGTATGTTGTGATAATGTCAGCATTGAATGAAGAAGAAATCATACCTAATGAGAATCCTAATCAAGTATTTCCTAAAGAACCAAAGAATAAGAATGAAGGAATTTCAGCCACCCAGGTTTTGGAAATATTGAAAAACCTCATCATGGAATTACAAGTGTTTAAAGCACGTAATGAAAAGTTGAAAAAGGCACATGAAGACTAGTTAGAAATAAATGAAATGTTTCTATGTAGTATAGTAACCAAGAGGAGTCCAAAGAACAATGACAAAGAGGAAGAAGTTAGCAAAAGGTCCTCTAAAAACTATGGTCATGAAACAAAAAATGAGAACAGTTCTTCTAAATACACACACATGGAAGGAAACAAAACAACTACAGGAAGAAAAAGAAAACAAGTAGATCACCTAGAAGATGAATTCAAGAAAATAAAATTGTCCACCTTTGATGGAGAATCAAGGACATATGAAGAGGCTGAAGCATGGCTACTATATATAAATAAATACTTCCAGATTTACAATTACTCTAGTAATATGAAAGTCAGAATGGCCATTTAGAACTTGAAGGGAAAAGAAAGTATCTGGTGGCAAGACCTGAAATTGGCTAAGGGATTGAAAGAGAAAAAAATGGAATGGTCATATTTTAAGAAATATTTCAAGAAGCAATATTTTTCATAAAGATATTACGAAAGAAAAACTAAGGAATTCTATGAGCTAAAACTTGGACAAATGACCATGGATGATCTGATAAATAAATTTCTAGAACTATTGAGATTTGTACCATACATCAAGAAAGAAAAAGTAAGGATACAATGATGCTTAAGATGTCTACCACAATCATAAAAATATACAATTGAATTTGCAATCCCAAGAATTTAAATGAAGTGTTTAGAAAGGCTTGGATGTGCTATGATTAGTACATACAAAGGTCTGAAATTCCCAAGGCATGGAAGGACGAGAAATAGGACATAATGAATTAACAAAAGAAAGGGTTCCAACCAACCCCTTTCTGTAATATGGAAAAAAGTTTCCAATAGAAGGACTATCATTCAAACACCTAGAGAACTCAAGGGGGAGGTAGGCCAGTTAACCTAAGATTCAAGAAAGTTGGGAACAACCCCAAAGAACCACTGAAGTGTTGGGAGTGTGGATAACCTCACTTGAGGACAAATTTCCCATGCTTGATTTCCACGGTAATAACTCCAGTCCATAACCTAGAAGAATCTTCAACAATAGGAGATATGGGTAGAAGCGTGCAAAAAATTAATGTAGCTATGGATGGCAGTAAAAATGATCATCAATCCACTATTGTGGAGGTTGAAGGTAAAATTCATGATAACTAGATTTCCATATTAGTTGACCCAGGAGCTATTCCAAGTTATGTCACTCATGGTTCAATTGAATTAAACAAGATCAAGAAACTAAAGCATGCTAAGTCCTGGTTAGTACAGTTAGCAACAGGGACGAAGAGAAAGGTAATATATTTTATTCATGAATGTGAACTCAGCATAGACGATCAAAGTACAAAGTTAGAACTGAACATTTTACCTTTGGGATCTTATGATTTAATCATTGGAATTGACTGGTTACAGAAACATAAAGTAATATTAAACTATTACGAAAAGTCACTTATTTACAGAGACGAAAAAAACACAGTTAGGACAAGAAAAGGGATCAAAAAACTAGTTTCAGTTAGGAAGATATCAACGATGCAGTTTAAGAAATGTATGAGAAAGGTTGCCAAGTTTATGCTATTCAGGTAACAAATATGTTAGAAAAGGAAAACAAACCTAGACTAGAGGACTTCGTAGTCCTACATGGGTTTAGAGATGTATTTGTGGACAAAATATCAGAACTACCTACAAGAAGAGAGATAGATTTCTCTATTGATCTACTACCTGGATCTTCCCCGATATCTAAGGCACCTTATAGAATGAGTCTACTCGAATTAACGAAACTGAAAATTCAGTTGAAAGAACTGTCAGATAAAGAATATATCATACCAAGTGTCTCACCTTAGGGAGCACCAATTATTTTCGTTAAAAAGAAATATGGGACCTTGAGACTATGCATTGACTATTGACAACTAAATAAGATGATGATCAAGAATAAGTATCATTTACCCAAAATTAACAACCTGTTTGACCAAGTTGGAGGAACACAAATATTCTCTAAGTTAGATTTAAGTTCTTGTTATCACGAAGTCAGAATAAAAGATGAAGACATAAATAAAACAACATTTAGAACACGTTATAGACACTACGAGTTTGTCGTAATTTCGTTTGGTCTTACTAATTCACCACCAACCTTTATGTGCTTGATGAATAGTATATTCAGTCAATATCTGGATAAATTTTTGTTGGTGTTTATCAATGATATTTTAGTTTACTCGAAAACAAAAGAAGAACATGAAGAGCATCTGAAAATAGTATTGTATACCTTAAGGAAACATAAGTTGTATGTGAAGTTTGATAAGTGCGACTTATACCAAAGAAAGATACAATACCTAGGACACATGATATCCGAAGAGGGTATTGTTGTTGATCCAGGAAAGATAAAATCCATTATGGAATGGCCTATTCCTAAGGATGTAGCAGATATCATATCATTCATGGGAATTATCGATTATTACCGAAGATTTATCGAAGGATTTTCTAAGATCGTGTATCCAATTACATCCCTACAGAAAAAGGGAATAAGATTTACTTGGTCACAAAAGTGTCAGGACAACTTTGATAAGTTAAAAAGACTATTAACAACAACACATATCCTAATGGTAGCATATCCAGATTAAGATTTTATAGTTTGCATGGATGCAAGAAAAGAATTCTTGGGAGGGGTCCTAACACAAGATGGATACGTCATATCTTATGAGTCACATAAACTGAAAGAACATGAATGAATTACATTACACATGATTTGGAATTAGCAATTGTAATTCATGCACTGAAAATGTGGCCACATTATTTAATGGGGAGAAGGTTTCTGCTACTAACCGACAATAGTGGTGTAATTTTTTTATTCAGTAAACCATATCTCAACGCAAGGCAAGTGAGATGGATAGCCTTTTTAAGACTTGATTTTGAATTATGACACATAAAAGGTAAAGAAAAAAAATTGTAGATGCCCTAAGTCAGAGGACTAGCAGACTTTATGAGATAAGTGTTAGCAAAGTAGAAAACGACATCGAACAACGAATAAAATCTGCATGCAATAATGATGAAAAGTACATCAAAACAACAACAAAATTGCAAGAAAATGCAGAAAAATGGAAGAAAAAAGATTTGATTTTAGATAAAAATGGTTGCTAAGGTTCAAAAACAGGTTGTATGTACCTAATTCTACTGAATTAAAATCAACAATTCTTGATGAATTTCACAAAAGGTCGTATTTTGGTCATCCATGATACCAGAAAATGATAAGAGACTTAAGAAAATTGTTATATTGGCCTAACATGAAGAGTGAAACAACTGAATATTTATCTAAATGCTTAGATTCCCAATAGGTAAAGGATGAACATCGACATCCAATCATTCTTCTACAACCTCTACCTATACCAAAATGGAAGTGGGATATTATCTCGTTGGACTTCATCACAAGTTTTTCTAAGACTCAAAAGAAAAATGACTCGATTATGGTAGTGATTGATAAACTTAGCAAATCTACACATTTTATACTTGTGAAATCTAATTATAAAGCAATTAATATTGCTGAAATTTTTATGAAAGAAATATTTATATTGCATGGAATTCCTAAGATGGTGATCTCCGATAGAGATGTCAAATTTACGTAAATGTTTTGGAAGGAATTGTTTGTAGGATAGGATACTAACCTGAATTTCAACAGAAGATACCATCCACAAATGGATGGGAAAACTAAACAAACAAATCATATTGTGTAAGACATGTTATGAATGTACGTATGAACGAAACCAACTAAGTGGGAGGAGTACCAACACTTAGTTGAATTTCCTTACAATAATGGTTGTTAGACATCAGCCAAGATGAGTCCCTTCGAAGAATTATACGGAAGGAAATGCACAATCCCGATTAGCTAGGATAATCCAGTTGACAGGCTTATGGTGGGACCAGAAATACTCCAGGAAATGGAGAAAATGGTAAAAATGGCACAACAGAATTTAAAGGAGGCCCAAGACTGACAGAAAACCTACGTAGATTTAAAAAGGATACACCAGGAATTTCAAATTGGGGACCATGTATATATGAAATTCAAAGCAAGGAGGAGATCTCTAAAGCTAGGAAATTGTTTAAAATCGGCGCCTAGGTTTTGTTTCCCCTTCAAGATTTTAACTCGAATCTGACCCATGGCATATCAACTAGCACTTCCTGCAATCTTAAAAGTTCATAATGTTTTTCATGTTTCCTTATTAAAAAGGTATATTCATGATCCTACTCACATCATTGATTTTAACATGGTGTAGGTGGAACCAGAAGGTGAGTTCCAAGAGGAACCTATGTGCATTCTGGACAGGAAAGAAACAATACTACGAAACTGAGCCATCGTCGAGGTAAAAGTGCAATGGAAGCACTTTATCCCTGAGGAGGCCACTTGGGAATTGGAGGAAGATTTGATGAAATATTATCCAACCCTATTATAAGAGAGGAATGAACAATGATATAGTGTTGTACTTAAGGGGGAGAGGATGTAATATCCTCAAATTTTAGAATATTAGATTCTAAGTGAACTTTGAAATAAATTTCTACTTTTGGAAAATTCGGATTTGGAAATTATTTTCCATTTATGGAAAATCCGAATTTGGAATTTTTATTGTTGCAATTAATTATTTGATGAATTTTGGGCAAATATTTGACTTTCCCAACTAAGCTCTTTTATTTTGACACATGTGAAAGACAAACTTTTAATAAATAAAATGATGGAAGAAAAATGGAGCAACCAGGTTAAAAATAGCTGACCATGACTCCATGAGTGGGGAACAGGTTTGAGTTGCCTCAAGGATGATTTTTACAAGTGAAAAATTTGGAATTTGACCACTAGTAGCCCCTAAAAATCAGGGATTTGTAAATCTGTGAATTTCCCAAGGAGGGAAGGAAATACCTAGGCACAAGGATGCATATAAAAACAACATATGGAGGAGGCGAGACACTGCTTAGTATGTTGGGGAAAATAGAATATTTTATGTTATCAGCACTGTTAGTGTGAGGAAAATGAATTTATGATCTGTGGATGTTGGGGAAAGGAAACTATTTGTTGTTATGAGCATTGTTAGTGTGAGGCGAAGGAATTTCCGGTCTGTGGATTTTGGGGAAAGGAAGTTATTTGTTGTTATGAGCATTGTTAGTGTGAGGCAAAGGAATTTATGATCTGTGGATGGTGACTATAGCTAAGGAGGATCATTCATTTTTCCCTTATGGAATCATGGTCATGCTAGGGGGTGAGAAAGACAAGTGAACTTGGTTGTTTTGTTCTATGGTTGTGTGGAATGTGGATTTTCCATTTGTATTCCAGCATCAGGTTTCATATGTGTATCTTGGCTTGCATTCTTTGTCAATATTATGTTTATGATTATTATTTGTTAGGAATATTATGGCTTATTATAGTTAAAGGATACTCAATATATTGTTTACTTGAAATGTGATGGTGGTATATATGTGTGTGTGTGTGTGTGTGTGTGTGTCTGTGTGTGTGTGTGTGCTCATACATAAACAAATGGTAGAACTATTTTTTATGTTCATATTGACCATTGGATTATATATATATATATATATATTGAATTTCCATTTAAATATGTACATACACAAATACCATAGAGAATAGATAAAATGAATAATAGTCTGAATACATTCTTCATTACCACAAAAATATAGTGATGAATTCAAAGTATCTTGAAAAAGAAACCATTTCATTCAAATGAATCTTGTTCAAAGTATTACAGTTGGAGTACCATAGACCAAAAATTCCACAACCTCTTATTGTAAACAAAGCTCTAAGAAAGTATACACAAAATTTGTATGTAACCAATGTCAATGCGCACATAGATCATTCAATGAAGGACATGGAACTCGAATACCTTTCACGGTAATATGCTTCCTTCATCCAATTACACCAAATTGCATAACCTGCAAAGGAAGAAAAATGATAATTAACCCCTAAGTACTTTGGACTTCGGTGAAGTTTATTTGTGATAGAGAAGAAAGGGTCAAAGCACAAAGTTCCTAAGTCCTAAAGAGGATCTACATCGTAGATCCATGGGGGTAGTGGTTACCATTGGATTTTACCAAGGACGGATTATAACCATAGGGTCAATCCAAGAGAAAAAGGTACGAAAGTTCAAGAGTTCAACATTTGGGAGAAATGGGATATGCTAAGGTGAAATCTCTCGAAGCCCAAAGTCTTGAAGTGATGTGGCCTACTGACGCCACTAGGGATGATGTGGACATATGGGATGTGTGCCTCGTGTTAGTGAGTTAAGAACCTTTGTAAGATAGAAATGTAGTTAGAACGTGACATTTTTCACCCGCCTGATTGGGCCTCATGTCAGCTTCGTGTTTCTTGCCATGTGGCGCTCATGTGGTGGCACAATGTAGTTAAACTTGGTGAAGAAGTTAGCTAGATCAAGGATGCATTAACTTTTATCATGATCTATCAAGATCGATGGTCGGGAGGCATTGCAGAGATCAAAGTTTCATGGCATATAATTCTACAGGGCGGTCCTGCAATCCAAACCACAGTTTTCCCAGAAGGAGTATGTGAACGCATGGGGATGATGCAACCCCCCTCCCCTCCTAGGGGTTCTGTGACTTCTCGTTCAAGGATCTTTCACATCAAGGAGTCGGATTGACTTATTGGGATTTTGTTGGAACCCAAAATAACTTATACATACCCCCTCTTCTCCTTTTATGTGACCTCGGGCTATGACCCGGGGCTTAATATCCTAGGCGTTCCAGACCCCGACTTCGGCCATTTCGAATGCATTCATAGCCACATATTCCAAACCCCAAACCATGAATATACCTTTCACAAGGATCAACGGTCCGTGCTACTCTTTCATATCAATGATCCTCAGTGGTTTTGGCTCCGACGTTTCGGGAATTTTTGAAACACTTCACTACAGAACCTACAAAGCATTGAGTCTCCAGACTAACATATCTTCTACCAAGTGTACACTTTCCATGGACAACTCTGATGACCTCATGACTTCAGAATTCATGATTTTTCATTTCTCCTACTATGGATTTCTCGATTAGAGAATCAAAAAAGTGATGATCTCTCACCACGTGTCCTATATCAATGTATGACTAGGATTTCTTTGTCTCCCTCTTCTGATGTTATCCTTATTATCTTTTCTTCGAAGGGTTCTTTCTCTGAAGTCTATGGATATCTTCCACATATCCTTCCCAACACTAACGGCTAGGATCAACTCCTCTCTTTGGAGTTTGGGAGTTTCGACTTCTACTCCTTTCAAATTCTCTTAATCATGAATCCGTGAATTTGTTTGTCTGTTTCCACGTCCCCACCTTCCAACCAATGGATATGATCTCGTCGCGGATTATGACTTTGTAAAGTCAATGCTCCCCTACGTTCTTCCTCCCTTTTCCTAGAGTGTATGGATCTCTTCCACGTTCTCTTCTGGATCTAATGGTCCAGAATCACTCTACACTTCCCACTTCGCGAAGTTTGAGCTGTTCTTCATGCAAATATTCTGAAGTTCAAATTCTCAAACTCTCGGATCTTCTCCCACCTATATCCTTGGACGTTGGACGGTCCCAAATGGATTTGGGACTTCAGGAATTTGTGAGTCCACTCTCCTCCGCACTTTCAAAAGATTTAAGTCTCATGCACTTACCTCTAAATCCAATGGTTGTTGGTCCACTCCCTCAGATCCGACGGATGGGATCTGTTCCTCTCCTCTCTGTGCTCCTCCTGTTTGGACGTGGAATTCAACAACCCATATTCCTTCCTCTATAGTTGATCTGATGGCATTTGTTTCTCCTCCTCCTAAGCTTTTAATTAATCCTGAATTTGGGAAAAATTATAAGTCTCGAAGGCTGGAGCCTTTTATCTTTCTCCTGTGAGTCCGACTACTCTAGATCTCGCTTGCTCTCTTGAAAATGCTATTCCTTATGATATTTTTGATTTACTCAGTTTCCTAAGGGATTATTCCCTTTAATACCTCCAAAGTAATCCTTACGCCCTCCTTGTGACCCAACGCTCTTCTGAGTTTCTCGAACTAGAATCAGTTCGCTCTTATGCGTACTCCTTGTGCTTGACTTCCTTCAGTTGGTTGTCTTTAAACACTTTGTTTGAGTGTTTTCTTGGTGCACTCATTGCACAGGTATTCCTCCAAAGTATTCAGTACCTCTGTGAGTGTCTTCTCCTCCACATTTCTCTTCTCTCTGAACTCGAAATGAAGTTCTTTTGTGCACTCCTTGCACCTGCTCAATGCCCTCCTGGTAGAGCTCTACAGAATATTCAACAATTCTGTTTCTTCGTGCCTCCTCTGCAGAATCTGTCCTCCAAGGTATTCAACAACCTTGAGGATCCTCCCTGAGTCTATAAATGTTCTAATGTGCCCTCCTAGCATGTTCTCTCCTGAACTCAAGGAAGAATTCAGATACGCACTCCTTGCGTTGGCTCACAGAGTTTTCACAATCTGTCATGCACTCCTTTCACTTACCCTAAACAACCCAGAATAATTCCAACAAAATCTAAAAGATAGTAGAATATATCTTCAACCTACAGATGGAAACGATTCATACACATCTACATCATAAACTCATAAAACTTGAATGACATTCATTCATAAAAACACATAAACACACATAATCATATGCAGGAAAAACTGGTTTTTGTATTATCTATGAATGTCTTTACAGATGTTTAAAAAGATTAGACTACAACAGAGTCTCAGTTCTCTCCTCCTTCTCCTCTACTCTTCACTTCCTATCTAATTGTTTACCTTTCCTAATGAAATCAGATACAAAGATATTTTGCGAAAGAGGGGCTCCTTGAGCTCTCCCTCCAAGATACCTAACTCTCATTAATTACATTGAATTACATTCAATGGCCATCTAGTCTGAATTGGATCTAGATCTTATCATCATGTCATCCATTAAAGGTGACCTTATCTCTTGTCTTCTCAAAGGCATGACTCGTCTCTACCAAGTCTTACAACATTTAATTGCATTTAATACAAATTGAAACTTGAAAATGTGGTAAAAGTGAGAGGGTTGGAGCCCCTCCCCTCCTTGAATGTGCTTTGGTGTGTTGGAATGCTGACACATCGATGAGGTGGAGAAATTCTCCTGCATCAGGGGACAATTGTAGAATGATCAATGGGTTACTCCAAAACTGCCAACCATGTCCCCAAAATTTGAAAAGTACTAAATTTGATGTGACGTTTTCAGTATTTATTAGTTCAAGCACGGATACCATGGGCCCCAGTGGACACGTGGCACCTCATCCCATTGTCCGAAGACTTGGTAATTTAGAGGAATTTTGTTGCAGTTGCGTTGAGTCGAGAACTCCCGAAATCCAGAGTTAATCTCGACCATTGATCAGGAAAAGGTACGTGGAAACCGATACCACAGTCCAGAGACTGATCACTTTAGAAGGTTGGAGAGTATGCACATCCCATAACTTTTGAAGCCCAGGGTTCCGTAATAAATCCCCACCATCGATTGTTGAGAAAGTCATGGACCATTGATCCACCCCACTTCGCGAAGTTGGCCAATTCGGTGTTCGAGAGAAATAAGTCATGCAATAGCAAGAGCTTCTGAAGCCAAAGTTCTAGAGCTTCGAAGCTCTCAAGTCTCTGGATAAGCACCTATCCGATAGTAGCGGGTCATAACCTGTGGTCACATGTAATTGCGGGATGAAGAAAAATGATAGTGCCCAAAAAACATCTTAATAGTTGGGCAGGGATTACCAATGTTAGGAATAGGTTTATGTTCGCGACGCTAGAACAAAACAATATGTTGTGTATAGATATATGTTCATTACACTATACTAAATTTATACGTTTTTATGGATAGTGTTAGTGTTATGGTATCTATATGGTAGTTTATATGGTAAACAATATATATACATATATATTGATATGGATAGTTTTAGTGTTATGGTATCCACACAATAGTCTATATGGTAAATGATGTATATCATTATGTTTAGTGTTAATGTTATGTATAGACTATATGATAGTCTATATTCTATAGTCTATTACGCGTTGTATTATGGATATCATGACTTGACGTAGACATGGTGGTTATTCTAAGGGCTATGATAGCCCTGGTTGCAATTTTATTTAATACAAATAAGTGTATGATTTTAATCCATTAACGACGATAAATATGCTATGAATACAATAAAGGAATAAAGATATGTTTAATGTATTATATCTATGTCACAATAAAATGTTGGAAGGTCAAGGAACTTTAATGTCCCGTAACAATTTTTTTTTTATTTGGGGAATTTGGGGTACATTACATGTCATAGAAACAAAGAATTTCCTTTTTATTCCATGCCTGCTACAATAGTCCATAAATTCCTTTGAAGTTAACTCTCCTCCACTATCAGATATCAAACATTTGATTTTTGAATCCATTTCATTTTCAACCATTTCCTTGTAGACCTTGAAGTTTTCAAAATCTTCTGACTTATTCCTGAGAAAGTAAACTACAGCCATTCTTGTATAATCATCAACTAATAACATAAATTTTTTCTCACCTTTTAAACCCTTTCTTGTAGTTGGTCCAACTAGATTAGTATGCACAATTTCCAATGGTCTTGTCGTTAAATATTCTTTTGATTTAAACCTGGTCTTTGTTATCTTTCCTTGTTGACAATGCTTGCATAAAGTGTTGGTTGGTTTCGTAATCTGGGGAATTTCTCTAACTTCTTCCTTTTTCATAACTTTGAAAAGGTTATAAATGTGTATGTGACCCATTATTTTGTTCCATATCGAACTTTCATATTCTTTTCCTAGACAACACTTTTCATTTCCAATTTCACTTAGTACATATATGTTGCTTGAAGTTCTTGCAACTATTGCAATCAATTTTCCTGAACCTTCTTTTCTTATCTCGCACTTTTGTGAATAGAGAGTAACTTTATGACCTTGGTGAAAATTTTACTCACACTTAGAAGATTATGTTTCATATCTTATACTAGTAGAACATTTTTTTCCTTGGTATTCTTGTTTCCAATTCTGACTCTTCCTGTTCCAATGATTTTAGCTGAATCATCATTTATGAAGGAGACTAGTCCATCTCTTTCCTTTCTTAATGTAAGAAACATGTCTTTATCACTTGTAATGTGTTTTAAAAAACCATTGTCAACATACCAACCATGTTTCTTCTGCTTAGCTTGTAGAACGAGTGTTCATTCTTCATTGGTATATTGATTTTGCTTTATTATCCATGTTCTCTTCTGAGGTTATTGTTTGTGATTGTTGTTGTTCTGTTGTGGTTCTCTAGGAGGAACTGTCATTCTGTAATCTTTGGCCATGTGTCCAAAGTTGTTACACTTGTAGCATTCCACTTTAGTGCTCAATGATTCAAACATGTCATAAAATATTATTTGTGTTTCACTAGGCCTTCTTGGATAACCCTTTTGTGTATGACTTTCAAAGTTGTTTATATTCTTGTTGTTAGCTATGCAATTCATAGCTTTATGTCCAAAATTATTACATGCATAACATAAATCAAAAAAGATAGTTTGATACCTGGAAGTTGAAGATCTTCTTAAAGGAGTTTCTCTTTTGAATCCTTCTTCTTCCTAAGGCCTATATGTCATTTGTTGATTATGAAATATGAATCTTCTCGATGGAGGAGTGCCCCTATAATCTTTCTTGTATATCTTCCTATCCCCTTTGACTGTTTTTGCATAGATTTTTGGATATGTTTCTTCCTCTGTTGTTTTGGATCTTGATCCCTTTTCTGTTTGATTGTATCCAAGTCCAGACTTGTCATGATGAGGTTTTTGACTGTTGATAATTTCATCCAAAACTTTTGAGTTGTTCTGCATATTTTTCTTTTGAGGATCCTTTCTTAATGTGACAATCTCTGTTTCCAAATTTCCATTGATCTTGTCTCTTTCTTCTAGTTGTTCTTCGAGTTATTCTTCAACTCTTTCATCTTCTTATATTTGAACCTTCAAATTTGTGATCATTTGTTATAGTTCCGTTGTGTCTTCTTTATTTTCTACTTCCGCTTGTAGGCTCTTGTTTTTCTTCTTTTCTCTTCTTATAACTTCTATGTCACACAACAATTCTTCTCAGTAGTCAACTGTTGCCTCTTCATATTATTCTTCGGTGTATTATTTGTCAGAGTCCTCTACTTCCATGAATAGAACTCTTTATGTCTCATTGTCACTGACTTCATCTTCATATGATGATGAGATGTCTTCTTTGGTGGATAATCTTTTCTTGAAAACTTTATTTTTGGTTCTTTTTCCTTTATATGTTTGTTTTCTATTTGAGTAATATTCAACATTCCTCTTCTTTTTCTTATGAGTACATTTGTTAGGAAAAGGACCAATACCATCACAATTAAAACGAATCAAAGGAAACTTACCTTTATATCTATTGTTGGTTCCCTTGTTCAATCTTCTGACAAAGTTAGTCATTTCTTCATCATCTTCAGAGATGTCATTGTTGTTGTTATGTTCTTTTTCCTTTTGCTTTCCCTTTTTATTTTACCTTTTGGATGATTTGAAAGCTGCTTCTTTTATATCTGTATTTTCCTTTTCAGTTCTCATTTCATATGCTGTGAAAATTTCATGTAGTTCATCCATGCTTATTGAGTCTAGATCTTCTCTTTCTTATGGTGTTGATATCTTAGGATCAAATCTCATAGGGAGAGATATTAGTACCTTTTGAACAATTACAAATTCTTTAATTTCTTCTCCCAATCCTATGATTGCATTTATTGTTCCATTGACTTGTAAGAAGTAAGCTGAAATATCCTCATCTTCCTTCATCTTTAGTTGTTCAAACTAACCTCTATAAGTTTGAAGCTTTGTTGCTTTGAATTTTGAATCTCCTTCATAAATATTTTGAAGATTGTCCCAAATATCTTTAGCAGATTTACAATGTATAACTTTTGTGTAAACTGATTCACAAAGACCATTCAAAAGTTCATTTGTGGCTTTGGAATTATTTCTCTTGAGTTTTATTTCTCTTTCATTTGGCAGCGGAACTATTAGTTCTTTGTATCCATCTACAATTGATTTCCAAATTTCAAATCCATACACCTGTATATATGTTTTCATCCTTCTTCTCCAAAATGCATACTTTTGTCCATCAAACTATGGTATTTCATTTTTATACATGTTGTTTCTCTCCATGATCTACCTTTCGGTCGTTAAACTAATTTCTGAAGGAACTTTCTCTGGAACCAATTGTTGGATTACTGAGAGGGGAGGTGAATCAATAATAGAGAAATTTAATCCTTTTTAACTATATAATGCAAGTGTTATATCAGTGTAGCATTATCATCCAATAATTTTAGAGTAAATAAATAATGAACAAATGAGAAATCATACACATACACAATACACCGATGTTTTTACATGGAAACCCAAAGTGGGAGAAAACCACAAAATTCTTTTTCTTATATGTGTTGAAGAATTACATTCATTGGAAACACCAACCTCCTTTGTTTTCCAGCTACAACTGGAAGGAGGCTACAACCCCCTAGTTTATCAGGATACAGCCTGAGGGAAGTTGCAACTCCCCAATTCTCTAGCTACAACTAGAAGGAGGCTACAAGCCCCTAAGTTCTTTGGCTACAACCGGAAGGTGGCTACAACCACCTGTCCTTGCCCTGTACAACCGCCCTAAAATATAAATGTCAAATGTAGACAACCTATCATTGTCACTGAATCAACCACTACCATTTTCAACCTGTCACTGTCAACCTATACGAATAACCTGTAACAACATGTACCAGTCAACCTGCACCAAACAACCTATACCAATAACTTGAACCAACATGTACCATGCATCAACCATGTATCAACCTTAACTCATCAATATGTACCAACATCATCAACTATACACCACATGTATGTTCCAACTCATCAACTATACACCTCATGTATGTGCCAACTCATCAAATACTTGTCTCAACCATGAACCCAACATGTACCTCACCCATATACCAAATACATACACCAATATAACCCTCAAAATTTATTTAACAATTCATCACTCTATCCATAAACCAAATACCATAAATCCTTACATCAAACCATGTGCCACAACTTCACTGTTATGTATCCTCAAGATAAACAACAACTTCAGCAACACATCACAACCAAAACACCAATACCTATATGTCAAATGCCAACTGTATCCCTCAACAAATATGATATATGCAACAATATTGAACATCCAATACCATCTCAAGAGCTAAACCCCAGCTCACAAAACATACCTCAAACAAGATGTGTCATATCTCTCATAAATAGACCCCAACCATGTTGTTGTCGTGATTTTTATGCCGCACTTTTTCTGCCATGATTTTTCTTCCGCACTTTTTCTCCTGCAATTTTTCTGCCATGATTTTTTTGCTGCACTTTTCCTGTCACACTTTTTCTGTCACGATTTTTCTGTCGCACTTTTTCTGCTGCGATTTTTCTGTCGCACTTTTTCTTCCACATTTTTCCTACCACACTTTTTCTGCTGCACTTTTCTTGCCACACCTTTTCTTCCGCACTTTTTTCTATTAAGAATACCTTCCCAGATAACCTTTCAGACAATAGATATTCAATGATATTCAATAGGTTCAAGTGTGATTAAATTAGAGAGCCTTGCATCCTATTTATACTTTCATGTAGCATCCCACTTTCCTTATTTTAGGGATTTTTGCATTAACTTTATTATTTAAATAATTTCTTTTGCAAACACTTTGACTACATTGACCTTTTGGGGCTTCTAGATGACTCATGAGGGTTGTCCAACTTCAAATGGCCATAACTCTCTAACTGTGAAAAGTTATGTGACGTTCCACATAGCACGAGAAATGGCATGATATGTACTATCCATATAGAATATTCTTACTTGCAAATATATCAAAAATCATACCATTATCCACAGGGATGATTTTAGGGTCTAAATTTTTCTCATGGGCTAATTTTCCATGGTTTTCCCAAAAGAACGATTTGCTATTCTAAAAATGATTCACCCAAATTCTATAGGATAAAATTATTTTATCTTAAAAATCGCCAAAATTTTATACAAACTATATAAAATCCTTAGAAATTTGAATATTTTTATAAAAAGATCACAAACATTTCATAGTTTGAATATGAAAGATTAGGAAGGTTCGCCAATGTTTCTATATTTTAAAATAAATTTCCATCCTTAAAATCACACCTGATTATGCATAAAAAAAAATTGGGTCCATTACCCAAACCTTTGTGCTATTGGAATTTGCTACCAGAATTTCTTCAAGGGTTGACATCAATGACAAACAACCCAATTAATCAACACAGGAACAAGATCAAGGAGGAAGAATTTCTAAATAATACGATGATGAAGATTATGGTGCAAAAAAAAGTGGTGATGACGATGAACTCTCAAAACCAAATCAGTCTATAGAATAATGTGATGAATAAATACAAAGTCCAAAATAAATGGGACAAAGATAGGGGGAGAATCATTTGAGGGGGAGAAGAGAAATATTCCCTTTGTCATTGTTGTCAAAGGGGGGGAGATAAAGAGTAAAACAAAGTCATCTCAAAGGACTACAAATATAGAATACATTTCATAAGGGAAGTATGATTGTTTTACTAAGGTTTCCATCAATAAAAAAAGGAGTCATTGTTGGAAATTTGGTTGTCATTAATGTCAACCTTGATAAATAGGTGAAATATCATTGATTGATTGGTTTGAGAAGAATTTTCAATATTGGACATATTGTTATGAATGTGACTTGAATGTCAAGCATTGTCAATATTGGACATAATGTTATGAAGGTGACTTGAATGTCAAGCATTGTCAATATTGGACATAATGTTATGAAGGTGACTTGAATATTAGTAGAAATATAATATTGAATAATATAGTGTATGAGCTTGATACAATCATCCTATAATTTATAAGGTTGATATTGTGTCATTAACATCCATGCACACAAGAAGAAACTGTGAAAAAACTATCCAAATAAAAAGGGTAAATGGATAATCCAATATAGATCCATACAAATCACAAATAAATAAGTTAATAAGATATGGTTCATTAAAAGTGATTTAGAAAATATCAATTGAATAAGAGTCCAGCGATGAGACATAATGTCAATGGTGGATGTTTGGTGAGGAAGAATTGACACGATCAAGTCACGAGTCGAGTCGACTCAAACAACAATAAGGTCCACTATCTAGAAGTTGGTTGACTATAAGATGAGTCAAAGACAAGTAGACCGACTACAAGTCTTCTTATTGATGGAAGTTACAGAAGACAAGTCTATCAATTTCAATACAAGTTGAATAGAAGTCGACCAAATGAAGGTCAAAGTCAAAGGAAAATTGAGTTGGGAAATCCAAGTCAGCCAAAGCAAGTCGAGATGACCAAAGTTGAATTTATTAAGTTGGTTTTCTTCCAATTCGAGTCGGTCCAACAAAGAAGTAACCTAAAGGTCAAAGTCAAAGAAAACTTAAATACAAGTCGGGTCAAGGCTGAAGCAAGATGGGTCGACTAGAACTGAAATACTGAAGTCAAAATTTCTCCTAGTTGAGTCGACTAAAAAGATGTTTGTCGATCGAATGAGGAAGAAAATAAGAAAAAGGGTGAGATGAAGTCAAATATTTAGTGACTAGTAGGTAAGAGGGAACCGATTTTAATATAACCCTCAAGTAAAATGTTTGCAGGTTGAGTTTAAATAATAATAAAAAAATGAGATACGTGTAGTTTGATTTAGAAATTCATAAAAAGGTAATATGTACTAAAGTCGATCTGGCATCTAACGAAAAAAAGGAAAATATAGGCAAGTTTCCTTCAAAGAACCACATGTATCAGCCACCTCACACACTTTCTGGGGAAATTTATCACTTGTCAGCTAATTGGGCATGTTTTGCAAAATACCCATGTTGTAGAATTTTAAAATTTGTTTCCATAACTCCATAATTGTCATACAAAAATTCTTTTCTAAATTGGTGTACGAAAATTAATAAATAAAAGTAACCATTTGTGTTAATTAAATGAAGGGGTGCAATGTTTCATTCCAAAAGGAAACATTGTTTCAAAGTGACACCCTTTGGAGGACTATATAAGTAAAGGAATATGAAGGGAAGAAAGTGTCTATATATATATATATATATATATATATATATATATATATATATATATATATATATATATATATATATATATATAATGGATTGAATGAAAGTTCATTCTATTAGGTTGGTGCATGTTTACAAGATGAGTCTTGTCATGAGGATTGGATATCTCATATCTCGATTAGTTGGGTCTTGTATCAGAGATTTGGATCTCTCATATTAAGTTTAAGTTGAAGATATTAAAGGATTGATTTTATTTGTATTTGTTCAAGTTAAATAAATAAAAGAATGATATTTCATCTACTTCATACATTTTTTTTTATACATGTTTATGAATAATTAATTGAACTACATCTGTCTTATTCAAATAATTTAGTTCATCTATGGTAGAATGAAAATTATCCAAAAGTTCCATACACTGATTCACTCCCCCCCCCTCTCAGTGTAACTGTGTGTTTCAGCATGTCTTCCCTACCCTATATAAATCCATCCATATAAGGGATTTCAATATTCAAATCGGTAGAAAGAAAGGAAAGAGTAATTCCAAACCAAATTCATTTGTACCCATGCATGTCAAAGAGAAAAACTCTCTGATAAACTTGCTTGACAATAGTTCTATAAGATTTTATACTATAGTTGTTAAATGTTGCAGTTACAAATAAAATATCATATTTAATAAAAAATTAGATAATCCGATATAATAGATATTTATCCATAATATACAAAGTTAAGAAAAATGACAACAATTATGAGCACATAAGCAAACTCGTAAAAATTACTATTAATTGCAAACAATTTACCCAAACAATTACCCATAGAAAACAAATAGTTACTAATAAACAAATTTCCATTAAAACAATGTAATTGGTTGAAAAATAGATAATTTGAGAACATTGTAGACTATTTGATGACACATTAAGTACAAAAATGAATAAAATTCCAAAAATTGTATATACATCAAGTAATCATTTGATAAATTTCTCATAAAAAAACTAGAACTTACAAATGCAACATATATGATCTATGAATTATTGTATATGGGCATGCTCTCCTCTGCCACTCTCTCCTCCAAGTTGGCCTATAACAAAATTTAAATGCATACTATAGACACAATTGTAAGTACTTGTATTGAAAAAACTAATAATTAAAATTAAATTATGATGCATCCAATCATAGCTACAAACTTCAACCATGCTTGATAATTGTGAATCACCAACCAAAACATATTCCAAGATGTAAGAAGAAGGCTATGCCATACCCAAGGTCCCCTCTTGGTTCCCCTATAATAGATGTGCGCACACACACACACACACACACACACAAGTATGTATATAGAACATTTTAAAATAATTTAAGAATTAAAATTAAATTATTGACACTTGAAATTATAGTTTTAAACTTTGAAACATGCAATACCTGTGAGTGCCCGAGTACGAGGCACGTTTTATGGAGCTACTCTGATATGCTCTGCATCTGAACACTGAGAAGCTCAAGGTCAAGAGGTTCGTGTTTGGCCTTAACGGCAGCCTGCGTGCAAGGGTCAGGATTCTGATGCCTCAAACCTTGCACGACGTTGTCCAAAAGGCCCTCATAGCAGAGGAGGAGCTAATCAGTGGGGGTCAGACCAGGACTCCAGCGAGACCTGCAGGGCAGGGTTCATCTGGTACGCCACAGCAGCAGACGCCAGTGAGACACACACAGGGGTATCGTGGCTTCCAGAGGGGATGCACTTTTGCTACGCCGCGATGACCAGGGTTTCAGACCGGTGGGCAATCATCTTCTACATCGGGCACCAGGACTACCGGGCCGAAGAAGGGGTGTTGGATGTGTGGGGAGCCACACTACCAGCGTGATTGTCCTGTGGAGAGGACCAGAGCGTCCGAATCTGTCAGACCTACTACAGTGGGAGATATGGGCAAGGCCCATCGGATTCATTCAGCGTTGAATAACCACCAGGCAGAGCACCAGTCGACTGTGCTCGAGACGATAGGTATTATCGCTGACCAGACCCTTAGTATTTTGATAGACCCAGGTGCTACTGAGAGTTTTATTTCTGGTGCAGCGCTGAAAAGGATTAAGGTAAAGGCAGTCGAACAGGACGAGTTTAGCTTTGTAGAGATGGATTCGGGAGCCAAACAGAAGGTCAGAGGAAAGGTTACGGGCTGTGCCCTTAACCTGGGAGAGTTTGTCACGAAGGTCAACTTGTACGTCATGATCTTAGTATCTTATGACGTCGTGATTAGCATGGATTGGTTGGAATCGCATGAGGCGATACTCAACTACAAGACGAAACGGTTAAGCCTGGTCGACGATGAAGGACAGGAACGGGTAATTGTAGGACGGAACCAGGGAGTATCTCTGAGGTTCGTCTCTTCCTTACAGTTACGGAAGAGTATGCACAAGGGGTGCAAGATTTATGCAATCCTTGTGCTAAACGAGAAAGGAGTAGCTGAAGGTCTAGAACACCTTCCGGTGGTGAAGGAGTTTGCGGACGTATTTCCAGAGGAGTTGCCTAGGATGCCGCCAGAAAGAGATTTGGAGTTTACTATAGACCTGAAACCAGGGACTGAACCGATAGCGAGAACGCCTTATCGGATGTCGACCCCGAAGTTGCAAGATTTAAAAATGCAACTGAAAGAGTTGCTAGACCTGGGATTGATACGTCCTAGTGTGTCACCATGGGGTGCACCAGTTATTTTCGTTCGGAAAAAGGATGGATCATGGAGGCTTTGCATTGACTATCGTCAACTGAACAAGGCTACGATTAAGAATCAGTATCCCTTACCAAGAATCGACGATCTGTTCGATCAGATGAAGGGTGCGATGGTGTTCTCCAAGATCGATTTGCGATCAGGGTATCACCAGTTACGGATCAAGGAGGATGATGTCCCTAAGACCGCTTTTAAGATGAGATTTGGACATTATGAGTTTACTGTTTTACCTTTTGGAATGACAAACTCCCCAGGGGTATTCATGAGTTTGATGAATGGGGTGTTCCGCGAGTACTTGGACAAGTTCGTCCAAGTATTCATCAACGATATTCTGATCTACTCTTGGACGACGGAGGAACATGGCGAGCACTTGCACTTGGTACTACAGTGTTTGCGAGAACACAAATTATATGGGAAGATGTCCAAATGCTCTTTTTATCAATCGAGGATTCACTACTTAGGGCATGTCATCTCCGGCGAAGGTATCATCGTGGATCCAGCCAAGGTTGAGGCTATTATGGAATGGCCTGCGTCGATGAATGTCACAGAAGTGCATAGTTTTATGGGTTTAGCGGGATACTATCGATGGTTTGTCAAGGGATTTTCGAAGATAGCAGGTCTGATCACGGAGTTGCAGAAGAAAAACAAGAAGTTTGTGTGGACAGAGAAATGCGCAGAAGCATTTAGGAGGCTTAAGGAGTTGTTGACAACAACGTCGATACTAAAGGTCCCTGACATGGACATAGACTTCTTGGTATGCACTGATGCATCCAAGGAAGGTTTAGGTGGAGTCTTGATGCAAGATGGACGAGTGATTGCTTACATTTCAAGGAAACTAAGAAGGCATGAGGAAAACTACGCAACGCATGATTTGGAGTTATTAGCCATTGTTTATGCCTTGAAGGTCTAGAGACACTACCTTGTTGGACGAAAATTTGAATTAAGGACTGATCATTGTGGACTACAACACATTTTTACGCAAAGCGACCTGAACGCGTGACAACGGCATTGGTCGGAATTGCTTAGCGAGTACGACTTCGAGATTACTTACATAAAGGGAACAGTGAACCGGGTGGCAGATGCTTTGAGTCATAGGCCACGCATCTTTTCGGTTTTGCCTCTTCAAACGAATCTACGTGAGAAGATTCTCACTCTACAGCGTGACGATGACTGGTACAAGGAAGTCGAGGATTTTATAGGACAAAACACTATGATGGTACCACGATTTGAGGGATATTCTTTTGATAGCGATGGTTTATTGAGGTTTAGAGGTCGGATTTATGTACTGCCAAACGACGAGTTGAGGATGTTGATCCTAAGCGAGGCTCATAGAGCAGTTTACATGGCTCACCCGAGAGTTACAAAGATGAGGGCAGACCTTAAACCCTTGTTCTTCTGGAAAGGAATGAAGGCCGACATATTCAACTTTGTGGCTAGATGTCTAGAGTGTCAGCAAGTAAAGGCGGAACATAGACACCCGACAGGATTACTTCAACCACATGCCATTCCGGAATCGAAATGGGAAGTCATTTCGATGGATTTTATTGTTGGATTGCCACTGACGGCAAGGAGACATGACTCAATTTTCGTAGTGGTAGACACTCTGACGAAGAGTGCTCACTTTATTCATGTGCGTACGACGTATCAGGCGTCGAACATAGTGAGAGTTTTCATCAGTGAGATTGTGAGGCTTCATGGCGTGCCTAAGAAGATTATATCCGATCGAGGATCGGTGTTTACTGGACGATTTTGGACGAGTTTCCAAGAGGCCTTGGGAACCCAACTCAATTTTAGCACTGCGTATCACCCAGAGACTGACGGATAGACAGAACGTATGAACCAAACCTTGGAACACATGTTGTGCATGTACGTGATGGACCAACAAAAGCGCTGGGAGGAATTCTTGCCTCTAGTAGAGTTCACTTATAACAACAGTTACCAGAGCACCATTAAGATGGCGCCTTTTGAGTTTCTTTATGGGCGACCGTGTCGGACGCCCTTGAGTTGGGATCGGCTTGAGGATAGGGTCCTGGTGGGACCAGAAGCGATCCAAGAAATGGAAGAGCAAATGCAAACCATAAGACAAAGGATAAAAGAAGCACAAGATCGGCAAAAGAGTTATGTCGATGCGCACCGAGTCGACCGTAGTTACGAGGTCGGCGATCGAGTCTTCTTGCAGGTTAAACCGCATAAGAGTTCGATCAAGTTTGGAAAGGGAGCTAAGATCTCTCCTAGGTTTGTGGGACCCTTCGAGATTGTGGAGAGAAAGGGGCCCGTGGCCTATCGACTAGCCTTGCCTGATTCTTTGAGGCGTATGCACGATGTTTTTCATGTATCTGTTCTGAGACATTATATTAGTGATCCTACACAC
>ML786741.1:462775-482728 GCA_009831015.1 Picea engelmannii | reverse complement strand
ATCATCACCATCAACCAATCATCACATAGAACCTGATAATGCTTCCTGAGACTTCTTCAATTTCTGCAATTCTTCAATTTTTGGAGTACTCTAAACCTTTAGAATTGTATCAAATGAATGTATAATGATGTTTATTTATACCATTTATGTCACTTCCTTTTAACATTAGGGCCGACCTGACACTTTCTTATTTTGTAACTCTTTTCTTTAATTATCTTCAGGGCCTACATGTATTTCCTTCTTCAATTCACATTGTCATCTTCAAAAATTAATTTCTCCTCAACCATGGGGATCCATGTGACGTGCCACATACCATCGGAAACAACATGATGTATACTATCCATCCATGGGTGTTGTGTCTGCATGTGCATTTTCCTTCATGTCAAAATACCTTCATCAATCTTGCGGTCCAAAACCCTTGACTAGGGTTGACATTAATGACAACAACAAATCTTCCAACACAAATTTCTTGTGTCTCCTCATAAAATAAACAAAACTATTGGTCATTTCCCCTAAATAATGTAAATAAATCTCCAAGATTTGTTTTCTCTCTGTAGGGAGGTCCATTTGCTTAAGATCATTCTTCAAGCTTGCATGGTGGGTTGTCTAATGTTGAAGGGTCATTTCATCAATCCATCCTTCCAAAAGAATCTCCTCACCACTTTCTGAGGGATAGGTGGTGATAGGGTTATAATATTCATTTTGTTGAAAATGCTCCCCTTTTTCACCTTCACCCTCACCCTCCACTTGAAATTCACCCTCTGCTTCATTATTGTCCCAAGCAAAAGCCCAATCATGTACACATTTAGAAACTTTTGTATATAATTATAAGGATGCACAATTGCATATATACACATGTCCATGTGCACTTGATTTATATAAAAACATAAAAACATAAAAGCAATTTATTGGCTATAGGTTGTTGATGTAATTGGGGTTGTTGTACATTAGCCAATATAGGAGATGCTTCTGTTCATACTAAGAGGGGGTGAATCAATATCAAGTATAATTTAAAACATTTCTCAAATTATACTTAAACCATTCAATTATATCCAATGAGAAATGAATAATAGTATAAGAGTTACACCAATACACCACAATACACCATGCACAATATATGAGAAATAACCAATAGTTATTGTTCAAGGGAAATAATGACTTCCAAAGGTAGCTACAGCTTCCAAATGTAAAGGGAGGGATAAACCTCCAAGAGGAATATACAATCCTCCAATATAAAGAGAGGGATGAACTCTCCATCCTTGCCCCTTCCTTCCACCCAAGAGTATATGAGAGATAATAAACTTTACATTAAATCATCACCATCAACCAACCATCACATAGAACCTGATAATGCCTCCTGAGACTGCTTCATTTTTTGCAATTATTCAATTCATGGAATAATCTAATCCTGTAGATAATATTACTCAATGTATTCTCTGAAACTTCTCAAAGTTTCACTCCTTGAATCCTCCCCAAAAAGAAGTTATAGAAAGAATGGTATACTTTATTCAATTCTAGTTTATTGAGGAGATAAAATTTGTACAGAATGCCCTGCACTCAATATTTAACATCAGATTTTGAAACTCACACACAAGAAACCAAAGTTCATACTATTTCCAATTAAATTAGTCCCACATCATTTTTATTATTTATGAAGAAGGTATGATTGTTTTACTTGGAACACTTGTTTATTGACTAGCTTTAGGACTGGTCAAAAACCCTATCTTCCACAGAGTGTATCTCCATAATTATAGCATATCAAGAGATGAAAATTTTACCATAGGTGTTAGCGATATTTCTCGTAACAAGTGTAAAATGAAAAGGAATGGGCTGAAAACCCACTTTCCCTAAGTTTGGGATACAATTGCGCATGTGTTTAAATGCAAATCAAGTTTGGACGACAGAAATTAGCGCACCCAGATCAACGACGCACATGGGATTCCGGAGCCCCCCCACCTTTCTACCTTTAAGTGGAGGGGGGGGTCTGAAATCGAGGGCGCACCTCTTTAATGGTCACGATTGAAGTGCCCAGATCAATGGCGTGCAGGGCGATTCTGGACCCCCCCCGCCTTTCTACCTTTAAGCAGAGGGGGGGGTCCGAAATCGAAGGTGCATCCCTCCAACGACTGCAATTTGAGCACCCGGATCAATGGCGCACAAGAAACCCGGGCATCCTCTATCCTTCTGCGTTTAACCAACATGGGCCCCTTCCCTGTCATGTAATCTTTTGTGCCATCTGTTCTCTTCTTGGCAGTGTGATTAGGCTCGCACCCCTTTAGCCCCTTCCTCATCCTCCGACATCTGCCCATCTCCCCTCTTCTGGTCCATATGGTTCCTTTCCCCTCTCATCTTCCACTTACTGCCTACCAGGTGTCCCGCTCTTTTCCATGTCAGCCTCCCTCTAAAAGCGTGCCCATTATATCTCATCCTCTGCTCCCTCTGCCTATCGCTTTCCGCCGTGTGTCTTCCCCCCCCGTCACCGCTCTCACACCTCATCACTCCACAGCTCGCCCCCATAGTTGTGGTGTCACCACCCCCATCATATGCCCCATCCTTCGCGCTAGCCTCCACGCCTATTCATCAGGTAGTTCAGTTAATCCAGGTGGCAGCGCGATGGGTCGTCCACGTCCCAAAGGTGCCGAGTTGGCCGGGCCATCCCCAATCCCAATACAACAGTTATTAAGGTAGTTGGTGGTGGTTAGACATCGCCTCTTCCATAATGGGAAGGTCTGGAAATGAATTAAAGGCACGTCAATTCACCCATGAAACTGTCAGGAGTGGGATTACATCTGCCATAGTTGCACGATCATTCCGAAACGACAACCGCAGATTGTCAGAAGCCATGCAAACGCAATTTGTTTAATGAAACATATCGATTTTGTTGTTGTTGTTGTTTTCAGTATATGAAGGCGTTTTCGCCATTTTTGTATCAATCGATGGTTGAGCAGAGCTCCCGGTTGTAAATTTTTAATGAAGCACTCTTAATCTGGTTATGTATGGACTTTTGAGACTTCTTGCTTTATGAATGCCAGTTTCTTTGATGCCTTTGTTTACACTGTGTTAGAGAAACTCAGAATTGGAGGATCCAGTCGAGCTGTAGCCGTTATAGGATGATGTTGTAATGGATCACTGTAATGGTTGCGCTGTCTCTAATCAGTTCTTGTGATTTTCCTAGCGCTGAGTGACTTGGAATTGGAGGGTCCAGTCAAGTCCCTTCTCAGTTTCTTGAGACCCTGAACCAAGTTGATCTTGCATTCAGAGTCCTTCTTCTGCAAACTGCCAAAATCCTGTTGCCCAAAGCTGTTTGTTCACCTTTCGTACTAAGTCTTCCACCTGGTCACCTTTTAATCAACCCACTGGCTGAAGTTAGGTCAAGACCTCCTTTGTTACTTACGTACTAGACCCATTCCTCGAGTTAGAGTGATGTTTCCTCGAGCGTCCCTCCATTTGATCATCTATTAAACAAATCGTGACATTAAACTGATCGATGTCGGGCTCTTCTCCTGCAAGCAATCCAGGAGTGACTTCTGACGCTAACATTTCTGGCACCGTTGCTGGGGATGAAGTTGAATATTTTCCCCGGGATTGAATGACAACGATTAGCTGATTCTAAAGGTGCATCAGATATCAGAACTTCAAGATTGCTACTGTGCACCTGGTGACTCCATTGTGACAAGTCCGCTGGGAAAAACCTGCTCTATTAATCGTGGCTTCGAGAGGCAAACACATGAGGTCTAATCCACAGCTGTCGTTAGCACCATCTAAAGCAGACCCAAAGAAGGTTATCAGAAAGGATAAATCCTCAGGAGATGGTGCTTCTATGGCTAAAACAGGTATTTTTGATGATTTGCATGTTTCAGTAGAAACCCCTCCCCCCTCGTTTCATCCTGTTACATTACCTCCCATCGTGGTTTCTAGCAGTCTAAATTTTGGGAGTGTTCCTACTGGTTTTTCTCCTTCTGGCCTGGGATTAGTAGGATAATTCCTTGTCACTCCTTTCTCACCAGAGGTGGTACCCTGTTTCAAACCTAGTACCTCTGAATTTTCTCCTTCTCAAGGTTTCACCACACCTCCTCCTATTGTTACTGTTGCTGGATGAAGAGATATTTCTGCACCTCCGAGTATAACAGCCCGTTCTTCGAATTCACCGCATTCCCCCTTCCACTCTGTAAGCTCGACTCATGTCTCTTCGTTTCAAACCTCATCACCCTCCAGTCCGCCCACACCCGTTGTTCCTATGGCTGGTGCTAATCCCCCTCAAAATAGAATGGATGCCATAGTCGCTGCTAGATATGCTCCTTTAATACTACCCCATCCTATGAATCCTCTCCCTGCTAGAGATTACTTGAAATACATGCCCAAGTTCACTGGGGAAGGGGACATAACTGCTGAAGAGCACTTGGCTGCTTTTTACAGTTATGCAGACAACCTAAACATTGAAATTGAAGATGTCTGGATGAGAGTTTTTGTCCAGAGCCTGGATGGCGAGGTGAGGAAATGGTTCAGGGGACTGGACCCCGGATCTATTGCTAGAATTGAAGCCCTAGATAGTGTCTTCCTAAGGCAGTGGGGAGATAGGAAGGATTTCATGTATTACATGACAGAGTTTGGGTCTCTGAATAAAATGGGAGGAGAGTCTGTCTCTGACTTCTCCAAAAGATTTAATAAGATGTATAATAAGATTCCTGCAGAGATAAATCCCTCAGAAGCCTCTGCCCAAATTTCCTATGCTGGCGCATTTGACCCCGATTTCTGCCTTTTATTAAGAGAAAGAAGAGCCAACTCCTTAGCCCAAATGAAAGATGCGTCCATAGAGGTGGAATCCAACATATTAGCAGCTGACAGACTAAGGAACAAGGCCGATGCAGACAGAAGAAAGGGAAAATCTGAAGCCTCGACTTTTGGCCCATCAGTGCCCCACACTCAAGTGGATGAACTAACCAAAATGATGAAGTTTCTGTCTCAAGAGATGGAGAGACTGAAGGTGGAAAGGAAGCAGATGTACAAGGGTCCACTGGGCACCAAAACAAAGGAGGTTTCAGAAGGCCAAATAATACTGCTCCCCCGACTATGCAAAGAGAAAGAGGAAGAGACAGAGAAGACCAGAGAGTTTAGGCCCCTTTTTAGAACCATTTGGTGGCCAATGAGGAAGAACGAGAAATGGTGGATCTTGATCCTGAAATCCACTACGTAGAAGACACTCCTCCTTTTCCTCATCTCACTCAATCAGCATACGAGGAGTCTCTCATGAACAGTCAGCTAAATGAACTGAGCAAGGGAGACAAGGCTAGCAGCAGCCGAGGTAGGTACAACCTGAGGTCCGATAAAAAGACAACAACACCTGATATTCCCAAGAAGTCCACTAGAATGGAGAAACCTGCTAATCAAGTAGTAGACGCTCACAAAGGTAAGAATACTCCACCCCTCTCTCCCATTATTCAGAGTCATGTTCCCGAAATAAGAGAGACCCCAAAGCCTACAACTCCTTTTAATTTCGAGCATGAGATTCAAAAGATCAGAATCCATATGCCCCTCACCGAGCTAATTAAACATGAAGAGTTCAAAAAACGCTTCTCTGAGCTTTTGAAATCTAAGGCCTCATGCCCTCCCATGGACTCCATAAACCTCCAAGATGAAAAGCCAGTAGTTGTCCTAGGTGACATGGTGGAAGATAGAGATGATTCATCCCCTCCCTTCTACACTTCCATGAACATACATGATAAAGTGTTGCATAATTGCCTTATGGATTTAGGGGCCTCTCACAACCTCATGCCCAAAACCATCATGGAAGAGTTAGGACTAGAAGTCACCCGAGCCTATCATGACCTCTATTCTTTTGATTCCAGGAGAGTCCAATGTCTTGGAGTCATTAAAGACCTGGTTGTGACCTTGTTTCAACTACCCATTAAAGGTGTGGTCATGGATATTGTAGTGGACGATGTCCCCCCTAAGTTTGGTATGTTGTTATCAAGATCTTGGATAAAAAGACTAGGGGGAACCTTGCAGATGGATCTCACATATGCTACTATCCCAGTGTTTGGAGGAGAGCATAGAAGACTATACAGGGAAGCCCAACTGGCTTACATAATCAGTGATGAAGCCAACCCTACCAATCATCCTATCTTTTCCCTAGACACTGATTTAGGCTCCAGCTTACTGCAGCTCACCCATGCCCCTGATCCTCCTCTGAAACTCAGAAAGCAACCCTCTGTTTCCCCTGAATTTCCTCCCTCCATCACCCCAATATGGAAAATGTTTTTTGACGGAGCCTGTTCCCGAGAAGGCGCTGGAGCTGGGGTGGTTTTTGTGTCACCTGGTCAGGAGACCATATCCCTGTCATATAAGCTGGAATTCAAAACCACCAATAATGTGGCAAAGTATGAATCTCTTATCCTAGGATTAAGAGTCGCAAGGGAAATGGGAATTCAAGAGGTAGCAGTGTTCGGAGATGCCGAGTTGGTAGTCCAACAGATCAGAGGCACTTATCAGGCCAAGCATCCTCGACTCTGGAATTACAGAAATGAGGTATGGGATCTAATTGACAGTTTCTTCTCAACATTTAACATCTCTTTCATCCCAAGAGAAGAAAACACAGTGGCAGATTCCTTGGCTACATCAGCAAGCATTTTCAAAATACCCTTGCCACCCAAACTGAGGTATGATGTGGAAGTAAAATACAGGCCCTCCATACCTGACAACATCAAACATTGGAAGGTGTTTGAGGATGATATCGAGATCAAAAAGTTCCTGCAAACTATTGAAGAATTCTCAGAAATGCATATCGACCAAGACTCCACCTCTGAGGAAAGGTTTGATGGGGGTGAGTTGCTGGGTAAAATAGCAAAGCATGCCATTATTTAGTTGCCTAGCAATCACATTCCAAGAGGACTGGTCCCATTAGAAAGATTATTTGATGGGAATGATGTGGCAATGAGGGGGAGAGTTTCAAGTGATGATGTTGACACAGATGAGTGCAACATTGGCACGCCAGATGAGCCTAAGTTTGTCAAGATGTCAAGGAGTTTGACCAGGGAGAAGAGGGATGAATATACTGATTTGTTGAGAGAGTTTGCTGATGTGTTTTCATGGACATATAGAGACCTCAAGATGTATGACACATCAGTCATTAAGCACAAGATCCCACTGAAAGAAGAGGCTAAGCCATTCAAGCAAAAGCTGAGACAAATAAATCCCATGCTGCTACCTGTCATGGAGAAAGAAGTGAAGAAGCTGCTAGATGCCCAAATCATTGTCCCCTTGAGATATTCTGATTGGGTGGCCAATTTGGTTCTGGTAAGAAAGAAAAGTGGGGAAATCAGACTTTGCGTTGATTTTAGGAACCTGAATAGGAGTTCCAGGAAGGACAATTATCCCCTACCCAACATGGAACATATATTGCATAAGGTCACTGGTGCATCTAGAATATCCATGATTGATGGCTTCTCTGGCTACAATCAGATATCAGTTATGCCCGAGGACAGAGAAAAAACGGCCTTCACCACTCCTTGGGGCACATTCATGTATGCCAAAATGCCTTTCGGACTCATGAATGTAGGAGCAACATTTCAGCGGGACATGGACATAGCCTTCATCAGGGAGAAAGACAAGTTTGTGGTGATCTATCTGGATGACATAACAGTCTTATCCAAGTCTGACAAAGAACACTGCTGCCACCTGAGGAAAGTCTTTTCGAAGTGTCGCAGGTTTGGCCTTTCCCTAAATCCCAAGAAATCTCTGTTTGCAATGAATGAAGGGAAACTGTTAGGCCATACAGTATCAGCAGGGGGAGTAAGAATTGATCCTAGTAGGGTGTAAGCCATTCAGACCCTGTCACTTCCCAGATCTAAGAAGGAAGTTCAAGCATTCCTGGGGAGGATAAATTTTCTGAGGAGATTCGTCTCAAATTTTGCTGAGTTAGTGAAACACATTACAACCATGCTCAAGAAGGGAAATGAAGTGAAATGGACTACTCAACCCAGGGAATATTTTTTCCAAATAAAGAGGGCGTTGACTCAGGCACCTGTGCTAATCAGTCCTGATTATTCCAAAGATTTTATGATTTTTTCTTTTGCTTCTTATGATACAATAGCAGCGGTCTTGTTGCAGAAAAATGATCAAGGACGAGAGAAACCTATTGCCTTCTACAGCAAGACGTTGAGAGATGTTGAACTCTGGTACGAGATCATGGAGAAGCAGCCCTATGCCCTGGTGAAAGACCTCAAATTTTTCATAGTTTATGTCTTGCACTCAAGGATCACTGCATATGTTCCTTCGGCCTCTGTGAAGGACATTTTATACAGCCTGACATAGACAAAAGAAGAGGTAAATGGATCGCCAAGATCCTAGAATTTGATCTGGAGATTAAGCCCACCAAGTTGATAAAGGGGCAAGGTTTGGCCAAGTTGCTGGCCGAATCCAATTGCAAAGATTTGGGGATTAACTTCATAAATGAGCAAGCCGAGTCATCCAACAAGAGTTCCCAAGGTGTTGTATCACTAGCAGCATGTGCCTGCTATAAGGATATCTTGTATTTTCTACAAGAATTGAGGCTTCCTGATGGAATGAAAAAAGGCAAGGCGAGAGCTTTAAAGCTCAAGGAGGTCAGGTATTGCCTCATTGACCAGACCTTGTACTGGAAAGACCCTTTAGGGGTATTTTTAAGGTGTCTGGACCCACAAGAAGCCCAGCAGGTTACATTCGATTTCCATGGCGGCCTTTGTGGGGGTCATCATTTCTGGAAGACCACAGCCCATAAGATCCTTCGAGCTGGGTATTACTGGCCCACTTTATTCCCTGATGTCTGTAGAGAAATCAGAGCTTGCATCAAATGCCAGAAGTTCTTAGGAAAGCAACAACTCAAGTCTCTGCCATTAAGGCATGTAGTAGTTTTAGCACCCTTTCGGCAGTGGGGATTGGACTTCATTGGAGAGATTCATCCTCCCTCGAGTGGCCAGCATAGATGGATCCTCACTGCAACAGATTATTTCACCAAGTGGATAGAAGCTGTCCCCACCAGGAGCACTTCTCACAAAGTAATTATCAGCTTCCTGGAGGACATCATAGCTAGATTTGGTTGCCCTAGCAGAATTATCACTGATAATGCTACCTCCTTCAGGTCTGAGCCTCTGATCAAGTTTTATGAACAGTTTGAGATTTCACTGATTCACTCTACCCCCTATCATCCTCAGGGAAATGGACTGGCAGAGTCTTCCAATAAAAGCCTGATCAAGCTTATTAAGAAATTATTGGAAGATAATAAAAGGGCCTGGGATTCAAAGCTCAAATTCGCTCTATGGGTTGATCGAGTAACAACAAAGAAGTCCCTGGGCATCTTTCCTTTCCAACTTGTTTACGGAGCAGAGGTCGTTTTCCCTACTCAGCTAGCCTTATCCGTGGAGAAGTTCCTCCAGGACCTTGAAGGAGAACCTGACCATATGGTCAGAAGGATTCATCAGATGGTGGAAGTGTAGCAGATCATAGAACAAGTCATGGACAGGGCCTATAATCATCAATGGAATATCAAGCAGGATTTCGACAGGAAGAGCAAAAGGGAAGAATTCGAGCAGGGTGATCTGGTACTCAAATGGGATGCACCTAGACAAGAAAAGGTCAAGCACAGCAAGTTTGATGCCCTCTGGTTTGGGCCTTTCAAGATCCTTGAAGTATTCTCAAACAACACTTACAGGTTGCAGGATCTAGAGGGTACTGAAGTTTTTAGTGGCCCAGTGAATGGGCATTTCTTGAAAAAATGGTTTTTGTGAGCCGCAGTCGTCTCTTTTGTTTTTTGTAAATATTGTTTTTGTTTTCAGCTTAATAAATGACTCCTTAGCCCAACAGCAAGGCACTGAATCTGCAAAAGCGTTCTTAGAGCATCACAGGGACGACTCTATCCCCCATGGAGCCAAATGTTAGCGATATTTCTCGTAACAAGGGTAAAATGCAAAGAAATGGGCTGAAAACCCACTTTCCCTAAGTTTGGGATACAATTACGCATGTGTTTAAATGCAAATCAAGTTTGGACGACAGAAATTCGCGTGCTCGGATCAACGGTGCACATGGGATTCCAGAGCCCCCCCGCCTTTCTACCTTTAAGTGGAGGGGGGGGTCCAGAATCGAGGGCGCACATCTTCAACAGTCATGATCTAAGCACCCGGATCAACGGCACGCAGGGCGATTCCGGACCCCCCCGCCTTTCTACCTTTAAGCGGAGGGGGGGGGGTCCGGAATTGGAGGTGCATCCCTCCAATGGCTGCAATTCAAGTGCCCGGATCAACGACGCACAAGAAACCTGGGCATCCTCTGTCCTTCTGCGTTTAACCAATGTGGGCCCCTTCCCTGTCAGGTAATCTTTTGTGCCATCTGTTCTCTTCTTGGTCGTGCGATTAGGCTCGGGCCCCTTTAGCACCTTCCTCATCCTCCGACATTTGCCCATCTCCCCTCTTCTGGTCCATATGGTCCCTTTCCCCTCTCATATTACACTTACTGCCTACCAGGTGTCCCGCTCTTTTCCATGTCAGCCTCCCACTAAAAGCGTGCCCATTATATCTCATCCTCCGCTCCCTCTGCCTATCACTTTCCGCCGTGTGTCTTCCCCCCCCGTCACCACTCTCACACCTCATCACTCCACACCTCGCCCCCATATTTGTTGTGTCACCACCCCCATAATATGCCCCATCCTTCGCGCTGGCCTCCACGCCTATTCATCAGGTAATTCAGTTAATCCAGGTGGCAGCGCGAGGGGCCGTCGACGTCCCAAAGGTGCCGAGTTGGTCAGGCCATCCCCAATCCCAATACACTAGTCATTAAGGTAGTTGGTGGTGGTTAGACATTGCCTCTTCCATATTGGGAAGGTCTGGCAATGAATTAAAGGCACATCAATTCGCCCATGAAACTGTCAGGAGTGGGATTACGTCTACCATAGTTGCACGATCATTCAGAAACAACAACCGCATATATTCAGAAGCCATGCAGACGCAATGTGTTTAATGAAACGTCTCGATTTTGTTGTTGTTGTTGTTTTGAGTATATGAAGGCGTTTTCGCCATTTTTGTATCAATCGATGGTTGAGCAGAGATCCCGGTTGTAAAGTTTTAATGAAGCACTGTTAATCTGGTTATGTATAGACGTTTGAGACTTCTTGCTTTATGAATGCCAGTTTCTTTCATGCCTTTGTTTACACTGTGTTAGAGAAACTCGAAATTGGAGGATCCAGTCGAGATGTAGCTGTTATAGGATGATGTTGTAATGGATCACTGTAATGGTTGCGCTGTCTCTAATCAGTTCTTGTGATTTTCCCAGCGCTGAGTGACTTGGAATTGGAGGGTCCAGTCAAGTCCCTTCTCAGTTTCTTGAGACCCTGAACCAAGCTAATCTTGCATTCAGAGTCCTTCTTCTGCAAACTGTCGAAAGCCTGTTGCCCAAAGTTGTTTGTTCACCTTTCTTACTAAGTCTTCCACCTGTTCACCTTTTAATCAACCCACTGGCTAAAGTTAGGTCAAGACCTCCTTTGTTACTTATGTACCAGACCCAGTCCCCGAGTTAGAGTGATGTTTCCTTGAGCTTCCCTCCATTTGATCATCTATTAAACAAATCGTGACATTAAACTGATGGGTGTCGGGCTCTGCTCCTGCAAGAAATCCAGGAGTGACTTCTGATGCTAACAACAGGTACCTTGATATGTATTCTAAATACCATCGCAATTTCACCATCTAAATCGTTCTATAAAAAAACTTATAGCGAAAATGGTAAGATGACTTGTAAATAACATACCATAGAACACATTACCAAAAAACTTCATCCTCCCTTGAAATATGGCCTTCTTTACTTATGATTTCCTCTGAAATTCGACTTGTGTATCAAATGAATGTATAATGATATGTATTTATACCATTTATGTCACTTACTTTTAACATTAGGGACGACCTGACACTTTCTTATTTTGTAATTCTTTTCTTTAATTATCTTCAGGGCCTACATGTACTTCCTTCTTCATTTCACTTTGTCATCTTCAAAAATTCATTTCTCCTCAACCATGAGGATCCATGTGATGTGACACATAACACCAGAAACAAACTGATGTATAATATCCATCCATGGGTTTTGTATCTACATGTGCATTGTCCTTCATGTCCAAATACCTTCATCAATCTTGTGGTCCAAAACCAATGACTAGGGTTGACATCAATGACAACAACCAATCTTCCAATAATCTCCCCCTTTGTCATTGATGGCAACACTCATGCTCCCCCTATCATCATGATCCTGATTTCTATCCCCCTTTGACATCAATGTCAAAGGGTAGGGCTTCTCCCCTTGAGTTCAATGGCATAAGGTGACCTTCTTCTTTGGGGCTTCTCCTCCTGAACATGTGGCACTCAATAATACTTCATCCTTATTTTTGGTCTTTGGGAATTTTTCTTCCTTGGAATCCTTTTGTGTGGCTTATGTCTTCTCTTTCTTATTCATGTATAGGATGTATATGTTGTTCGATCTTCTTGCTGTAGTTGCAGCCAATCTTCATGAGTTATTTTCTCTGATTTTACATTTTTGGGAGTCAAATGTAAGAGTGTATCCTTGATCACACATTTTACTAACACTGAGTAGATTATGCTTCAAGTATTAAACCAATAGGACATTCTTTTCTTTTACATTTTTTCTTCCAAGCACTACTACACCTTCTCCAAGTATTTTGGCAGATGAGTCATCTCCAAATGCAACATTGTCACCCTTTCTCTTCAAGCTGCTGAATTTGTCTTGATCCTTGGTCATGTGTGAAGAACATCCACTGTCTATGTACCATTCATATTCTTGTTTACATTATTCAGCGGTTAATGTTATTCCACAATATTCATTTCTTGGAATCTCTTTCATTCTCCATACTATGGTTGGAATAGGGACATCTCCATTCATATATCTGCAATCTCGTTCCTTGTGACCAAGATAATTACATTTGTAGAATACAATATTTTTGTCCATCAATGGGGAAAATGAATTATAACTTCTGTTGACAAATCCACAATTATTTCCATATATTATATTTACATCATTCATGTTTCTTGCGTATTTGTTTCTTTCATTGATTCTGCAATTAATTGCCTTATGTCCAAAAATTTTGCAACTATAACAATGACCAAGAAAAACAATTTGATACCTTGGAGTAAGCGGCCTTCTTTGTGATGTAGTCCATGTGGGTTCATGATCTACTCTTTTGTAGTTTCCTTCATACTGATTGAACATTCTTTGATTCATGAAGGTAGGAGGTCTTCTTGGATATTCATCTCTTTTGTAATCATTCCTTCTTTCTGGTATCCTGGTCCACTTCTCACCAACTATCTATGTAGCTCTTTCTTAAACCTTCTTGTTGGTATTTGCATATTATTTGTGTGAATTTTCACCCATGCATCCAAGATGTGTTAAGTCTTTTGGCACATGAGAGTTTCTTAAGATCTTCCTCAATGAGAAAACTTCTTGTTCAAGTTTCTCACAATATTCTTCTTTCTTCATCATTTGGGCATTCCTTACTTCTCCTATTCTTCTTTATTCTCCGATTAGAGTTTTCAAGGAAATGTTTTATTCTCTTAGTTTCTCAAAGTCTTCTAATTGTTTCTTCAATCTTACAACTGTATTTTCACAACTACCCAATTCACTTCTTAGTTTTCTATGTGTGTCTTTGAGCTTGCTATTTTCAATCTCAACATGCTTCAATTTTTTAAGATTCTCATCTTCTTGTTGAATAATTTCTTCTTCATTATTTTCTTCTTCTTCATTGGAATTTTCTTCTTCAATGTCATCTCTATCAATCCTTGGATGAGGACATTCAAATTCAACATGTCCTACTCCTTCACAATTAAAGCAAAAGAACTGACCTCTATTTGCTTCTTTGAAATCTGAGATGTTGTAATTTGCTTCAACTTCTTCTTCTTATTTTGCTTCTTCCCTTGCATAAAGGTCTTGTAGATTGTCCCAAATCTCTTTTGATGATGCACATGATCCCACCTTGGATTTCACTGAATCTGTCAATCCATCAAGGATGGTATATATTGCTAATTTGTTGTTCCTTTTTTCTTCTTTCTGAGCTATAGTCTTTGGTTTCTTCAAAGCATTGTATCCTAAAGCAACTGAGAACCAAACATCTGCCCCAATATATTTCAAGTAAGTTTCCATTCTATTACTCCAGTATTAAAAATTAATTCCATCAAATGGTGGAATCCCATTTGGAATTTTGTCTTACATTTCTTCTAAGGATCTTCCTTCCAATGGTTAAACTATACTAAAGGTAACCCACTCTGATACCAATTGTTGATACTGAGAGGGGGTTGAATCAGTATCAAGTATAATTTAAAACCTTTTTCAACTTATACTTAAACCATTCAATTATATCCAATGAGCAATGAAAAATAGTATAAGAGTTACACCAATACACCACAATACATAATGCACAATATATGAGAAATAATCAATAGTTATTGTTCAAGGGAAGTAATGAATTCCAAAGGTAGCTACAGCTTCCAAATGTAAAGAGAGGGATAAAACCCCAAGAGGAAGATACAATACTACAATATCAAGAGAGGGTTTAATTGTCCCTCCTTGCCCCTTCCTTACACCCAATAATATATCAAAGATAATAAAACTTTACATTAAATCATCACCATCAACCAACCATCACATAGAACCTGTTAATGCTTCCTGAGACTTCTTCAATTTTTTCAATTCTTCAATTCATGGAATACTATGATCTTATAGATAATATTACTCAATGTATTCTCTAAAACTTCTCCAAGTTTCACTCCTTGAATCCTCCCCAAAAAGAAGTTATAGAAAGAATGGTAGACTTTATTTAATTTTAGTTTATTCAAGAGAGAGAACTTGTAAAGAATGCCCCACGCTCAATATTTAACATTAGAATCTGAAACTCAGACAAAATAATTTAACGTCTCTACTCTTTCCAATGAAAATAATTTACGACTATTTTACCAAGAACACTTGTTTATTGACTAGCTTCCGGACTGGTAAAAAACCCTATCTTCCACAGAGTGTATCTCCATAATTATAGTGAATCAAGATATGAAACATTTACCATGGGTACCTTGATATGTGTAGTACACCTTTTATGCTACTAACCACTTTGTACATAACTCATATAGATGCTATACAATCCACATGCATTTAAACAAATAAACACATTTAGGCTCAGAGTAAAACATATTATTTACTGCTATAATTAACAATCAATCACGTATCATATTAATTCATATACACTCAGGAAATCATGATACATAAGCAGCACAGTCATGCAGAACATGATTAAAGCATAATCAGATACTTATCTTCTAACAATGGTAGATTCCACCAACCAAGTGCAGGCCTTCCACGAACCTCCCAGCATTAGACCACACTGCTCATTAGCTCAGCAGTGGGTCACCCCTGAGTTGGGACTAAGCTCCACCCCGAGACAAGGAATCCTAGGCTAGGCTGAGGTTACAGGGAAACAACACACAACCACAAGGAAGGGATTCTCTCCGAGGAACCTCAAACACTCACTTCCCACAGACCCTCATTCCCCACATGCCTGTTCCACCCCAGGAGTATACACCTTCTCTGTCACCTGGACAGTCCTTCGGCTGCTAATCTCCCTTGCCTTGGGTTATAGGAATAGGCTGGACCGGAAGTCTCCGGGCTCTCTGGCAGCTACAAGGTTACTTCAAGGAGTTCTCTCCTTCCTTTGTGCACTCTCTCACCTGGAGGGAGTCACTCACAGGTCCAACAACCTATTCTTCCAACTTCAACTACCTCTCTCACCTGGAGAGAGTGTTGTACAAACTGGCCAACAAGCCACACAGGATCAAACACTACACGTCCACCATAATCCATAGGAATCAAGACACGAACACCCCAGGACAGCTCCAGACAGGTGCAATAGTATCACAAGCTTAGTAGGGACGAGACACTTCTGATTTCTCAATTTGGAAACATAGAATAGACTCACACTCTAGAATCATAGGGACGCACGAAGGTTCTCTGTAGGAATCAGGTTCGTAGTACTATCCAGTGCTCTGTACCCGTTCAGACAATCGGGTAGAATGGTGAAGGAACCCTTCTCATGGCTCACCCTGGCCATTTTATTCGCATGCATCAGGGTTGACACTTGTCACCCATGAAACTGCATGCGTTCCACTAGCACACATCTCCCTTCTATGTTCTCCCCTTGCCAGAAACTTAGGATAAAACATAAAATGCACATGTCTTTTGGGATAATATTAAAATATTAGTCCCAGGCTTAAGCCCCCTAGGCTCAACACTTAGCCCCTTTTCCCACCTTCCAGCCCCTAATTCCTTTCCCACTCTGTGGATGCTTAGTCCCCCTTCACTCATTCATCTTGGTCGGTCTACACATGGCGGTGTTTATATTTTATTAATTGTTCTGTGTGATTATATATACAACAACAGGCTCCTGGCCTTCAACACTCAGGCTCCCTGGCCTAACAAACACATAAGCCTCCAGCTTATAAAAACTTGGCTCACCAGCCTATAAAACATAATTACAATTCATTTTAGAACATGGTTTACAACGGGGCTCGGCCTTGGGGACACTACAATCCCCCTCCCCTTATTTTTGCACAATCCTCAGTGCAACTTTACACAGCATCTGCAAGCTTTTCAAAAAATTTCAAAAAGATGTGTGTACTCTGCCCGCATAACAACTGCATGCTCCCATGTCACGTCCTCAAGACCATACCAGTTCCACTGGACTTTTACAAGCTCGATAGCTCGATTCCATAGATGTTTTCTTTTCCTGTCTAATATGCGCACAGGATGCACTTGCAGGACACCTTCTGGTTCCATCTGAATAACATTCCAATCAATAACATGATTAGCATTAGGTACATATTTCTTAAGAAGTGAAACATGAAACACATTATGTACAATCATAGATGCAGGTAATGAAATCATGTATGCAACCAGCCCAATCCTTTCCAGGATCTCAAATGGCCCACAAAATCTTGCTGCCAACTTGGCGCAACTTCCCAGCTTCAGGGAACTCCTGTTAGTTTTTACTTTCAGGAAAAAATGGTCACCCACTTTGAATTCTCTATGGGTTCTGTTACTATCAACGTAACTTTTCTGCCTATCCTGGGCAGCTTTAGATTATGTTTAATTCTTATCATTTGGTCTTCCATCTCTTTGAGTAGCTCAGGCCTAACTACTACTCTGTCAGCTAGATTATCCCAGCTCACTGGAGTGTTGCACTTTCTTCCATAAAGTGCTTCGAATGGGCTCATCTTCAATGATGCATGATACCCATTATTGTAGGCGAATTCTACCAAATGCAGGTAGTCTTCCCACCTTGATGGTTTATCCATCACATACATTCTCAGCATGTCTTCTATTACTCGGTTCACTCTCTCTGTCTGTCCATCAGACTCGGGATGATATGCTGTGCTAAAGTTCAGATTCATTCTGAATCCCTTAAACAGTCCTTTCCAAATATTCGAGGTGAATTTTGGGTCCCTATCAGACACAATTGTCTTAGGAATTCCATGCAAGCATGCAACTTCTTTTAAGAAGATATCAACAACATTTGCTACCCTGTGAGTGGTTTTCAGTGGAATGAAATGGGCGGCTTTAGTAAGCTTGTCCACCACCACCATGATTGAATCATGCTACTTGCTTGTTCTAGGTAGTCCGGTGATAAAATACATTGTTACCACGTCCCATTTCCACTCAAGAATGGGTAAAGGATGCAACAGCCCTGCTGGGTGCTTGTGCTCAGCCTTAACCTTTTGGCACTCCATACATCTGGTGATGTATTCAATGATTTCTTTCTTCAAACCTGGCCAAAAATAATGGCTTTTGAATGCTTCCACAGTCTTCTGATATCCAGGATGTCCAACATAAGCCACATTATGCATCTCCTTTAGAATTGCCAGCCTCAAATCTCGGACATTGGGTGCATACACTCTGTTTTTATACAGAAGTAAGCCATCAGTTCCCAAGGTGTAACTTTCCTTGGTTTGTGGTCTCTCACGCTGTTGTAGCTTTGCTACTAGACCTCTGTACTGCAAATCAACATTGGCAACTTAAAAAATTCTATCTTTAATCTCAGTTCTGTACATGCTAATGGTTGTAGCATGTAATTTGTGCACTTTTTTGCTGAGTGCATCAGCCACCTTATTTTCTTTCCCTTTGACATGCTTGATATCAAAGTCATATTCACACAGGAACTCCAACCATCTGATTTTCCTGGCATTTAAAGTCGGCTGATCAAATAAATATTTCAGACCATTATGGTCTGTTCTCAAATTGAATCTCTTGCCCATGAGGTAATGTCTCCATTTCCTCAGGGCGTGGACGATTGCTGCCAGCTCTAAGTCGTGAGTGGCATAATTCTTCTCATGCTCCTTCAACTTTTGGGATTCATAACAAACTACAAATCCCTCTTGGCTGAGAACTCCTCTCAGCCCCTCCTTACATGCATCTGTGCACACTACGTAATCCTTGTTTGGATCTGCAATCTTCAGGATTGGAGCACTGGTTAGTAGCTACTTTAATCATTGGAAGTTGCTCTCATAATCTTCAGTCCACTGGAACTTCTTCTCCTTCCTTTGAAAGGAAGTGATAAAATGAGCTATCTTTGAGAATCTGGCTATGAACCTCCTATAGTAGCCTGCCAGACCCATAAAAGATCTAACTTCTACCACATTCCTTGGTGCTGGCCATTCTTGAATGGCCTCTACCTTTTCAGGATCCACAACGATCCCTTCTTCAGATATAATGTGTCCCAAGTAATGGATCTGCCTTTGATAAAATGAGCACTTGCTTAGTTTTGCGTACAACTAGTGTTCTCTCAACACCTGCAACACCATTGTTATCGGACTAATCGGTAGGTGCGGACACTAACTGATCTCCCTAGATTCACCTAGATCTAGAACAAAACACACCAGAACATGGCGCTTTCCTTAAGTTTTAAATATTGAATTTACTAACTAAAGAGGGATAGGTGACATACCATTTAAATGTCGCTTCCTCTCACCATCTCCATCCTAGCTCCGTTCCAACGCTCATACAATGATGATGCTGCAAAAGAACGCAACCAACCAAAGTGATAGTAATAGAATAAACTCAATATAAACCTATGTATGTGATCAAGGAATCATACAATAAAACACAATAAGATTAATAGGAAAGAATCATATTATTGTATCATATTAAATGTGAAAGAGAGATTACAACCATGGCCTTGATGTTGTAAGGTCCCTTCCAACTGTCCTTCATTCCCCACACACTTTCACTCCAAGAATTCTGAGAGCATAGATCTTATAATATTCACAATCTATCTTGACAAAGGCAAATATCAAAGCCACTCCAGCTAATAATTCTGAGCCAACCAAAGCTAACCAAAGCTCAAGAACCCCTTCTCCATGAGAGATCCTCTCCTTTTATAAGTGTAAGAGGATAAGGTGAGGAGGTTAGGATGATCCCACTAAATCATGAAAGTGAGTAAGATCCACACCATTCGGATGCCACCTAACCATGGAAGTTTCTCCTTCTAGAAGATTCGAGAAAATGCTCATTTTTCCCACGTGTAAGCATTCTCGCACCCTTCTTATAGTGCAACCTGTGAACTTTTCACACCCTAACTATGATGCAGCATGCAAGAATTAAGCATTCTTGCACCCTAATACATAGGCAGCCTGAGAACTTCCCTTTTTTTATAAGGTTTTTACACAGGAAAATGCTTCTTTTCTCAGGAAAAGTTCTTCTCCCTTCTCTCTTCAGGAACTCAGGCCACTGACCTCTCTAAAGGCAACATATAGGTTTACATCATTAATGGTCATAGGGATGAAGAAAATAATGTGTAACAGAGAGCCCCCCAAAGTATGAAGTTAGAACAGAGTGATAGCTGAAATACTTTGTCGAGTGTGTGTAGGGAACAAGGAACAGTCGGTCGGAAAC
>ML786741.1:416496-461252 GCA_009831015.1 Picea engelmannii | reverse complement strand
GGATGAGTCCCTCGGAGTATGTTTAACGAACCCTAGGAAGGAGTGGTTCAGTCCCATTGCGGGTCTTTCGATGTTTATTTAACGAGTCCAAAGAAAGAAAACTCATGGGTTTTTCATGTTTAGAGAGTCTAAAAAACACTTAAGGAGAACTCTCTCAGTTCCTTTTTCGTAAAGTAGTTTGATGAGACCAAAAAAGAGATAAACTATCGCTCAACAGACATTTTCTTCAAATACTTTAACGAGCGTGAAAAGAACAAGATTGCTCGGCAATCTTTTCATGTTTAGAGAGTCTGAAAAGAGCTTAAAGGGAACTCCAGGGGGTTCCTTTTTCGTATAACCTTTACGAGTCCGAAAAAGTGATAAAAGTACACTTGGTTACATTCTCATTGATTTACGAGCATGAGAAAGAACAAAGACTAAGATCGGTAACTTATTCTCATGTATTTACGAGCATGAGAAAGAACAAAGACTAAGCTCGAGATTGTTTTTATTTTTACGCAAGCTTTAAAACAAAGAAAAACTATGCTTGGAATAGATTTTAATTTTTACACAAGCTTAAAAACTAAACAAAACTATGCTTGGACCTGGTTTCATTTTTACACAAGCTTGAACTAGCGGAAACTATGCTTGAGGTAAGTGGTTGAATTTTTACACAAGCTTGAACCATAGAAAACTATGCTTGTAACTTCCCAACGCATGGTTGGTACTTAGCCCCCAGCTTAAGAAACTAGCGGCTCTACTTCAGCATGAAGTCCAGAGGCTGAGGCAAATGCCCCCCAAGCTTCATTTCATCCAACTGCAAAGGAGAATGAAATGAAGCTTCAAATACTAGACGAAGGACTTGACTCAAATAGAGAGGGGTAAAACTATTTCATTTTTTAATGAGCTTGACATAGAAACAAGAACTATGCTCGTAACCTTTGTTTCATTTTTAATGAGGTTTCCATAAAGACGCAAAAAACTATCCTCATAACCTCTATTTTATTTTTTAATGAGGTTGCCACAAAGACGCAAAAACTATACTCGGAAGCGGTTTTATCTTTTAGCGAGCTTGAAATTAGGAAACTATGCTCAAGTATGGTTTCATTTTTTAACGAGCTTGAAATCAGAAAATCATTCTCAAAGACCTTTGTTTCATTTTTTAACGAGGTTTCCTTAGAGATGCAAAAACTATCCTCGAAGTCTTCTTGATCATGGATTCCAAGAGGACAATGCTCCAGAAGGAGACCATGTTAAGGGACAAAACTCGGTCATGGCTTCCAAGAGATCTTCACTGTAAGGAAGAAGCACACTCTAGAAGGACACCATGTCGAGGGTTGCGACAAGAGTAAAGAGATCAGGCTCTAACAACCCTCTCGAAGAGATCACCATGCCAACTACTGGATCTAAGTCATCAGAAGTTGAAGCCATGGACGACAATGCCACATAATTGACCTGTGGCGGGCGCAATACCGTCTGCATATAAGAACCATTCAGGGAGGTAATCCAGGTGGGGTCAATGAATGAAAGTTGATCAACAGTCACAAGCTGTCCATTGTGAGGGAAAGATATGACACGAAAAAGAGTAGACACAATAGCTTTCATGGCATAGACATAATCTCACCCAAGGAGTAAAGAGAAATCCAAGGGATCTTGGAATACCATGACATCAATAAAAACAGTTTTCCCTCCCAAAGTTACAGGAAACTGAGGAAGGGTCCCTAAAGGTTGACTAGTTCTTCTGTTAAAATCTAACAGATTCTACGTAACCGACGCAAGTGGAGGACAACCCAAAGCTTGCCAAGCAAAAGAGGATAAAATACTAACAGATGAACCTTCATCGATCAATGTCTGAGGAACGTCTTGACCACAAACTTGTACTGTAATCTGGAAAGGAATGTGAGAGGGAAGAAGAGGTCTAGTTAGCACACCCCAATCAAAATGGATGGCCTCATAACTTGGAGGGGGTTCCACAGGAGAAGGAGGAATAGCCCCCGACATGGTAGAGTCTATATCAACGAGAAAAACATGGGCAGTATCGGGTTTACTCTCTTGTGGGAGAGTAGGATCGACCGATGGAGAGATCAGATCGACCACTTAGGTTTCATTCTCCAGGGGGAGAATGGGGTTGACAGGTGGAAATGGATCGACCGCTTGGGTTTCACTCTCTGAGGGGAGAGTGGGATTGACCAAGGATGGTATCAGATCAACCAATTTATCAATTGGTTCAACTAAGGATGTGACCAGATTGACGACATGATTAACCGGATTGACCGGTGAAGGGACCGGAGTGATCATTCCATCAACTATTGGAGGGTTGAGAGAAAGCTTACGGTAAGAAGTTGGAATTTGAGGTTGTGAAACAGTCATGTCTTCCAGTAATTTCGAGGCTTCATCCATACGAGGGAAAAGGTGAGTTAGATGACTCCCTTTGCATAACATACATGGGAACTTGACTCTAATTTTCTTCTTCCCAACCGTATCATGACTAGTTGACGCGGCTTGTCAGCATGTTGTTCAGAGGCTAACAATATGGGTTGGCGAGGATGTGTAGACCATACTTCTATAACCTTGGATAGACCAGGGCAATCCTTAAGAATATGGCTACCCTTACAAAGCTTGCAAGGGTACTTGGGATTACGAGTTTTTTGGGCGATCTTGACATCATCAACACTCCCAGCATGATTAATAGTAAATGGTTGTTTTCCAACATGTTTAACAGTGGTTGGAGGTGTCAACCCTTGTTTATCTTTCTTATTCTTAATCTTTCAATTCTTCTTATTCTTATTCACCGGGTTACTAGCTTCAGAACTAACAGCTGACGAAGAAGAAGAAATGGAAGGCGACAATGCAAGCAAAGAAGGAGAAGAAGACCTTACTGGTAAAGAAGGTGAAGGATCAACATGAGGTTGATGCTCTTGGGGGAAAGTGCTTGTGACTGAAGCACTAACTGCATTCGGGATTACCTAAGTGGAAAACAACCATACCGGTAACCCAATAGTGAGACCTGGAAGGCTCAAAGTAGCGATGTGAGGAGGACTAATGTTTCCATAAAAAGGAAAAACAAAAGGTTCCCCTGGAGCAGAGGTTCCTTCATTGGTCATTTCGGGAACTGACGCCATTAAATAAATATCCAATCTAGAGTCCTCTAGGGAAGACAAACAACACACGCTAAAAATCTAATAAGCAAGCAAGCAAACAAAACCTTCTCACAATGAACACACTAGTTGGTGATTAAATCCAACGTCGCGGGAACAATGTAAGAAGGGGTTGAGATAGAGAGGGTGGAAAAGTTACGTTGATGACTTGCTTAATAGACTTACACCCTGGTGCAAGCTCCCACACATAATCGTGGGTATACCCTCCAAGGAGCCCGAGTGAGTTTGGCCAACGTCGATTCCAGGTACCGTGAAGACTTTCCCCTCCACAGTCACCTTGTGTAAAGACCCTAAAGACATAGGCTGCTAAGGTTACCACTAACAAAAATAAAGCCTCGGGGAATAGTCGGCAGTCCGATCCACACTCAAGGGCAGGGTATCGAGCCCGAAATCAACTTGAGAGGCTTCCACTCATCATTATGGGTATACCTTCAAGTGACCCCCATAATACGTGCCATCTCTACAACAACACCAACAAAGCAGGGTGAGTAACTCTGCTAGTCTCAATGCGACCTCGTGATTAACCCTTGTGTGAGAAGGGCTTCCGAGGAAAAAATTAAGTAAGTGGATTTAACTCTCCCTATCAGAAGATACTATGTTTGTTTGCATCTTTGGAAAGTTATCTTTCACACCTATTCGAAACCCCTACGACTAATCTAATGTAGGTTTGCTACCAGAGAAGATAAAAATGTCTAATCAATTTTAATAAACGCTTTATTTTATGGCTATTGTTACTCAAGAGGAAAATGGGGTGAACAATATGGTGTTTTGACTGACTCGGAAATTATGCAAAGATATGAAGATGCAATATTTTCATTTCGATGAAATCTATTCTACAAGAAGGAGAAAACATTTATCATTCCCATATGCACGATGTCCCAAAATATATTAAACTCATCAATATCAATATTCTCAAGAAATGAGAAAAAGGTATTGCACACCAACGCATGATTCATGCCCCCCCCCCCCCCAACCATGAGGGGGAAATCTTTTCATAATTTAAGATAAAAAAAATGCCAAGAATCATGCAATTTCACTACTTGAAATGCAAGGATTCCCTCAATCTAATATAAAGTAAGAATTTAAATCTTTTTGTTTCAAAAATTTCACTAAAAGCAATAATGAACTTTCTTAAAACAAAGAAACCCAAACTAAAAGTTTTCTTTTAAAGTGAACTATTTAGAAGAAATCTAATCTTTCCCCAAACAATTCTAAAGAAAACACATGCTTTGTAATTGAAAGACACTCAAAGCAAGAGACTAATCCTTCAAAACCAAACAAAGCAAAGATGGATAAAAGCAACTCAAAGAATATCAAGAAGACTATAAACAAATCAATATAGGCTCCAAAAGTTCAATCCAGTTGTTCAAAGAAAAACTGGGTCATCAAAAGATGACAAGACCCAATCCAAAAAGTTTACAAACGAGTTCGCAGCCTAGCAATATATTACAGTGCGAGAATTAGGTATTCTAGCAGGCTAGACATTGGTAGGGTGTGAGAAGTTCACACTGAACCTAACAGCAGGGTGCGAACATCAATGATGCTCGCAGTCCACAGACAGGTACAATGCGAGAATGTATGTACTCAAAGAAAATTTTTAAAAAGGACAAAAAATCTAAGTGAACTTCTAGATCCAGAGAGTCTGGATGGATGTCCCACAGACTCAGAAACCAGAAAACAAGCAATCAAAGGAAGGGAAACTAGACTAGCTAGGAAAAAATCCGTTCCCCAGCGGAGTCGCCAATTTTTTTATCGGACTAATCGGTAGGTGCAGACACTAACTGATCTCCCTAGATCCACCTAGATCTAGAACAAAACACACCAGAACATGACGCTTTCCTTAAGTTTTAAATATTGAATTTACTAACTAAAGAGGGATAGGTGACATACCATTTAAATGTCGCCTCCTCTCACCATCGCTATCCTAGCTCCGTTCCAACGCTCATACAATGATGATCCTGCAAAAGAACGCAACCAACCAAAGTGATATTAATAGCATAAACTCAATATAAACCTATGTATGTGATCAAGGAATCATACAATAAAACACAACAAGCTTTATAGGAAAGAATCATATCATTGTATCATATTAAATGTGAAAGAGAGATTACAACCATGGCGTTGATGTCGTAAGGTCCCTTCCAACTATCCTTCGTTCCACACACACTTTCACTCCAAGAATTCTGAGAGCATAGATCTGATAATATTCACAATCTATCTTGACAAAGGAAAATCTCAAAGCCACTCCAACCAAGCTAATAATTCCAAGCCAACCAAAGCTAACCAAAGCTCAAGAACCCCTTCTCCATGAGAGCTCCTCTCCTTTTATAAGTTGAAGAGGATAAGGTGAGGAGGTTAGGATGATCCCACTAAATCATGAAAGAGAGTAAGATCAAAACCATTCGGATGCCACCTCACCATGGAAGTTTCTCCTTCTAGAAGATTCGAGAAAATGCTCATTTTTCCCACGTGTAAGAATTCTCGCACCCTACTTATAGTGCAACCTGCGAACTGTTCGCACCCTAGCTATGATGCAGCCTGCGAGAATCAGGCATTCTCGCACCCTAATACATAGGTAGCCTGCAAACTTCCCTTTTTTATAAGGTTTTTACATAGGAAAATGCAACTTCTTTTCTCAAGAAAAGTTCTTCTCCCTTCTCTCTTCAGGAACTCAGGCCACTGACCTCTCTGAAGGAAACAGATAGGTTTACATCATTAACGGTCATAGGGATGATGAAAATAATGTGTAACAACCTTTCTCAGGTGTTTCAAATGTTCTTCCTCTGTCTTGGAATACACCAAGACGTCGTCCAGGAAGAATATGACAAACTTGTCCAAATAATTTCTGAACACTCCATTCATTAAGCACATGAAAACAGCAGGCACGTTGGTCAGCCCAAACGGCACCACCGTCAACTCATAATGACCGTACCTTGTTCTAAAGGCAGTCTTGTTGATGTCCTCATCCTTTATTCTCACTTGGTGGTATCCTAATTGGAGATCTATTTTCGAAAATATTTTTGCATCCTTCAACTGATCAAAAAGATCATCAATCCTTGGTAGGGGATACTTGTTCTTGATAGTGACCTTATTCAACTGTCGAAAATCAATGCATAGCCTCAACGTCCCATCTTTCTTCTTCACGAATAGGATCAGGGCTCCCCATGGTGACACACTGGGGCAAATGTAACCTTTCTTCAGTATCTCTTCGAGCTGCAATTGCAACTCTTTCAGCTCTAGCGTACTCATTCTATAAGGAGCCTTCGAAACTGGAGCTACTCTAGGCATCAAATTTATAGAAAAATCAATGTCCCTCTTCGGTGGTAGTCCAAGTACCTCCTGAAATATGTCCTTGAATTCTTTGAGTAATTCGTGGTCTTATAGACTCAAGAATTCATCTCGGGATGCTTCTTCCACCCGAGCTGCAAATAATTGACAGCCTTTCCGGTAACATTTCTTCAACTACATGGCTGAGATTTCCCTCACAGCCACGACTCTGGGAATTCCTTGGACTGTTACCTGATTTCCCTCCTCGTTCAGGAATGTAAACCTCTTGTTGCGGAAATCCAAAAGGGCATGGTGCTGGTCCAACCAGTCCATTCCAATTAAGTAATCGTATGAGCCTAAAGGTAGAATGTTCAGTTTAGCCTTAGTGCTCATTCCTTTCATGTCCATTGAACAGGACTTAACCAATTCAGTGACCTTCCTCTTGGTCTGTGTGGCCAACTTCACTAACCAAGACTTCTTATGTTTTCTTCTCGTTAGATGCAAAATTTCCACCACTCTAGGATCTACATAACTATGACTAGCCCCTCAATCAATTAAAATAACAAGTGGTCGGTTGTTGATCGTACCTTCCACTTCAATCATGTGCGATTGAAATTCAGCTTGCTTGTTGTAGCACACATTTTATGCTACTAACCACTTTGTACATAACTCATACACATGTTATACAATCCACATGCATTTAAACAAATAAACACATTTAAGTTCAGATTAAAACATATTATTTACTGCTATAATTAACAATCTATAACGTATCATATTAATTCATATACACTCAGGAAATCATGATACACAAGCAGCACAGTCATGCAAAACATGATTAAATCATAATCAAATACTTATCTTCTAACAATGGTATATTCCACCAACCAAGTGCAGGCCTTCCATGAACTTCTCAGCCTTAGACCACACTGCTCATCAGCTCAGCAGTGGATCACTCTCGAGCTGGGACTAAGATCCACCCCAAGACAACGAATCCTAGGCTAGGCTTAGTTTATAGGGAAAACAACACACAACCACAAGGGATGGATTCTCTCAAAGGAACCTCCCATGCTCACTGCCCACAGACCCTCATTCCCCACATGCCTATTCCACCCCAGGAGTATACACCTTCTCTGTCACCTGGACAGTCCTTCGGCTGCTAATCTCCCTTGTCTTGGGTTATAGGAACAGGCTAGACTGGAAGTCTCCGGGCTCTATGGCAACTACAAGGTTCCTTCAAGGAGTTCTCTCCTTCCTCTGCGCACTCTCTCACCTAGAGGGAGTTGCTCACAAGTCCAACAACTTGTTCTTCCAACTTCAACTACCTCTCTCACCTGGAGAGAGTGTTGTAAAAACTAGCCAACAAGCCACATAGGATCAAACACTACACGTCCACCACAATCCACGGGAATCTAGACATGAACACCCCATGGCAGCTCCAGATAGGTCCAACAGTATCACCAGGCTTAGCAGGGACGAGACACTTCTAATTTCTCAATTTGACAACAAGGAATAGACTCACCCTCTGGAATCACAGGGACACACCAAGGTTCTCTGTAGGAGTCGGTTTGGTAGTACTATCCAGGGCTCCGTATGCGTTCATACAATAGGGTAGAATGGGGAAGGAACCTTCTCACGGCTCACCCTAGATGTTTTATTTGCATGCGTCAGGGTTGACACTTGTTACCCATGAAACTACATGCATTCCACCAGTACACATCTCCCTTGTATGTTCTCCCCTTTCCATAAAATTAGGCTAAAACATAAAATGCACATGTCTTTTGGGATAATATTAAAATATTATTCCCAGGCTTAAGCCCCCTAGGCTTAGCCCCTAGGCTCAAAACTTAGCCCCTTTTCCCACCTTCCAGTACCTAATTCCTTGGCCACTCTATGGATGCTTAGTCCCCCTTCACTCATTGATCATGGTCAGTCTACACATGGTGGTGTTTATATTTTATTAATTGTTTTGCGTGATTACATATACAACAACAGGCTCCTGGCCTTCAACACTCAGGCTCCCTGGCCTAAAAAACACATAAGACTCCATCTTATAAAAACTTGGCTCACCAGCTTAGAAAACATAATTACAATTCATTTCAGAACATGGTTTACAATGGTGCTCGGCCTTGGGGACACTACAATCCCCCTCCCCTTGTTTTTGCACTGTCCTCAGTGCAACTTTACACAGCATCTGCAAGCTTTTCAAAAAATTTCAAAAAGATGCGGGTACTCTACCCGCATAACATCTGCATGCTCCGATGTCATGTCCTCAGGATCATACCAGGTCCACTTGACTTTTACAAGCTCTATAGCTCTATTCTGAAGCTATTTGCTTTTCCTATCCAATATGTGCACAGGATGCACTTGCAGGACACCTTTTGGTTCCACCTGAATCACATTCCAATCGATAAGATGATTAGCATCAGGCACATATTTCTTAAGCAGTGAAACATGAAACATATTATGTACAGTCATAGATGCAGGTAATGCAAGCATGTATGCAACCGGTCCAATCCTTTCTAGGATCTCAAATGGCCCACAAAATCTTGCTGCCAACTTGGTGCAACTTCCCAGCTTTAGGGAACTCCTATTAGTTTTTACTTTCAGGAAAACATGGTCACCCACTTTGAATTCTCTATGGGTTCTATTACTATTAGCGTAACTTTTCTGCCTATCCTGGGCAACTTTTAGATTATGTTTAATTCTTATCATTTGGTCTTCCATCTCTTTGAGTAGCTCAACCCCAACTACTACTCTATCAGCTAGATTATCCCAGCTCACTGGAGTGTTGCACTTTCTTCCATAAAGCGCTTCAAATGGGCTCATCTTCAATGATGCATGATACCCATTATTGTATGTGAATTCTACCAAACGCAGGTAGTCTTCCCACCTTGATGGTTTATCCATCACATACATTCTCAGCATGTCTTCTATTACTCTATTCACTCTCTCTGTCGGTCCATTGGATTCAGGATGATACGTTGTGCTAAAGTTTAGATTCGTTCCAAATCCTTTGAACAGTCCTTTCCAGAAATTCGAAGTGAACTTTGGGTCCCTATCAGACACAATTGTCTTAGGAATTCCATGCAAGCGTGCAACTTCTTTTAGGAAAATGTCAACAACATCTGCTACTCTGTGGGTGGTTTTTAGTGGAATAAAATGGGCAGCTTTAGTAAGCTTGTCCACCACCACCATGATTGAATCATGCTGCTTGCTTGTTCTGGGCAATCCTGTGATAAAATCCATTGTTACCACGTCCCATTTCCATTCAGGAATAGGTAAAGTCTGCAGCAACCCTGCTGGGTGTCTATGCTCAGCCTTAACCTTCTAGCACTCCATACATCTGGCGATGTATTCAACGATTTCTTTCTTCAAACCCGACCAAAAATAATGGCTTTTGACTACTGCCATAGTCTTTTGATAACTAGGATGTCCAACATAAGCCACGTTATGCATCTCCTTTAGTATTTCCATCTTCAATTCTCAGACATTGGGTACATACACTCTGTTCTTATACAGAAGTAGACCATCAGTTCCCAAGGTGTAACTTTCCTTGGTCTGTGGTCTCTCATGCTGCTATAGCTTTTCTATAATACTTTTGTACTACAAATCAGTATTTGCAACTTCCAAAATTTTGTCTTTCATCTCAGTTCGGTACATGCTAATGGTTGCAGCATGTAATTCGTGCACTTTTCTCCTGAGTGCATCAGCCACCTTATTTTCTTTCCCTTTGATATGCTTGATATCAAAGTCATATTCGCATAGAAACTCCAGCCATCTGATTTACATGGCATTTAAGGTCGGCTAATCAAATAAATACTTCAGACCATTATGGTCTATTCTCAACTTGAATCTCTTGCCCATGAGGCAATGTCTCCATTTCCTCAAGGCATGGATGATTGATGCTAGCTCTAAATCGTGAGTGGCATAATTCTTCTCATGTTCCTTCAAATTTTGGGATTCATAACAAACTACAAATCCCTCTTGGCTGAGAAATCCTCCCAGCCCCTCCTTACATGCATCTGTGAACACTACGTAGTCCTTGTCTGGATCTGCAATCTTCAGGATCGGAGCAGTAGTTAGCAGCTTCTTCAATCACTGGAAGTTGTTCTCACATTCTTCAGTCCACTGGAACCTCTTCTTCTTCCTTTGTAAGGAAGTGATAGGGTGAGCTATCTTTGAGAATCCGGCTATGAACCTCCTATAATAGCCCACCATACCCATAAAAGATCTAACTTATGCCACATTCCTTGGCACTAGCCATTCTTGAATGGCCTGTACCTTTTCAGGATCCACAACAATCCCTGCTTCAGATATAATGTGTCCCAAGTAATGGATCTGCCTTTGGTAAAATGAGAAATTTCTCAGTTTTTCATACAGCCGGTGTTCTCTCAACACCTGCAGCACCATTCTCAAGTGTTTCTCATGTTCTTCCTCTATCGTGGAATACACCAAGACGTCGTCCAGGAAGACTATGACAAACTTGTCCAAATAATTTCTGAACACTCCATTCATTAAGCACATGAAAACAACAGGCGCGTTGGTCAGCCCAAACGACACCACTGTGAACTCATAATGGCCGTACCTTGTTCTAAAGGTGGTCCTTCTGATGTCCTCATCCTTTATTCTCACTTGGTGGTATCCTGTTCGGAGATCTATTTTTGAAAATATTTTTGCATCCTTCAACTGATCAAAAAGATCATCAATCCTTGGCAGAGGATACTTGTTCTTGACAGTGACCTTATTCAACTGTCAAAAATCAATGCACAACCTCAACGTCCCATCTTTCTTCTTCACGAATAGGACCGGGGCTCCCCACAGTGACACACTGGGGTGAATGTAACCTTTCTTCAGTAGCTCTTCGAGCTGCAATTGCAACTCTTTCAACTCTGGCGTACTCATTCTATAAGGAGCCTTTGAAACTGGAGCTGCTCTATGCATCAAATTTATAGAAAAATCAATGTCCCTCTTCGGTGGTAGTCCAGGTACCTCCTGAAATATGTCGTTGAATTATTTGAATACTTCATGGTCTTCCAAATTCAAGACTTCATCTCGGAATGCTTCTTCCACCCGAGCTTTAAATAATTGACAGCCTTTCCAGTAACATTTCTTCAGCTGCATGGCTGAGATTTCCCTCACAACCACAGCTCTGGGAATTCCTTGGACTGTTACCTGATTTCCCTCCTCGTTCAGGCATGTAAACCTCTTGTTAAGGCAATCCATAAGGGCATGGTGCTAGTCCAACCAGTCCATCCCAATTAAGCAATCATATGAGCCTAAAGGTAGAATGTTCAATTCAGCCTTAGTGCTCATTCCTTTCATGTCCACTGAATAGGAATTAACCAATTCATTGACCTTCCTCCTGGTCTGTGTGGCCAACTGCACTAACCAAGACTTCTGATGGTTTCTTCTCGTTAGATGCAAACTTTCCACCACTCTAGGATCTACATAACTATGGCTAGCCCCTGAATCAATTAAAATAACAAGTGGTCGGTTGTTAATTGTACCTTCCACTTCAATCATGTGCGATTGAAATTATTCTTGCTTGTTGTCCAGGGCTGCGTAGATAATAGGCATTCTGCTGCCCATATCCTCCACTATTTCATCTTGTTGAACAATATGGACAGTTCTCGCTTTATCTTTTCTATGGGGGCAGTCTCTGTACCTATGATTCCCTTTACAGCCCTAACACTCCATAGGTGGCGGTCTTGGCATCTGCTCACTCCCTTCAACTTTTCTGGGCTCTCTAAAAGATGACTATCCCCAAGGACTATTTCTGAAAAAGGAAGGCTTGTTTCCCTTCTATCTCTGTTCTTTATTAACCCTCTTTTGGTCATCCCAAGCCTTCCGAAAGGTAGGCTTTTCTATTTACTGTTCATATAGACATTTCTCCCTTCTTATGGTTTCTTCCATGGTCTTAGGATCGTCATACTGAATCTTGTCACCAATGGAAGGTGGTAGTCCACTCAGATACCTTTGAATTTTGACAGCCTCGTCTTTGATGAATGGAACATACTTCAGTAGTTCTAGAAAACTTCGTTCATACTCATCGATAGTCATGCTGCCTAGCTTGAGTTTGAAGAACTCCTTCATCTTTTTGTCATAGTATCTTTTAGTCAGATATTTCTTCTCAAAACACCTCTTAAATTCCTTCCAAGTGACCTCTTTCTCTCAGATGTGCTGGACCTGCACAAATTGATCCCACCACATGGATGCTTTTCCTTTCAATTGGTACATTGCAATTCTTCCCTCTGCATGGGCAGAATAATTGTACAGTTGGAAGTATTTCTTCATGCCAAAAAACCAGGTCTTGGCATCTTCCTCTTTCTTATGTTCTCCATCAAATGTTGGAGGATTAATCTTGTTCATCTCCCCTTTCAATTCCTCCTTTCCAGATTTTCGATGTTTTCTGGTAGGGGATGGGCTTGAACTACTGTGTGTCTTCTTGTCAGAATGTATTTGGGAGAGACTAAGATGTTGGCTACCACTCCTCGACCTACTTCTTCTCCCATGGGTTCTGCGACTCTCCGTCGTACTTGAGTCTCTTCCCTTCTCGAGTTTCTTCTCTATTCTTTCCAGGCTCTTCAAAAATTTTAAGTTTAATTCACCCTGTGGATCCCTGACTTTCATGAGCTTTCGACTATCATCTCGGTGAGCCTTGGCCTCTCTTTGCAACCCTTCAATGATTTTCATTATGTGTCCTTCCTTATCCTTCTCTTTTCCATGCCCATTGGAGTTCAATCCTTCAACTCCCAAGTTGGCATCCTTTCCTTCCTGTTCGTCTTCTATTTCGGGGGTAATCTGCACCTTTCCCCACTCCATACTCAACGTTGTTTAACTGGAGTCCTGACCTCTATTGAACTCTGCACATGCACTGTGCAATTAAATTTGAAGTCTGTCAGGCTATTAAACCTTCTGGAACAATCCACAACATTTATAAGCCAATACAAACAAGAACGAAACATATTTTTATTCAAATAAGTTTTCTGAGCTCTCGTTCGGTTCTGTAATTTTTGTGTTTTCGAAACTTTCATTTTCGACACTTCGGGATTTCGGGACTTCGGGTTTCGGGGTTTCGGGGTTTCAGTCCACGAGGCTTTCAAACTTGCTTTCCTTTCCAACCCTCGACTTCCTAAATTCTGACTTACCTTACCCTCTGGGCCCACATAGCACAGTGGTCATCCACAACTACGGTGGCACATGGCACGTCAATGAGGGCCCACGTCAGTTTTTAACGATGTCATCGGTTCCATCGCTCTTGCTTTTCTCCGTTCCCATGTGATCACGGGTCATGATCATGGTTCAAATAAATGCAGTGCCTCTTTGTATTTCACGCCTTTGCGCTACAGTGATGTCAAACCGTTCGACTTTGCAACCGCCGAACCCTGACAGGGATAGCGACCGGCCAATAGGGACAAATCCCTACAGGGTTAGCAAATGGCCAATGAGAACAGGCCCCATTGCATGGTTAAGTGGAGTACATGTGGCAGAGGGAAAATGTGACACGGTAGTCAACAGGATAGGAGGGGGCCCCATTTCACACGCCACACTATTTCGTACCCCCCCCTCCACCGCTAAAGGTAGAATAGCAAGGGGGCTCCGGAATGGAACCTCAGATGTAGATCTGGGCGGGTGGAATCTAGCCATCCAGATCTGCTCTCTACTTACCTTAATCCGCATTCGTGCCCCAACTTAAAGTCGACATCTCTTCCTCACATCGGATGGCCGTTACAGACCCTGAGATTCCCCGAAGGAATCTCGTCCGTTCATCGGGACTTAGCCACATGCTAACATATCGACATTATGGGTCGATATTTATCAAGGTGAGAGCCTGATTTCTTTTCAATGGAACTCCCAAATCCCCGATCCCCGATTTCCTGAAACGGGTAATCTCTCGACACGTCGCCTCCTTAAATCGGTTGATCCAGATCTATCCCAGGATTTCCACCATGGAAAGTTCCGATCTCTTGTCATCATGACTCCCGATCTCGCGATTCCCAATTTCCTGGAATGGGAAATCTCATGACACGTGGCCTCCGTCGTTCAGACGGTCTAGATCTATTTCGGGGCTTTCTCCCCTATTCAATGGTGTTTAAACCCTTGGATATCTCTTGACAGATCCAATGGTTGTCGGGTTTTCCAGTCGAGCTCTGACGGCTCAGACGGTTCCTAACTAATTTGGGATTTCACGTATCGCGCTTTCCACACTCTTGTGCAATTCCAAAGGGCTTTAAACCCCGTGCACACTTTCCAGATCTAAGGGTCACGAGGGTTCACCTTCCCTTCCGAACATATCCTAAAGATCCTACACATCTGGTGTGGAGTCCTCTCTCCCTGTGGACTTATACCACATTGGCTGTAGTTTCATAATGTCGCTATACCTCCTGAGCTTAAAAACTCGTCAAGTAACTCCTTGACACTTTGGACCAAATCAGGGTCTGAAATTGGCCTTCCAAACCCAATTTCCCCTCGCATTCTCAGTCCCAAGACCGCTCCACTGGCCCATCTAGGCTCAGTGTTGAAACCTTGGCTCTGATACCAAACTGTAGCGCACCTTTTATACTACTAACCACTTTGTACATAACTCATATAGATGTTATACAATCCACATGCATTTAAACAAATAAACACATTTAAGTTCAGAGTAAAACATATTATTTACTGCTATAATTAACAATCAATAACGTATCATATTAATTCATATACACTCAGGAAATCATGATACATAAGCATCACCGTCATGCAAAACATGATTAAAGCATAATCAGATACTTATCTTCTAACAATGGTAGATTCCACCAACCAAGTGCAGGCCTTCCACGAACCTCCCAGCCTTAGACTACACCGCTCATCAGCTCAACAGTGGGTCACCCTCGAGCTGGGACTAAGCTCCACCCCAAGACAAGGAATCCTAGGCTAGACTGAGGTTACAGGGAAAACAACACACAACCACAAGGAAGGGATTCTCTCCAAGGAACCTCCCACGCTCACTGCCAATAGACCCTCATTCCCCACATGCCTGTTCCACCCCAAGAGTATACACCTTCTCTGTCACCTGGACAGTCCTTCGGCTGTTAATCTCCCTTGCCCTGGGTTACAGGAACAGGCTGGACTGAAAGTCTCCGGGCTCTATGGAAGCTACAAGGTTCCTTCAATGAGTTCTCTCCTTCCTCTGCACACTCTCTCACCTGGAGGGAGTCGCTCACAGGTCCAACAACATGTTCTTGCAACTTCAACTACCTCTATCACCTAGAGAGAGTGTTGTAAAAACTGGCCAACAAGCCACATAGGATCAAACACTACACGTCCACCACAATCCACAGGAATCCAGACACGAACACCCCAGGACAGCTCCAGACAGGTGCAACAGTATCACCAGGCTTAGCAGGGACGAGACACTTCTGATTTCTCAATTTGGCAACACGGAATAGATTCACCCTTTGGAATCACAGGGATGCACCAAGGTTCTCTGCAGGAGTCGGGTTAGTAGTACTATCTAGGGCTCCATACGCGTTCAGACAGTCGGGTAGAATGGGGAAGGAACCTTCTCACGACTCACACTGGCCGTTTTATTCACATGCATCAGGGTTGACACTTGTCACCCATGAAACCTCATGCATTCCACCAGCACACATCTCCCTTGTATGTTCTCCCCTTGCTAGAAACTTAGGCTAAAAAATAAAATGCACATGTCTTTTGGGATAATATTAAAATATTATTCCTAGGCTTAAGCCCCCTAGGCTTAGTCCCTAAGCTCAACACTTAGCCCCTTTTCCCACCTTCCAGCCCCTAATTCCTTGCCCACTCTATGGATGCTTAGTCCCCCTTCACTCATTCATCATGGTCGGTCTACACATGGTGTTGTTTATATTTTATTAATTGTTCTGCATGATTACATATACAACAGCAGGCTCCTGGTCTTCAACAATCAGGCTCCCTGGCCTAACAAACACATAAGCCTCCAGCTTATAAAAACTTGGCTCACCAGCCTATAAAACATAATTACAATTCATTTCAGAACATGGTTTACAATGGGGCTCGGCCTTGGGGACACTACACTTGTTGTCCAGGGCTGCGTAGATCCTCGGTATTCTGCTGCCCATATCCTCCACTGTTTCAGCTTGCTGAACAGTATGGAAAATTCTTGCTTTGTCTTTTCTGTGGGGGCAGTCTCTGTACCTGTGATTCCCTTTACAACCCCAACACTCCATAGGTGGCGGTCTTGGAACCTGCTCACTCCCTTCAACTTTCCTGGGATCTCTAAAAGATGACTGTCCCCATGGACTCTTACTGAAAAAGGAAGGCTTGTTTCCCTTCTGCCTCTGTTCCTTCTTAAACTTCCTCTGATCATTCCAAGCCTTCCGATGGGTAGGCATTTCTCCTTGCTGTTCATACAAGCATTTCACCCCTCTTATTGTTTCTTCCATGGTGTTAGGATCATCCTATTGAATATTGTCACTCATGGAAGGTGGCAGTCGACTCAGATATCTCTGAATCTTGATAGCCTCATCTTTGATGAATGGAACATACTTCAGTAGTTCTAGGAAACTTCGTTCATACTCATCAATAGTCATGCTGCCTAGCTTGAGTTCAAAGAACTCCTTCATCTTTCTGTCATAATACCCTTTTGTCAGGTATTTCTTCTCAAAATACCTCTTAAATTCATTCCAAGTGGCCTCTTTCTCTCTGATGTGTTGCACCTGTACAAACTGATCCCACCACATCGATGTGTTTCCTTCCAGTTGGTACATTGCAATTCTTCCTTCTGCATGGGCGTAATAATTCCGCAGTTGGAAGTATTTCTTCATGCCAAGCAACCATGTCTCGACATCTTCCTCCTTCTTATGTTCTCCATCGAATGTTGGAGGCTTAATCTTGTTCATCTCCCCTTTCAATTCCTCCTTTCCAAATTTTTGATGTTTTCTTGTAGGGGATGGGCTTGAACTACTGTGTGTCTTCATGTCAGAATGTCTTTGGGATACACTAAGATGTTGGATTCCACTCCTCGACCTACTTCTTCTCCCATGGGTTCTGTGACTCTCCGTCGTACATGAGTCTCTTCCCTTCTTGATTTTCTTCTCTATTCTTTCCAGGCTCTTCAAAAATTTTAAGTTTAATTCACCCTGTCGATCCCTGACTTTCATGAGCTTTCGACTATCAACTTAGCGAGCCTTGGCCTCTCTTTACAATCCTTCAATGATTTTCATTATGTGTCCTTCCTTATCCTTCTCTTTTCCATGCCCATTGGAGTTCAATCCTTTGACTGCTAGGTTAACATCCTTTCCTTCCTGTTCATTTTTTGTTTCGAGGGTAATCCCCACCTTTCCCCACTCCATACTCGGCGTTGGTTAACTGGAGTCTTGACCTTTGTTGAACTCTGCACATGCACTATGCAATTACATTCGAATTTTTTCAGGCCATTACTCCTTCCGGAACAATCCATAACATTTATAAGCCAATACGAACAAGAACGAAAGACATTTCGATTCAAATAAGTTTTCTGAGCTCTCGTTCGGTTCTGCAATTTTTGTGTTTTTGAAACTTTCATTTTCATCACTTTGGGATTTCAGGACTTCTGGTTTCGGGGTTTCAGGGTTTCGGTCAATGAGGCTTTTAGAATTTCTTTCCTTTCCAACCCCGGACTTCCGAAATTTTGATTTATGTTACCCTCCGAGCCCACATAGTACAGTGGTCACCCACAACTACAGTGGCACATGGCATGTTAATGAGGGCCCACGTCGCTTTTTAACGATGTCATTGGTTCCACCACTCTCACTTTTCTTCGTTCCCATGTGATCATGGGTCATGATCATGTTTCAGATAAATGTAGTGCCTCTTTGTATTTCGCACCTCGGCGCTACAGTAATGTCAAACCATTCGGCTTTGCAACCGCCAAACCCCGACAGGGATAGAAACCGGCCAATAGGGACAAATCCCTATAGGGTTAGCAAATGACCAATAGGAACAAATCCCAACAGGGCTAGAGAACAGCCAATGAGAACAATTTCGTCGCACGGTTAAGTGGAGTATAGGTGGCAGAGGGAAATTCGACACGGTAGTCAACAGGATAGGAGGGGGCCCCATTTCACACGCCACACTATTCAGGACCCCCCCCATTAAAGGAAGAATGGAAAGGGGGTTTGGAATGCACCTAAGCATCGTTGATCAAGGTGAATTAATCTCAACCGTTTAAGAGTTGCACGTCTGATTTCGGACCCCCCCCCCCACCGCTAAAGGTAAAACAACAAGGGGGCTCCGGAATGAAACCTTAGCCGTAGATCTGGGCAGGTGGACTCTGGCCATCCAGATCTTCTCGTTACTTACCTTAATGCACATTCATGCCCCGGCTTAAAGCCGACATCTCTTCCACACATCTAATGGTCATCATAGACCCTGAGATCCTCCAAAATAATCTCGTTTGTTCATCGGGACTTATCCACATGCTAACGTCTCGACATTATGGGTCAGGATTTATCAAGGCGAGAGCCCGAGTTCTTGTCAACAGAACTCCCAAATCCCCAATCATCGATTTCCTGAAATGGATAATCTATCGACATGTCACCTCCTTAAATCGGTCGGCCCAGATCTATCCCAGGATTTCCACCATGGAAAGTCTCGATCCCTTGTTACCAGGACTCCCAATATCGCGATTCCTAATTTCCCAAAACGGGAAATCTCACGACACGTGGCCTCCGTCGTTCGGATGGTCTAGATCTATTTCGGGGCTTTTTCCCCTATTCACTAGGGTTTTGACCCTCAGATATCTCCTGACAGATCCAATGGCTGTCGGGTTTTCCAACCAAGATTTGACGACTCAGACGGTTCCTAACTAATTTGGGATTTTGCGTATCGCGATTTCCACACTCCCGTGCAATTCCAAAGGGATTTAAACTCCATGCACACTTTCCAGATCTAACGGTCACGAGGGTCCACCCTCCCTCCCGAACAGATCCTAAAGCTCCTACATGTTTGGTGTGGAGTCCTCTCTCCCTGTGGACTTATACCACACTGGTTGCGGTTTCATAACGCTGTTATACCTCCTGAGCTTAAAAACTCGTCAAGTAACTCCTTGACACTTTGGAGCAAACCAGGGTCTGAAATTGGCCTTCCAGACCCAATTTCCCCTCGCATTCTCGGTCCAAAGATGACTCCACTGGCCCATCTAGGCTCAGTGTCGAATCCTCGGCTCTGATACCAAACTGTAGCGCACCTTTTATGCTACTAACCACTTTGTACATAACTCATACAGATGTTATACAATCCACATGCATTTAAACAAATAAACACATTTAAGTTCAGAGTAAAACATATTATTTACTGCTATAATTAACAATCAATAATGTATCATATTAATTCATATACATAGCAGAAATCATGATACATAAGCAACACAGTCATGCAAAACATGATTAAAGCATAATTAGATACTTATCTTCTAACAATGGTATATTCCACCAACCAAGTGCAGGCCTTCCATGAACCTCCTAGCCTTAGACCACACTACTCATCAACTCAGCAGTGGGTCACCCCCGAGCTGGGACTAAGCTCCACCCCAAGACAAGGAATCCTAGGCTAGGATGAGGTTATAGGGAAACAACACACAACCACAAGGAAGGGATTCTCTCACAGGAACCTCCCACACTCACTGTCCACAGACCCTCATTCCCAACATGCATGTTCCACCCCTGGAGTATACACCTTCTCTGTGACCTGGACAGTCCTTCGACTGCTAATATCCCTTGCCTTGGGTTACAGGAATGGGTCGGACTAGAAGTCTCTGGGCTCTATGGCAGCTACAAGGTTCCTTCAAGGAGTTCTCTCCTTCCTCTGCACACTCTCTCACCTGGAGGGAGTCGCTCACAGGTCCAACAACCTGTTCTTCCAACTTCAACTACCTCTCTCACCTGGAGAGAGTGTTGTACAAACTGGCCAACAAGCCACACAGGATCAAACACTAGACATCCACCACAATCCACGGGAATCCAGACACGAACACCCCAGGGAAGCTCCAGACAACTGCAACAGTATCACCGGGCTTAGTAGGGACGAGACACTTCTGATTTCTCAATTTGGAAACACAGAATAGACTCACACTCTGGAATCACAGGGACACACGAAGGTTCTCTACAGGAGTCGGGTTCGTAGTACTATCCAGCACTCCGTACCCATTCATACAATCGGGTAGAATGGGGAAGGAACCCTTCTAACGACTCACCCTGGCCGTTTTATTCGCATGCATAAGGGTTGACACTTGTCACCCATGAAACTGTATGCATTCCACTAGCACGCATCTCCCTTGTATGTTCTCCCCTTGCCAGAAACTTAGGATAAAACATAAAATGCACATGTCTTTTGGGATAATATTAAAATATTATTCCCAGGCTTAAGCCCCCTAGGCTTAGCCCCTAGGCTCAACACTTAGCCCCTTTTCCCACCTTCCAATCCCTAATTCCTTCGCCACTCTATGGATGCTTAGTCCCCCTTCACTCATTCATCGTGGTCGGTCTGCACATGGCAGTGTTTATATTTTATTAATTGTTCTACGTGATTACATATACAAGAGCAGGCTCCTGGCCTTCAACACTCAGGCTCCCTGGCCTAACAAACACATAATCCTCCAGCTTATAAAAACTTGGCTCACCAGCCTATAAAACATAATTACAATTCATTTTAGAACATGGTTTACAACGGGGCTCGGCCTTGGGGACACTACAATATGTCATCTCAATACCATGGCAATTTAATCATCTGAATCATTCTAGAAAAAATGTTATAGCGAAAATGGTAATATGACCTGTAAATAACATACCTTAGAACACATCAGCAAAAGACTTCATCTCCTTTGAAATTTGGCCTTCTTTACTTCTGATTTCCTCTGAAATTAGAATTGTGTATCAAATGAATGTATAATGATATTTATTTATACCATTTATGTCACTTCCTTTTAATATTAGGGATGACCTGATACTTTCTTATTTTGTAATTCTTTTCTTTAATTATCTTCAGGGCCTACATGTACTTCCTTATTCAATTCACTTTGTCATCTTCAAAAATCCATTTCTCCTCAACCATGAGGATCCACCTGACGTGGCACATACCACCAGAAACAACATGATGTATACTATACGTCCATGGGTGTTTTATCTGCATGTGCATTTTCCTTCATGTCCAAATACCTTCATCAATCTTGTGGTCCAAAACCAATGACTAGGGTTGACATCAATGACAACAACCAATCTTCCAATAGCTTCCCCATAAAAACTTTCCCCAAAATAACGAGTAGCAAAAGATTTCAATGAACCATCACGCAATGGATCAACTTAAGAACCACCTACAAATGCATTTGCACTCTCTCACGATTCTCTTTATCGTTATCTACTAAATGATTCATTTGAAAATAAATTTATCAAGTACAATGCGTTTTATCATTTTCAACATATATATGCACACAATTTAACATGTGCATATAAACATACATGTACCTTGATCTCCAACCTGACTATATCTACATGAATTTTATTTTCATACTGACTCAATAGATCTCCTTGTTTGACTAGACTCCCTTACTTTCCTAGTTTCCCCTTCCTAACTAGGGTTCCTTGTCGAACTAGGGGTCCCTATACTGCTTTCATTAGATAGTTTAGAGTGTTTGGGAGACATAATTGGAGACTCACATCACAACGAATCCTATCGATCCATATATATTATATATGTCTACCAAGTTGCAAATATATTGCAATAAATAACTCTAATGTGTCACAAGAAAATTATGTTTAATCAATTGACAATAATTTAATACATTATACAAAAAATTGCATTTCTTCCACATCCTAAGAAGAAATTCCATTAAATTACAAAGTATATGTGCATGCATATCCATCAAATTGTGGTCTAGAGGTTGAAAATGAATTTTTACATATTAATGACCCAAGTTTAAACCTCTATGGGAATAAAGCGCTAAAAATTAAGTTTTTTACCAAGTTTAATGATGTCCCATAATATCTACAGTGGTGATTCTAAAAAGGAATCACAATTTGACCACGATAAAAGTAGCATTTTTCCATGATAAAGGTAGTTAATATCTCTTATTCTAGAAAAACATAGATCTATAGGATAATGTTGAGCAATGAAAATGCATGGTGGAGAAAGGCTCTTCACAGAAACACATTGCCTCCTAGGTGACTGAAAAAGATGCTTGGTTTATATGAACAAAAAATATTGAAACAATGTCATTCTTAGTCTGGTGGCTATTCATATTGAAATTCCAAAGTGCCAGTCCTAGATTTCTTAGTATATTAAGAAAGTATAGAGCCTGAAAATTTGAAGAGTTGTATAAGAAAGTGCATGTTTCCATTCAAGTAGACATGTCAATCAAACACACTCGGAAACATGTCCCTAAAGTGTAGAAGCATTACTTGACATTGAAACTAACTTCTGAAGAGATAAAGGAAAAATTAATTTCTTGATTAAAGGATTTTCATGTCAGTGATGATGAAGAGAATTATGAGTAAATTATTAAATTTGTTGGATGAACTATTTGTTTTTCTCTTCCTTTCTGGTGAATTGCATAACTTTCCAAAAAGGCAATGCTTGGTTGTGGAAGGCTTCAAGTAGAATATTAAGAATACTCTTAAACCAAAGGTGTGCATGCGATTATTTTTTAGGAAAGAACCATTAACATAGGTATATGCCACACTTTCAATGTGCATCTCAAGTTAGATCAATATTTGAAAGCACAAAAATCTGATCAAAGGTTCAAAAATCGAAGATTTTGAATAATCCTCTAATTGAATAATCAAGATGCTAGGGGAATTCACATGGTATTATCCAAGAGAAATTATATGTATGTGTAAAAATGGGTAATTTATTTATGAGTACAATTGTTATCATGTTAGTTTCAAAGTAGGATAATGTGGTGGGTAGGTGGGATTCTAAAATCTACATTGATTTGATGGCTCTGAAGCTCTTATTAAAGTTGTTAGTAAATAAGGATTTGGATGTCTAAAATTTTTAGGTATTTAGGGACTTTAATGTGGTAGTGAAATCGATAAGTATCTTTTAATGTTGGTGTTGATGAAGAGAATGATGAGTAAATGATTAAAGTTATTGGATCAACTATTTTCTACAAGGATGAAGAAGAAAAGGACCAAATCATTGGCACATTATTAAACTCATTAATTGGTAGTAGTAATGCGAAGGAATGGTCACATTATAGGTTGTCTATTTAAAAGAAGGATGTCAAAATTGAGTACAGTTCAACCCAACTTATTTTCAAACTCTTTTTCATCTCTTGCTAGTAATGATAGGAACTTTGACTTAATATATACCTTACAATTCATTATATCCCAAATGATTATGAGGCCAACTATAGGGGAGTGGCCTCAACCATAAGTTAATGGAATTTCCCACTAGGAGTTCCATTCTCATAGATGTCATGATTAGTTAAGGAAAAACTAAAAGGAAAACATAACTTAACAATACTCTAATTCTTCATGGATTAGCTTGTAAAAGTGTTACAACTTAGCGATTTAAGTAGAGAACCATTCACTAGATGGGATATTTGGCTAAAAAAAATACCAATAATAATGTAACTAGAAAATAAAGTAATAATGTAAGTGCAAGGTGACATATGTCAATGATGAGTAAACAAGGGAAAAGAATACAACAAGCTTTTTGGAGCATGATTTGGGAAAATCGGTGAAATATGAGAGGAAGAAGTTGTCAGTGTATTGTAATGGATTTTGTAGTTGCAATGTATGTAATGCAACCAACTAAAGGTGAAATATTAGGAGAGAGAAAAGGGGAGTGGTGATTAGGCCTAACTAGTGGGAAGTAATATCTAATAAGGTCATTGTCAAGATAATAATTGAGGAAATACCAAGTCACTCACAAAGTGACCAAAGAAGGAGGTGACCAAGCAAGGAAAAGAGGAGGAATTAGAGGAAAGTGAACCTATATATTATTCTGATTAGTTTCATGAGTGTTTCTCTAAGGAGGCATATCCTAAGGTGCATCACACCATTTGGGTGGAGGAACATAAGGTAGAGAAGGCGAGGAATTTCAGGTAGAGTTGGAAGATTGGTATAAGGAGTTTGTTGTGTAGAAAAAGGTTTCCTAAGATATTATCTAAGATCATTGAATTCTCTAAGGATGTACTCTTCAGGTTGTCACATGTAGGACATGAGTTCACCACATTCCCTACATGTGGTAAGATGTTGTATGTTTACTTTGATAGGAGTAGATGGTAATGTTGTATGATAAAATTGGTTACTAGTAGAGCATGCCTTATAATAACCTTGACATCCTCATTTGCATCTATCTGGTGGAGCATGCCTTATAATAACCTTGACATCCTCATTTGCATCTATCTTACGGAGCATGCCTTATAATAATCTTAGCATCCTCATAAATAGAATCCATTTCCATATACAACACAATTTAGCATACCTAGGACTTCCCGGGATGAAATAATTTTCCATAAAATTTTAATTTCACTATTTTCAAATATTTTTATGGGTGGTGTTAGGAAAAAAAAACAATGAAATAAAACTTTGTAGTTTATAAATTTTACAAGTAATATGTTTAGCTTACAACAATAATTGGTAAGAGAAATTAATTTTACCTTTAGTTTCATTTTAAATATTATTATATTGTGTTGACATATGATGGTAATACCAACATAACAACCTCTTCCATCACTAGTTGTAGAATTGACCCCTAACTACAATAATTTTAAAGAAAAAATATGAAGTGATATAGAGATTGAGAATAAAAAAAAGTTAATATGTTAGAAGTAACTTATTAATCCCAGATCAAAATTGTCTCTTTATTGTTTCTATATTGATTAATAAAGTATACATTACAAAAATAAGAACCAACCTTGTCAAATGCTCAGAAGTGGCCAAATGTTCAGTGAAAATGTGTGATAATCGTGAATTTAAAAAACATACATATAGTAAACCATAATGGTATGTTTTTTTATATATTATCATGATAAAAAATACTCTCTTATTGAAATAATAATTATGAGAGAGTGGAAACGCCAATAGAGACGTCTTCATTGTTTAAGGAAAACGATTAACTATCCATTGGATACAAAATTGGAAAAGGTATTTTAGATTGAAAAATAATAAAATATATATAATAAAAAACATGTAAATATCATTTACCACTTAATATCTTGGAAACATAAAACAACACTGCGAATAAACATTGATATCCTAAATATTAAGGAATTAAATTATTTATTTATCAATGTAAACTAGATGATGAAACTTGAGCATGGAAAATAATGAAGAAAACTTTAGTTTAAACATGGATCATAGTAGATATGGAAAAAATTGACATGCCATATATATATATTATCATATTAACAAGAAAATAATGAAGAAAACTTTAGTTTAAACATGGATCATAGTAGATATGGAAAAAATTGACATGCCATATATATATATATATATATATATATTATCATATTAACAATAACACATTAAGTGGAAAGGAATGGCTGGAAGAGTTAGAGGAAAATGGTTGAAAACAATTTCTTCATTTATTAGGTGGAAGGCTATGGAAAATAGAGGAAACACTATCTAGGGATTGCATGCAATAGAGAGGATTGTGTGAAGTGTTCATGTATTGTATTGTAGAAGGGTTAGTGAGTTTGGGAGGGATATTTTCCTATTGATAAGGTACATTGTTACATTTATCCCAATATCAATTTTTATAGATAATTATTAATTTGGTGTCAGTGTAAGATATTGATGACCTAAAATAGTATCATATGGGTGATCTATATAATTTTATAGCTTGAATTATTTTTTATTGAAATTAATTTGTGAAACGTTGTAATGTGACTAGCATACAGATTTGATTGCCGAAGAATAAACAAATGTAATGAGAAACACTAGGTTGAATGTTGTAATGTGACTCATATATACATTTTATTACCAAAGAATGAAAAAAGATAATGAGAAGCACTAGGTTGTGAATGTATATATTTTACCCATGTCAATAGATAATTGTTTAAGTGGAGAGAATTCTACAAATAGGGTAACAAGGTATTTTTCTTCATATTCATCATACCACATGAATCTAGAATCATATGAGCCCTTCGTCCACTTTATCATTTTTGCAGGAATCGTGTGTCATTGTTTATAGAATTATTTAGCAAGCATTTATCAAATTTACCTTTTGCTTCATATTAAACACTTGGCACTTCATTTTCATGACTTACCTCCACCCATTTTACAATTCCATGGTCATGTTTGATGTTTTTATCCATTTAATTTTTGGTTTCTACTATGATTCCCATCTAAGCTAAAGTTCTCTTAATTGAGTTGCATTATCTAGTTCACATGATCCTATCTACCATAGATTGTTGTCCAAAATTTGGTCTACACATAAGCCCTACAACTATTTTTGGGTTACATTAGCATGCCCTACAAGTATTTGAATAATCTAGGGATAGTAATTTACTCATAATGAAACAACATAACATGTTTCCAAGGGGTAGTTTCTAGATTAACAAAATCACTTCCAATCATTTTCCTCTAACGACCAAATCTTCTAGTTTCTAGATTAACAAAATCACTTCCAATCATTTTCCTCTAACGACCAAATCCTCTAGACATCTATAGTGGCATTTCCAATTTATGGTCATAATTATTTTGATAGTAGTGCATGGTCATTGTTATTAGGATAATATGTCAGAAAATAAATAGAAATATTACCATTTAACCTTTTCATAAATAGGTCATGAGTCATAAACAAGAATGAGTATTGGGTTTTAACAAGGAATGAGCCTTGATCATGGGGACATCACTCAGTGAACCTATGACATAGCACATTCATTTTCAGGATATTAAATAATACCCCTACTTTCACTAGATATTGAAAAATACCTCCCAAAATATTTTTGTTGAGCCCTCTTCCCAATACATCCATCCAATTAAAAAAAACTCTATTTTTACTGAATATTGTAGGTATCTATTTTTTCATGGCATTTTTTATATCCCTTTTTATTTAAACGCCTAATACTTAAACATGAAAAAAATCTTCTAAGCCCGAAAATCACAAAAGTACCCTATAAATAAGGAAACAATTGCAGTAACATCTAAACATAGGGATATGCCACATAGTAAGCTAGAATAGTGTTCAATAGCTTGTTGTTATAATACTTTCACCCCTCTCTTCAATCTTATACATGGTCATGCATTCACTAAGAAACAAGTTTATATCTATATGGATTTCTATTTGTAGACCTAGAAATGTGAGTTGCCTAAAGTCATATATGTTTGTCCATTAGAACTTTGACCTCTTAGATATTTCAAGGGAAAATATCTATCTATCAACCTTTCATTTACAATAATATTTAGGAAATTTATGTACCCAAAAACCCATTCTTTCTTTCTTATCATTCATACTTAAAGGGACTCTCATTAGGAGAGATGAAAGAGATTATTATCCTAGGGATTAAGTTGATCTAGGGGTATTCTTACTGTCCTTTAGGTACAAATGATTCCCTTCTTCCGTGTACTCTATCATTTTTGTATTATTTTTAATATCTTAATATTAGTTCGTCATATGTACTTCCAAGCATATTATTTTCATTTGAGGGTTGAGATCCATATTTCCAATTAGAAGACCTGATTGTTTGGCTAAGCTCAATAAAATCAAGGTAATCATATTATTCTCCTTATTTAATGGAAAATTAAAATAATACACATTCCCATGAGGCTATGTGGAGGGATCATATATGTTGTGTGGTGATATTGGCTTCCCCATCATTATAAAAAATTAGAAACCCTCATTCTCCAAATCAAAACAACCCACTCAAAAAGAAACTCACATAGTGAAAAACTGTAACATCCCACTCTGGCGCACTGAGCAAACTTATTCTTTGAGGACACTTGCTCACAAGTGATCCGGATAATTATGCTATTAAAACTTTTTATTTTGATTATGAGGCGTTATGGGTTGATGACATGTTGTTTTTCTACATCGACATAGACAGGTGCTATTGAATCGGTTTTACTGAGTGTGCAGTATTTTGGACCTCGAGGATGCAGAGGCATCGATAGAACCCCTTGGACTCTAGATCGGGTCATGGAGTGTTTCATTGGGGTTTTATTGTTTTACTATGATATTAGTGCATCTGACTAGATGATATGATATGGATATGTTCTGACATGATTTGTTGATGATGCAGGCTGATGATAGCTTGTCGACCAGACTCACATATGGAGTAAAGGGGTCACACACGACTCCCAAATATGTTGAGGGAGAGGTCTGGACAACAACCCTGCCACAAACTACTAGCACTCCCATCATGGCTCGAACTGTAGGTTAACGATTACCTAATTCGAGAGGACCCACAATGCCGTGAGGGCAGACTACGACAATCATTCATGATGATTCTAAGGGGCATGCAATAAGGAAGGGGCCTTATTCCTTAGAATCCCTTAGTCTCCCACAAGTTCACTTGGTGGAGTATTGACTCCAAGGGTTATTGATGTCTACCAAATCCGTCAAGAGGCGAGTGGTACCTTTGGACCCCGTAGTGCGTCCTGAAGGGCATGTCGAGAAAAGGAAACATATTAAGAGGCGAGTGGAACCCTTGGAGCATGTAGTGCATCCTAAAGGGCACATCGCACAAAGGAACAGATGAGGCGAGTGGCACCCTTGGAGCACCTAGTGTATCCTGAAGGGCGCGTCGCATTGTTGATGATAGAGGGATGAACCTAGATGGCCCTATGACAAATAACACGTTAAGTAATTTTTAAAACAATTTCCCTAACTAAATGTCGCCTAGTACGAAATTTAAGGCCTAAGTCTAAATTACGCTAGTGGTAAAATTTTGTCTTCTATAAAAATAAAATAAAAAAAATCTTGCACTAGTTATGAGAGGCTTGTTGTCATAACTAAACGGGAGGGTTCTTTCATATGGTATCAGAGCCGGTTCAACCCACAACTTGAGATTTCTACGACTTTCGTTGACATGATTTGATTATAATGTTTCTAATTGAGTTGACTTGTGTGCGTGCAAGTAATCATGGTTAGAGGATGTCCCGGAGGCAGACGACGGGATGCTAGGGGAGGAGGTGTGATTCCTCCAGTAGAATCCACGCCTGAGGGGTCTAACCCCCAGAGAGACAAGCGGGTTCTTGGATAGGAGCAGATAGCAATTGGTGATGTAGTGGGAATGATGAGATCTTTTAGCGCATGTCCGAGGCACTGATCAGTCACTTGGACAGAGATGAGGCCGGGGTGTCGGTACCCGCTGAGGTTCCACCACGCGCTCTGGTTGGTATTGGTAGCATTCACCGTGAACTCAAGAAGGTAAAATTTCCTGAGTTCTTTGGTGCCCCAGATGGCACAGCCACTGAGGCATGGTTGGAGAACATGGCGATGTGCTTCACACTTCACGATTATACCTCCAACATGAAGGTTCGTATGGTGGTATTTCAACTGAAGGGGAGTGCTCTTCTATGGTGGAAGACACTCCTACCACAACTGAACATGGCCGTCAAAGACGTGTCATGGGAACTATTTGAGGAACGGTTCCGAAAGAGGTATTTTTCAGAGGAATTCATTGAGCGTCAGCTCATTGAGTTCAACACCTTACGATAGGGAGGTCGTACAGTGCCCGAGTACGAGGCCCGTTTTATGGATCTGCTTCGGTATGATACACACCTTAACACTAAGAAACTTAAGGTCAATAGGTCTGTGTTCAACCTTAACGGTGACCTATGTTCCAAGGTTAGGATTTTGATGCCTCAAACCTTGCATGATGCCATCCAGAAGGCCCTCATAGCAGAGGAGGAGCTTATCACTGGGGGTCAGACCAGGACTCTAGCAAGACCAGTAGGGCAGGTTTCATCTGGAGGACAAAAAATCAGACACTAGCTAGAAATACGTTGGGATATCGTGGCTTCCAAAGGGGATCCACTTTCACTACACCTCGGCAACCGACGCCTCAGCAGCAGACACCTTATTGGGGACCACAACATCAGCAGCAACGTCGCCCGCAGCAGCAGCAGCTTAGGCCTATTTAGCAGAACAAACCAGGATTCAAGGCTAGTGGGCCGTCATCTTCTACTATGGGTACCAGGGATATTGGGATGAAGAAGGGGTGTTGGACGTGTGGGGAGCCACACTACCAGTGCAACTTCCCTGTGGAGAGGACCAAAGCGTCCAGATAAGTCGGACCCACTACCGTGGGAGATATGGGCAAGGCCCATCAGATCCATGTAGCAGTGAATAACCACCAGGCAGAGCACCATTCGACTGTGCTCGAGACGATAGGTACCATCGATGACCAGACCCTTAGTATTTTGATATATCTCGGTGCTACCGAGAGTTTCATTTCTGGTGCAGCGTTAAAAAGGATTAAGGTAAAGGCAAACGAACAAGATAAGTTTATCATCGTGTTGATGGCTTTGGGAGCCAAACAAAAGGTTGGAGGAAAGGTTACAGGATGTATCCTTAACCTGGGAGATTTTGTCCCTAGGGCCAACCTATACGTCATGATCCTAGAATCTTATGATGTCGTGATTGGTATGGATTTGTTGGAATCGCATGAGGCGATACTCAACTGTAATATGAAATGGTTGATCTTGGTCGATGACAAGGGACATAGACATGTTCTTGTAGGCCGGAACCATGGATTTTCCCTGAGGTTCATCTCTTCCTTGCAACTTCGAAAGAGCGTGCGCAAGGGGTGAAATCTTTATGTAATCCTTGCGTTAAACGAGAAGGGAGTAGCAGAAGGTTTATAACACCTTCTGGCGGTTAGAGAGTTTGCAGACATATTTTCAAAGGAGTTACCTGGGATTCCCCGGGAGAGGGATTTGGAGTTTACTATAGACCTAAAACCGGGAACTGAACTGATAGCAAGAACGCCTTATCGAATGTCGACCCCAGAGTTACAAGAGTTGAAAATGCAACTAAAGGAGTTGTTGGACCTGGGCCTGATACGTCCTAGTGTGTCACCGTGGGATGCACCTGTTATTTTCATATGAAAGAAGGATGGGTCATGGAGGATTTTCATTGACTACCGTCAATTGAACAAGGCCACGATCAAGAATCAGTATCCATTGCTGAGAATCGATGATCTGTTTGATCAAATGAAGGGCGCAATGGTGTTCTCGAAGATAAACTTGTGATCAGGATACCACCAGTTTTGGATCAATGAGGATTACGTCCCTAAGACCACCTTTAAGACAAGGTTTGGACATTATGAGTTTACTATTTTACCATTTGGACTAACAAATTCCCCAGGGGTATTTATGAGTTTGATGAATGGGGTGTTCTGCGAATACTTGTACAAGTTCGTCCAAGTATTCATTAAGGATATTTTGATCTACTCTCAGATGACAGAGGAGCATGATGAGCACTTGCACTTGGTGCTGCAGTGTCTACGAGAGCACAAATTGTATGGGAAGTTGTCCATATGCTCATTTTATCAAATGAAGATTCACTACTTAGGGCATGTCATCTCCGGCGAAGGCATCGCTATGGATCCAACAAAGGTCGAGGCTATAATGGAATGGCCTGCGCCGACGAATGTCCTGGAAGTGCATAGCTTCATGGGTTTAGAAGGATACTATCGACGGTTCGTCGAGGGATTTTCAAAGATAGCAAGTCCGATCACGGAGTTGCAGAAGAAGAACAAGAAGTTTGTATGGACTGAGAAATGCACAGAAGCATTTCAGAGGCTCAAGGAATTGTTGACAACAACACCAATACTAAAGGTCCCTGACATGGACATGGAATTCTTGGTATGCACTGACGCATCCAAGGAGGTCTTAGGTGGGGTATTGATGCAAGAAGGACGAGTGATTGCTGACATTTCGAGGAAACTAAGAAGGCATGAGGAGAACTACACGACACACGAGTTGGAGTTATTAGCCATCATATATGCCTTGAAGGTTTGGAGACACTTCCTTGTTGGACGGAAATTTGAACTAAAGATTGACCATTGTGGACTACAACACATATTTATGCAAAGTGACTTGAACGTGCGACAACGGTGTTGGTCAGAATTTCTTAGCAAGTACGACTTCGAGATTAGTTACATAAAGGGAATAATGAACTGAGTGGCGAATGCATTGAGTTGGAGACCACACATCTTTTCAGTGTTTCCTCTTCAAACGAATCTACATGAAAAGAGTCTAACTTTACAGTGTGATGATGACTGGTACAAATAGGTCGGGGGTTTTATCGGACAAAACACAATGATGGTACCACAATTTCAAGGATTTTTCGTTTGATAGCAATGGATTATTGAGGTTTAAAAATCAGATCTACGTACCACCGAACGACGAGTTGAGGATGTTGATCCTGAGCGAGGCTCATAGAGCAGTTTACATGGCTCACCTGGGAGTCACGAAGATGAGGGAAGACCTTAAACCCTTATTCTTCTAGAAGGGAATGAAGGCAGACATAGTTAACTATGTGGCCAGATGTCTAGAATGTCAGCAGGTAAAGGCTGAACATAGACACCCAGCAGGATTACTACAACCACATGCAATTACGGAATCGAAATGGGAGGTTATTTCGATGGATTTTATTGTTGGATTTCCACTGACGTCAAGGAGACATGACACGGTTTTCATAGTAGTAGACACTCTGATCAAGAGTGCTCACTTTATTCCTGTGTGTACAATGTATCAAGCACCTGAAATAGCTAGAGTTTTCATCAGTGAGATTGTGAGGTTGCATGGTGTGCCTAAGAGGATTATATCTGATCAGGGATCAGTGTTTACTGGATGATTTTGGACGAGTTTCCAAGTGGCCTTGGGAACCCAACTTAACTTTAGTACTGTGTATCACCCGAAGACTGATGGGTAGACCGAACGAATGAAGAAGACCTTGGAGGACATGTTGTGCATGTACGTAATGGAACAACAAAAGTGTTGGGAAGAATTCTTGCCACTAGTGGAGTTCTCTTACAACAACAGCTACCAAACCACCATTAAGATGATGCCCTTCGAGTTTCTTTACAGGCAACCATGTCGGATGCCCTTGAGTTGTGATCAACATGAGGATAGGGTCCTAGTAGGACCAGAAGTGATCCAAGAAATGGAAGGGAAAATGCAAACAATAAGACAAAGGATTAAAGAAGCACAGGATTGACAGAAGATTTATGCGGATGCACACCGTGTCGATTGTAGTTATGAGATCAGTGATCGAGTCTTCTTGCAGTTTAAACCACATAAGAGTTCGATCAAGTTTGAGAAGGAAGCTAAACTCTCTCCTAGGTTCATGGGACCTTTCGAGATTGTGGAGATAAAGGGGCATGTGGCTTATCGACTAGCCTTTCTTGATTCCTTGAGGTGTATGCACGATGTTTTTCATGTATCTGTTTTGAGACATTATATTAGTGATCCTACACATGTTATTGACATGAGCTCCTTCCAAGTATCGGATGAGGGAGCACTCATGGCTGAGCCGATCCACATCTTGGATCATCGCGTTCGACAGCTACAACGTCTAACGGTAGATCAATTCAAGGTCCAGTGGGACAATTATAGTCCACACTCGGCGACCTAGGAGGATGCATATGATATGCGCCAACAGTTTCCATTTTTGTTTGATAGATAGACATATGATACTGTGATACACTTTATTTCAGCATATATACTATGAAACTTTGGGATGAAGTTTAGACCAAGAGGGGGTGTGTGTAACATCCCACTCTAGCGCACTGAGAAAAATTATTCTTTGAGGACACTTGCTTGCAAGTGATCCAGATTATTATGTTATTAAAACTTTTGATTTTGATTATGAGGCATTATGGGTTGATGACATGTTGTTTTACTGCATTGACATAGACAGGTGCTATTGAATCGGTTTTACTGATTGTGAAAGATTTTGGACCTCGAGGATGCAGAGGCATCGATGAAACCCCTTGGAATCTGGATTGAGTCAGGGAGTGTGCCATTGGGGTTTAATTTTTTTACTGTGATATTAGTGCATCTGACTGGATGATATGATATGGATATGTTCTGACATGATTTGTTGATGATGCAGGCTGACGATATCTTGTTGACCAGACTCACATATGGAGTAAAGGGGTCACACATGACTACCAGAGATGTTGAGGGAGAGGTGTGGACAACATCCCTACAACAACCTACTAGCACTCCCACCATGGATCGAACTGTAAGTTAACGATTACCTAGTTTGAGAGGACCCACGATGACGTGAGGGCATACTACGACAGTCGCTCACGATGATTCTAAGGGGCGCGCAATAAGGTGGGGGCCTTATTCCTTAGAATCCCTTAGTCTCCCACAAGTTCACCTGGTGGAGTATTGACTCCAGGGGTTACTGATGTCTACCAAATCAGTCAAGAGGCAAGTGGCACCCTTGGACCCCATAGTGTGCCCTGAAGGGCACATTGCATAAAGGAAACATATTAAGAGGCGAGTGGCACCCTTGGAGCACGTAGTGTGTCCTGAAGGGCACGTCGCACGAAGGAACATATGAGGTGAGTGGCACCCTTGGAGCACCTAGTGCATCCTGAAGGGAAAGTCATGTTGTTGATGATAGAGGGATGAAACTAGATGGCCCTAAGACAAATAACATGTTAAGTAATTTTTAAAACAATTTCCCTAACTAAATGTCGCCCAGTATGAAATTTAAGGCCTAATTCTAAATTACGCTAGTGGTAAAATTTTGTCTTCTATTAAACAAATAAATAAAAAATCATGCATTTGTTATGAGAGGCTTGTTGTCGTAACTAAATGGGAGGGATGTTTCATAGTACTAAAACCAAGATTTGTATGAGAGCTCCTTAAACTTGCAAAGATATCTACCCTTAAATGTGTTCGTGCTACATAATTTTACAAATTCATAGAGCCAATCTGCAACAAAGTAAACCACACCAAATTAGAGATAAAACCCTACACATATATACATAAGATAAAATTTGAGTTAGGATATCTCATATATATAAAGGTATGCAACATATGGGATTTGGTTATCAATATTGTTTACTATATGAAGGATTCAAGCGATCTCAACAAGGGGAAAATGTATGATTGTAAATTCTAACCTTGTACAATGTCTACTGTAAACAGATATTCAAAAAAGAATAGAAAAGATACAATGGCAAATGCAAAAATTACATAGATATTTTTCCCCTGGAAACCCAAACTGGGAAAACCAACATATATTATATTCATACATTATGTTACATTGTTTACAATACAATATACATATAGGATCCAACGACATCCAAAACCCTAACCCAATGACCTGGATTAGTCAAAAACCCTAATTCCTTAACTGGAAATAGAAAACCATCGGCAAAAAACCATGTGCCGAAAAACCACCTAAATATCATGTGGTCCTGGAAATATGTCGTCCCGGTGCGAAAAAACAAATTCGAGGGCACTGCCCCCGAACCCCCACTAACCCCCCTGTGCACCAAGTGTAGACGCTCAGATACTACTACTCATGCAAAGAATATAACACATACCCAACATTTTCCCACTTGTTGTTTTCTTTGCACACAGGGGGTTACATGGTTACATAGTCAACAATCCAGGGAAACAATGCCCATGGATCCTCTACACCAAGAGAACTTCTCAGTGCTCACAGATTTTGTTAATGAATCTGCAACATTCTTCAAAGTGTCCACCTTCATCAGTGATACTTTATTTTCTTCAATCGTGTCTCTCATAAAGTGATATTGAACATCAATGTGCTTTGTCTTTGAATGATAAGCAGGTTTCTTCGCCAAGAAAATTGCACTCTGATTGTCACACTCTATCCTTACAGCTTCTTGTACCAACCCAATACCTAAACACAATATTTGTAACCATACTGCTTCCTTTCTTGCATGAGTGGCTACCATGAATTTAGATTTTGTAGTTGAAAATGCCACTACAGCCTGTCTTTTGCTCATCCAACTTATTGCTCCTCCAAACAGGTTAAATACATACCCGCTTGTAGATCTCCTACGATCCAAATCTCTAGCCCAGTCTACATCCACAAAGCCATGTATATTGACCACTCTGTCCAATCCCGGTCTTCCTTCATAGCACAATCCATAGCTAGCAGTGGCACGCAAATACCTGAAAACCCTTTTTACTACTGTCCAATGATCCTTCCTTGGTTTTGACATATACCTGCTCAAAACTCCCACTGCATGTGCAATGTCTGGTCTAGTATAGACCATTTCATACATCAAACTACCAACTGCACTCACATATGGAACATGAGACATGTCCTCCTATTCTTCATGTGTCTTGGGACACTGATCCACAAATAACTTTACACCAACAGGAATAGAAACCTTGATCGGTTTACATTCCTACATATTAAACTTCTGCAATATTGTCTCGACATATTTTCTCTGATTGAACTAGAGTTTCCTCTTTTTTCGATCTCTTTTAATTTCCGCCCAAAATGAAATTTGAAGCACCAAGATCCTTCATGTCGAATTTAGAGGACAATTGAGTTTTCGCATCCTGGATAATCTCCTTGTTGTTTCCTATCAACAACATGTCATCCACATACAAGACCAAATAAATCAAATGATCACCAATTAATTTAGAATACACACGGTGATCCTCTTTTCTTCTTGTGAAGCCAAGTCCCAGCATATAAGTATCAAATTTTTAATACCACATCCTTGGTGATTGTTTTAAACCATACAGGGACTTTTTCATCTTGCATACCAGCTCCTTCTTTCCTTTCACAGCATAACCTTCTGGTTGCTTCATAAAGATTTTTTCTTCCAGATCCCCATGCAGGAATGTTGTCTTCACATCCATCTGTTCTATTTCAAAATCAAATGCAACAGCAGCAGATAACAAAAATCTTATAGAGGTTAACTTGACAAAAAGAGAAAAAATCTCACCAAAATCAATTCCCTCAACCTGGGAATAACCCTTTGCTACTAATCGAGATTTGTATTTCTCCACTTTTCCTTCTGCATTCAACTTCTTTTTAAATACCCATTTGTTTCCAATGGGACTTCTTCCAGTTGGCAACTCCACTAGATCCCAAGCCTCATTCTTATCCAAAGATGCCATTTCTTCTTCCATGGCCCTTTTCCAGAGATTTCCATCCTTTGAATCCACTGTCTCCTTGACAGTTCTAGGGTCATCATCAGTAATAGACAAATAAAAATTAGAACAAGAATTAGATGGACTATACCTTTCTGGTAGCCTTCTTTCTTGATCCGATCTCCTCAATACCGGAGTATGAGGATCTTCTTCTTCTGATCCATGTTCTTCTATAGAGTCTGCTTCATCATCCTTTAAATCAAACTATATCTTCTCTGGTTCTTCCTTACTTGGTAGGACTTCCTGTTTAACAACATCCTTCATTTCTCTAAAAACCACATCTCGACTATACACTACCTTCTTAGTTTCTGGTTCCAAAGCTTATAACCTTTGAGACCATCTTTATATCCAATAAAGATACATTTTTCAACCTTCTTATCCAACTTACTCTTATTTTCCTTTGGAACATGAACATATGCATCGCATCCAAATACCTTAAGATGTGTGAGAGAAGGTTCCTTACCAGTCCATATCTCTTGTGGAGTCTTGTCACCCAACGTTGATGAGGTTGATCTGTTGACCAAATAACATGCAATACCCACTGCTTCTTCCTAGAATTCTTACCATATCCCGACACCACTGAGCATGCACCTTTCTTTTTCGATCAGTGTCATGTTCATCCTTTCTGCAACTCCATTTTGCTGAGGTGTATATGGAGTAGTCTTTTTCCTTGCTATACTGCACTTCTTATAGAATTCTTCAAATTCATTCCCGCATAACTCTCCACCGTTGTCTCTCCTCAACACCTTAATTTGTTTCTCTGTTTGATTCTCAACAAAAGCCTTAAACTCTTTAAACCTGTCAAAGACTTTAGATTTCTTCCTGAGAAAATATATCCAAGTTTTCCTTGAGAAGTCATCTATAAATGAGACACAGTACATAGATTTTCCCAATGATGGGACAAACACAGCTCCAAAAACATCACTGTGAACTAGCTGTAGAATTTATTTTGCCCTCATTGCACCAGAGGGGAATCTTACCTGATTTTGCTTCCCATATAGACAATGTTCACAAAAATCAAAATCCAGAGAGCAATTAGACATGCCTTCAACCATACCTTTACCGTGCAGTAGTCAAAGACCCTTCTCTCTGATATACCCCAGTCTTTGATGCCACAACATAACCTTTTCTTCAGAGACTGTAGTAGTTCTTTCTTCTTCAAATTCAATATCAGGAACAATGGAGCTATTACACCCATCACTAATAGTGCTTCCTATAAGCTTATACAGAGTTCCAAACCAAACTCCCTTCATCAACACCATTGCTCCTCGAACCATCCTACAAGTTCCCTTTTCAAAAATTGTTTTTACCCCAGCATCTTCCATTTTGCATACAGAAATCAAATTTCTGGCCATACCTGGGATGTGTAGAACACTAGACAGTGTTCTAATCCTTCCATCTATGAGTCTCAACTTGACCCTTCCTTTTCCTATGATTCTGGTTGTCGAATCATTACCCAAGAAAACATTACCTCCATCATACTTTTCATATTCGCAGAACCACTCCATGTGGGGAGTCATATGAAAGGATGCACCTGAGTCAATCAACCATGCCTCATGATCTGCATGTCTTCTTGAAGAGGCCATGTACACATCCCCTCCTTCTTCCTTGGAGCTCTTTTCTTCTGTAGAAGAATATTCTTCAGATCCCTTCTTTTTTTCAACTTTGGATCTACACTGCTTCTTGTAGCGCCCTTCTTTTCCACACCTCCAACATACCCTTCCAAACTTTCTAGGAGATTTAGATCTACCCTTAGAATTAGATCTCCCACTTGAGAAATTAGATCTATTTCTTTCCTGGGAACGTCCTCTTGCAAATAATGAGTCTGTGCTATGTCCTTTCATATTCTTTCATCTCATCTCCTCCGACAACAAGGACGAGGCCACTTCTTCAAACTTCAAAGAAGTTGTATTACTACCTATGGCCACAACTAGACTATCCCACGAGTCTGGTAAAGAACAAAACAAAATGATACATTTATCTTCATCTGAAATTTTAATATCAACAGATACTAACTGACTTACCACAGTATTGAAGGCGTTCAAATGCTCTGCCACCGAGTCTCCATCTCTCATCCTCAAATTATACAACTTCTTTCTTAGGAATAGTTGATTTACCAGGGACTTAGACTGATACAACTTCCCCAACTTTTCCCATAAATCCTTGGTTGTAGCTTCCCCTGACACATTCAGTAATACTGAATCGGAGAGACACAGTTGAATTGTGCTCTTTGTCTTTCGATCCGTCTTTTTCCAGTCATTTTCAAAAGTTCCTGTAGGTGCAATACCTGGATCTACCATGATCCACTGATATCTATCCACCAAAAGATATTCCATATTGATCTTCCACAGCTCAAAGCTTTTCCCATTAAACTTCTCGATCTCCATCTTCGAATTGCTTGCCATTTCTTTTCACCTGAAAAAAAAAACCGCAGATCTCCCACTGTAACAAGGCTTATCACAGTCCCAAGCCAAACCCTTGACGACAAAGGCATCCCCCTAAAGCCAATAAAGCTCTGATACCAAATGTAAATTCTAACCTTGTACAATGTCTACTGTAAACAAATATTTAGAAAAGAATAGAAAAGATACAATGGAAAATGCAAACATTACAGAGAGATTTTTCCCCTGGAAACCCAAACCGGGAAAACCAACATATATTATATTCATACATTGTGTTACATTGTTTGCAATACAATATACATATAGGATCCAGTAGCATCCAAAACCCTAACCCAATGACTTGGATTAGTCCAAAACCCTAATTCCTTAACCGAAAATAGAAAACCATAAGCAAAAAACCATGTGCCGAAAAACCACCTAAATATCATGTGGTCCTGGAAATATGTCATCCCAATGTGAAAAAAAAATTTCGGGGGCGCTTCCCCTGAACCCCCATGCGGGGTGCTCCGCCCCCCTCTAACCCCCATGTGCGCCCAACCTAGATGCTCAGACACTTCTACTCGTGCAAAGAATATAACACATACCCAATAATGATCTCATTGTTAATTTTTTCTTTTGAAAGACAATTTCACCATCGTAGATTGTGCATTGATTTCTTGCTCGACAATCCATCACTCAATACCTATAACACCTTTTCAACACCTATAAAATCTACCTATAATCTTATTTCAATTAAAAACTACCTATCCCCTCCAAATATGAAATAATATATTGACTTGATTTTTCACAATTTTAGACCCCCCCTTTATGAATGAATGAGATAATATATTGGAAAACAAGTGAATCCCTTGTGGCCTTGAACCATAAAAATTAATGTGTTTGAAGCCATAATAGAGAATGGTTCTCAAGGTCCTCGACCATGTTTGAGGGAGGGTAATAACAACCTCATGGTATAAACATGGCTTATTAGGCTCAGTTTCGATGAATGCATCCTCAAACCACCACACACGACCTCAATAAGTTATCTTTGGACTACTAGAGGGATATATGCACCACAATTAGATCATAACACATTTTGTAAATATGAATTTGTCTTAGTCCCACCTCAAGGATGAATTTGAAGGCCATGGTCGAGGTTCTTTAGTATCCAAGTGGGATATGCATCATGAGTAGGTTTTGTGTAGTGGAAATGGGTTTCATGGATTAAACATGGCTAGGGGGTAAATAAGGATCTTAAGCCCTGAATGAACCTTCTTAAGCTTAAGTGTCATTGTTAAGGGAGAGAAAAACTTGTGCATCAATCTATAAATGCAACTTATTTGGATTATTTCCCATGGAAAACACCTACAAACCACAACACGATCCCTCTCCATTAGGGTATTTTATATCAATGTTGGATATGTATGTCACTACGAGGTTTTGAACATTGAGTATGGGTCATTCATCTTGACTATGGTCAAGGAAAGAAATAATGTTCTTGGGATATTATAAATATTTTTGGGCTCAATAGGCTCTAATGAGTCCTTGAACCAACACATGAGTCCTTTGTAGGGGTTCTTTACAATCCTATGAGTGGTATATAGGTGCTACAAGTAGTTTTGTGTATTGAAACTGGGTATGGAAACCTAAACATGGTCAAGTGGGGAAACAAGGGCCTTAAGTATAATTGAATGTTCTTAAGCATAAGCACCATTTAGAACACCTAGAAATCATGATATGGTCCCTCATTAGGGTATCTTTGGGCATTAAAATGTTTTTCACGCCACATATGGGTCTAAGGGCCTTGGCCATGATTATGGTAAGGAAGATATATACTTAGGCCATTGAACTTGGCTTGGGGAGGGAAATAATGATGTCAAGCACTAAGCATTTGTTCTTTGGCTTAAGGATCATGAACGCATCTTCAGATCATCACTGTTGAACTTATGCTTATACTAAGAGGGGGCTTAATCGATATAAGATAATTTTGTATTTATTTAACTATTCATCAATCATTCATTAGCTAAGAAATAATAATAGCTTATAAACTCAAATCATAATGCACAAAGTTTAAAATGTAATCCCAATCGAGATAAAACCATAAAAGTTATCTTTATAAATTGATGTAGGCACCAACACACTGTTACAATATTTGGAGGCACCAATCCTTAAATGAGCACCCATGCAGCAAAATGTAGGCACCAACATACTGGAGAGACCAATCTCCTCAATTCAGCAGCAAATAAGCAATATATTAGGTAGGCACCAACCTATTAGAGACACCAATATCCTTAACTTAGAACCAAATTAGTAAGACCTATATAGACCCCAATCCGATATATTCAAACACATACTACTTATGACTTCACTTGCATGCTTCATACATTAGACATACCTTCAAACCCTAGTCACATTTAGCATTCATTCCCTAGTGAGCCTCATACCATTGTTCATATAATATGATCCAAGATTGTAGTATCAACACCTCAAAAAAGCACACTTTTCAACATCAAAGACCTTCATTCCTTCATAATGCACCTTAAGAACAAGAAAAACCCAAGAAAACTTTTCATATTTCTCTTGCACACCTTTAGACTAAAAAATACACCCGAACTGCTTTAGTGCACCTCAGATCTATTTTACGCACCTTAGACTTGATATCTTACTTGGATTATCTTCAAATTCGCAGATATATCCTATATTTGTAGTATTTATGTCCTCACTTTTAGGGCCAACCTCTAAAGACTAGATGAGTCGACCTAAATTTTATGGCGGGGTTGTCAGACATAGAAAATCATATCTCCTCATTCCTAGAGAGTTAGAGGGAATTCAATATACCATTGTAAAGGTCTCATAATAATATTTCCAACCATATAACCTATTGTCCCATTTTAACTAGGTATATAGGGTAAAAAGTCTTTCAAATATAGGTTATCATGTTGGCCCGGGCCATTTTGGGGAAAATTGTAGAAATTAAATAAGGAAGTTAGCAAATGGACTAGAAAAAGAGCACGCACTGAAAAAAAGGGAAAATAAGTGTCGTGGAAGCATGAAAGTAAAGGGAAGGAAGAAGGATGTGCATATATGAGTAAAACAATTGGATTTTGGAATAGTCACGCTCAGGGAGTTAGAATGTGGAAAAACCTAATCCACTTAGGGTTAGTGGCTTAGGGTTTTGGCCATTGTTGTAAGGATTTTAACCCATTTTTGTAAAATGTATTGTGGGATATGAGGAGATATAGTTATGAGTCACAGTTAGTGATTGTTAGGATATTTAGACACTTAGGAGTTAGTTAATATCTACTTGGTCTAATATGTCGTTAGGTAAAAGTGTGTTTCTTTAGTATGCATTAGTATGCATTTGTAGTTAGGAAATCCGACGGTCACGATATGTTCTTGACATAGAGTGATCCGACGGTTCATACTCTCCTCGATCTTAAATGATCATTGATCCATGTCTTAGCACCCGATTGGTCCATGATCTCTATTTAAAGATCATGGAGGGTCATTTTCCGATGATCGATTGTGAGAAACTCTCTTGTAAAATCTCTCTGTAATCATTTTCTTTGCATTAATAAACTGCTCCAAGTAGTCGCGTTGGTTGGGGCCGTGGATGTTTCCCCGTAGGGGTTTTACCACATAAAAACATCGGTGTGTTGATCTTTGATCTGGTTATGTGAGTGGTTACTGAAGGTTTTCATCCTCTATTCGAATACCTGTGTTGTCGAACATGGTATCAGAGCCTATTTGAAGAACCGCTCCTCTTGTAGATCGAGATCGTGAAGCCGAGTTGCCTCATCTCCATTTTCTGGCATTTTTGTACATTTTTGGGCTGAGAGGACTATTCCATTGCGTCTGGAGCACTCTTTTCATTTAGGAACACTTTTTGTTTCACTCAAAAAGGTTTCCGTTTGCCCAAGATACGACCATTATAGTCAGATCCGGAGGTATAAAGTCTGAATACACATTTTTTTTTAAACCTTTGCAAAGTTTTGATTTTATTTCGGTTTGTATTTTTTATTTCGAGGCTGCTACTCTTTTAGATATGCGTATGCTCTTTGACCCACGCCTTGTGCGATCTCGGCAAATCAGAAACAGATAGGAAAAGGTGCATCTTTCGGGTAAGCTAACCGAGATCTAACCCTTGTTGTCATCGAGAAGCGAAATTTTTTTCTTGTGTGAAAAGAGTTTTTTTGGAGCATGCTCTCCAAGGCCGTCTTCCACAACAACAACAACATCAACACCCCCAATCCTCCTTCTGAACATTACAATATGTTTTGCTAGACCATTTGGTTAAAACTTGCCTTATTAAGTAAGAGGTCTTGAGTTCAAGTCTCTCTTTTGTTACCTTTTTTGAAAAAGTTCATGCTACAAATTGTAAAGTGCATTTCACTTCAAGTATAAAAGTGAATCACTATAAGTAGCTTTATATTTTATTTTAGAGTTATTTTGCATGAAACTTTTCTGTTATATGGTAACCTCATTGTAAAAGTGATCCCCACTTCTCTTTATAAAAGTGGGTCACTTCATAAAGCAGCTTACACTATCACGTGGTTATTTGGTTATTGTTTATGCCTTTTTTAAAAGGGGCATAACTCTCACATCAGAAGTTCGTTTTCAGTGCTGTTTTTTTTTAAACTGCACAACTTTTCAAGATCTTTCCATCTAGATCATTAGTTTCAGTTTTTAAATCTGCATTATCTACATATTTAATATGGATTCTACAAGTACTATCATGCTTACCAACAACAACTACTTCCAATGGAGGTCCCATATGGAAGATTTATTAAGAAGTAAAGGCCTATATCGGATTACCATGGGAAAGGAAACAACCCCCACTGATGATGATAAGAAATCCAAATGGGATAATAGGAATGACGAAGCACGTG